>JAVYIG010001208.1:0-367500 GCA_035222895.1 Strongylocentrotus droebachiensis
CCCCTATGCTTTCCCTTAACCCAGTTACACTGGCGAGACCAACATCAGACCAACAAAAGACTAAACCAAAATTACGTTACCGTACAATGAATGGCCAAAAGGGTCGGCTTTAATTGGCGTGGGGTCTATTTGGTGGTTTGACTGACTGTACTACAATTTTGAAAACATTAACAACTTTTAAAGATTTTCTTAATTTCTTATTTTACTTGTTTCTAATCTCTGATCAGGGTGTACACATCAAGGATAAAGGATTAGAGTTAATCTCAGAGATGATCTCATCCTACCTGGGAGGGATACCCTGTCATGTACTAATGGGAGCTAATCTGGCACCAGAGGTAGCTGCTGAGAAGTTCTGTGAAACGACAATCGGTAAGGAAGATTTTATGTTTAAACAACACTTTTTGTTTGTTTTCACAGCTGATTTCTATTGTCATTTGTGTGTATGTACGGCCTCAATCTGTGTTTTCCCTTTCCTCTTCTCTCTCTCTGTCTCTCTCTGTCTCTCTCTGTTTCTGTCTCTCTCTGTCTCTCTCTGTTTCTCTCTCTCTCTCTATGTCTCTGTCTCTGTCTCTCTCTCTCTCTCTCTCTCTCTCTATGTCTCTCTCTCTCTCTATGTCTCTGTCTCTCTCTGTCTCTCTTTCTCTCTCTTTCATATCTCAATTTTGAACTTTGGAACTTACTACTTAGGGTCTCTGTCATAGATGATAAAACACCAAATTGTATAGACAATCTCTATTGCTTTTAAAATATTTTCATGAAATATGCCTGGGCCCTGTCTTATAAAGATCTGATATGAATCGCAGCTTATTTGTACATAAGAGATAGGGGACTGCATACTTGCGATTGACTAAAGGACTTACAATTCTCGCTACCCTAAATAGGTACGAAAATCTCGAAATTCGCGAGACGAGGTAATTTTCACTCTCTCGGGTCGTCACTACAACTTCCGGTATAGAGTCCCATCCCGCTGGCGCTAGCGCCTGTGTTCGCTGTGCAGAGTTTTCACGCACGCTAAAATCGATGCCAATCAGTGTAATTGGTACAGATTATAATATGCAATGGAAAGCTTCGGGCAGAATTAGTGACTTTAGCACAAAAGGCCGTTAAACTCTACCGTGAAAGAGAGTGTTGTGATCACGAACACCTGCACAGGAAGCTGTAATGTCGAAAAGCTATCCCATAATGCAATGCGGATTTCAGGATTTTCCCCGGATCTCGGCAGAATCGCTATTTGGGGTAGCGAGAATTGATTTTGATCAATTGCGACTCTTTATAAGAGGGGGCCTTGGAATGTAGACCAAATGGCTCTTGGATAAAATGGTTATAGACTGAATTGTTATCCGACAAAATTATTATTGAAACTAAATACCATCTCTAAGCGCTTTACAGATAGTATTACCCTGGTCATCAGATTCATTCACGCACAACGTGCACCATCTCCTGTCCCTGGGGAGTATACCTACCATATAATATAATAATAATAAAAACGTTACTTATAAAGCGCTTACCACCGAAGTCTCTAAGCGCCATATGGTCACCATGAGGGCAAATGACAATTACTAAAACAAATGCTTTTGTCATCCTGCTAGGTCCCCATTTCTCTCCTGGGTGTGGAGTGGCTAATGTAGATTATTGTAGCTATGTAGAGTCTGAGATCGAACCCACAACCTCTGCATTTAAAGTCAAGTGCTTAAACCACTTGACTACGACACCTCTACAAAATGATCATCATATAAGATGTTTATAGACAAAGTGATGTTAGATCATATGACCATTGCACCAAATGAAAATTGACACTGCTCATTAAGTGATATTCAATATAGCTATGGATATTCTCTTTTTTTAAATAATTATTGCAGGTTGCAAAGACAAGAAGAAGGGTATCCTGCTCAAGAAACTCTTTGAGGTAGATTACTTCAGAGTGGTAGTAGTGGAAGATGAAAACACAGTGGAACTATGTGGAGCATTAAAGGTAAATATTACTCTCATCTTTAGCATGTAAATGTAATCGTAAGTGCTGGTAATATAACTGTTTTTTAATAGAAATTGGCTATATATATATATATATATATAAGTCGATCTTAATTGATTACCATGCATTAAATAGATTTATGTGGACCATCAAAATGTAAAAGAAACATAGGGTTACAGAAACTCACTGTGATGGAAAATCACCAAATAGCATGCACATAATTATACAGGACTATATCGAGCAAACCATTAGTGAGATCATCTTGATTTTCTTTTTTTCTTTATTCCTAACTCGGCAATATGTTTGGCAAATCAGTCATTTGTAATGTTTGTATAGAACATTGTTGCTGTGTACCCCAGATATGTTATATCTGTTGTACATTAGCAAAGAGAGCACAATGAAAAGCCTTTGTATTCAATTTTTATCTTATTTTATAGAACATTGTAGATGGTCTCAAGCTAACACCAAGGCTGCTATTTCTATCAACTATGATTGTATCTTAAACATTTTAACTACTCTTTGTTCATTGGTTTGAAGGAAAAAAAGGGGAAAAAACCTTTGCATTCTCTTTTCATACTTTATTCTACAGAATATTGTAGCAGTAGGTGCAGGTATCATTGATGGTCTAAAGCTAGGTGATAACACCAAGGCTGCTATCATCCGTCTGGGTCTCATGGAGATGGTATCCTTTGCTGAGACGTTCTACAAGAACGTTGATAAGGCAACCTTCCTGGAGAGCTGCGGTGTCGCCGATCTTATCACCACATGCTACGGAGGCAGGAATAGGAGGGTCGCTGAAGCTTTTGTCGTGACAGGAAAGGTATGGATTCCAAGATCCAAATATTCTGTGCTGACACCACTAAACAGGTTCATCTGATTGGTGATGTAACTTAAACAATCACTTTTCTTCAAAATCAGTGGAAAAATTACATGTCTTGGTAAGCTTTCACTTGCCGTGCTGCAAGCTTCTTTAGATCTATGTTGTAGCTGGTGCTATTGCTGATGCATTATGACGATTTGGTAGAATGAACAGACACTTGGGACAATATATGTACTCTTAATATATTATACGATCCCATTCTACCACCATCAACGTCTTAAATATGTAAACATATATGTCTAAAAATATTTATTTCTTGCGGTATGAACCTACTTTAATATGTAATATATATTTTGAGACTACCATGCTAACAGCCTATTTATCGTCTATATTTTCATTAAAAAACTGTTATATTCCAAAGTCTTGTGTACTAATATAATTGATGTTTCTTTGCTTTGTTGCAGACAATCGAGGAGCTCGAGAAGGAGATGTTGAACGGTCAGAAGCTTCAAGGACCTCAGACAGCATTTGAAGTTCATCAGATGCTCAAAGCAAAGAATCTACTTGACCAGTAAGTACAACCAGGATTCTTATGAGAAAGTGAAGCAAGGAATAAAAGGGATTGGTTAGCTGTATGAATAATTTTGTATCCAGGTTTGAAGTCGAAATGATGAATTCTACTCTGATTTATTGGATAATGCACCTTTCAGACTTGTAATACCGAAACAATACTACACTAACCAATGAATTCATACATTAATTTTATCAGGGCTTCACACTAACATTTTTGGAAGGGGTGGAGATTGAACATTTTGGAGTAAGTAACTCAGTATGCATATGCTCTATGTTAAAATCTTGAAATGTTGAGGGTGTGTACGTTGATTTTGGATGCCCATGTGATTTCATTACTGTTAGTGTAGAACCCAGATAATATATCAATAAATCTTTTTTCTGTTCTCTTTGCAGATACCCCCTGTTTACTGCCATCTACAACATTTGTTACGAGGGTCTTCCAGCGACTAAGCTGATAGAATCTCTTCATGATCATCCAGAGCATATGTAATGATCATCACTATCCATCATCATCATCGTTATCATCCATCTCATGACATGCTCCAAACCAGCTTTCATTCTTCAATTTAAAATTATACCCTTCATGCAGAAAGCCTTCATATTACCCAGCCCTGTCCAGTTGTCACCAGACAAGACATATCTGCTCTCATATTTCAAGTCAAGTCAATTTTGCTCTCATACATGTCATCTAGTTGGAAAGAAAAGGCTACTTATTATCGCTTCTGTCAAACTAAAAACTTTGGTATGCAGCAAATTTCACTGAGTTTCACAAGTGTTCCAGATTTACAGTTTTCTGCTTGCAATTTCATGAATAATTTGTGAAGTTTGAGTGGCAAATAATTCTAATTTTATAGCATGTAGTCATATATTTTGATAAAGATGAAGAGTGCAGCAGGTATGACAAATGATTACATGTACAAATCAGAGTATTAAACCTCTGTTTTTTTCTTTGTTTACTTCTCGGTTATTTTCATTGAAATAGGGAGATGGTAATGTGATATTTACAATAATTAACTTCGAAAGTGTGAAAGCTTTTAATAATAACAAAATGTTTGTTTACCTTCGCAGCATTGTTGATCCCTACCTTAACTTTTTCTAGAGTGATTGGGCTTCAAAAAAAGGCTTATAGCCATGGTATTATAGTTTCTTTCTTAGCTTTATGTGCCATACGAAGGGCTGACTATTCAGAATCTATATCTATTAATTCATCAAAAAGAAAGGACAGCTGAAATACCTAATGTCTATTTCTTACTTCATTCTTTTATTTGTATCAAGGAAACAACAAGTGTAAATTCTGTATACAGTAAGTACACCCAGAGAGATTGTTAAGGTGATGTTCGATGTAGTAACTTTAATTCTTGCCCTGTGTAACAATCTTATGTTTGTTTTCAGCATTGTGCATAGGGTGTTTGCAAAATAATTGTAATTTCTTTCAGTCAACTATTACGATTAGAATATCCTGATTTAAGGGCGCACGTCTATTATTTCATTTTGTTTTGCTACATTTATTGACACAAGTTAGATGTAACTGGTTTAAATTTGAGGCTGTCCATGAATGAAACCCATACGTTTATATTGTGTGCAGTGTACCATACCTGTAAGCATGTACAGACACCTTCCGGTATTTATGCAGTGTGCCATTTTGCTAAGATCAGAAAACACCCAAATATTTGTACGGTATGTGTGATTTGTATACACTATGGCTTGAACCCCTCAAGGTAGACTAAGCTAAACCTATTTTCACCTAGTCAACTGACTTGTGAAGCACCAAAGGCAACCTCAACATGCAGTATCACTGTGATTCTTTTACAGACAAATATGGGTGAAAAGGGGAATTTCATTGAAGGAAGATTTGTTTCTATGATAATTCTCAAGGTACAGTATGAAGAGGTTGGCACCGCGTAAATCAGCGGAATCAGTTGAATCAGATTTAACTTTACATTCATTCATTTATGAAAACAAGCCTATGTGTCTTTAAGATTTTATTAGGGCAACTGCAAACCTTATGACCCAACTCCCGACTAAACTTTGAAAGAAATTGCAAAAGTGTAAGATTTAAGCATTGCAGGTACATGTATATGAATCATTCCTGATTACAGTCACAAATTTGGTAGTACTATTCTCAAAATTACTGGGTATTGTGAGCCTTTCAGTCAGAGTGCAATCGACTGCAATTGCTAGTGAGGTCATGCTATTCCCATAACTACTAAAGACCTTGTGGCTGATTCAGCCTTATCTCAGATTGTAAGGCTTAAATACTTAACAATAGACCATTTTGCACCAAAATCAGGAAAAAATTACATCATATAATATTCAAATATACTTTTATTGCAATTCCTTCCAAAATATAGTCATATTTTTGTTGTTAGCTGTGTGGTGGCATTTAGACAATGCATACATGCTACCAATCATTTGATGTGGACTTTAAATACCCCTGTGAACCCTAAAACTTGTTTAATATTTCCCAGGCATGCATGTATTATTATATTCACCTTATTGCTATTCATTCATTATGTAGTACCCCTAGCAATAAATATAATACTGTAATTCTGTTCAATTATCCTTATGTTTACATCACTTTGATGTGAATATACAGTGTATATCTACAGAGCACAATTTTCTTGAAGACTAATAGTGATTTGATAGCTTGGTAGGAACAAGTTATGTAGATGCAATAGGTTGAATAGTGCGAGATGGAATGCGTAAAAACTCTTTAAACTTTAAATAACACTGAAAATTGTCATTATTACTGATGCCTTCATTCAAGGATTTGAATCTTACATTTAAGTGTGCCAAATAGCAGAATATATTTTAATACATGTGATAATGGCAAAATTATGGAAGAAACCTCCTTAAGTTGAGTAGTCTTGTCAGTGACATTTGCCTTTAGATACAGATTCATTTCACGATCTGCCAAAATTATGGTTTAATTTAGAGGTGAACATTTTCACTGAGTATGTTTTACAAAACGGTGTGTTTTGGAGATGTGAATTCCTATATTTTATACTGCACGTCAGACGTGGATAAATGATTCTATGAAAATAGACATGTGTATTCATGTTTTGAGAATGAAACAGTAATTAAAAGACACATTATTGTATAACAGAGACAATGTTGCTTTTGTTTGTGGACTCAAATGTGATTAAAAAAATAATTCCCTGCAAATTATTGGATAACTGATTTTCAGGTTGTATGACACTTGCTCCTGTGACAATTGCTCTGCTGTAGTTTCCTACACTCACCAAGTTCTTACCTTCAAACCTGGATCCAATATTATTTCTAACCCTGACCCTATTTAGAAAACTGTCCCCTTTAAAACCTAACACTAACACTAAACCTAACCTTACAGTTGTGATGAAATAAAGCCTAGAGCAATAGTCACCGGGGCAAATGTCAAAGCACTTTTAATATTTGTAAAGAGGAATGAAACACAAATCAAAGTGCCAGACAAGATTTGCAATATGCATAATGAAGTTGATCACATGATAAAGTTACGTTACATAACAGGTAAGATATCTATTTTTATATTTAGTGCTCCAATGTTGGGATATAATTTTCATTGGAAATATAATAATGCTGGTACCTGATTTGCCTTTTGTATACTTGCTCTTTTGCCAATATCCAAATTGTAACAACCATATCCCTCAATATCACTACTGCATAACATCTATCAAATCATTTCAAACTGTCAAAAGATATAACCACCCCCTCCCATGTGTACCTCTCAGTTATTCCTTCACCCCCTCCTGTTCCTCGATCTTCTTCATTTGTTCATTCCCTTATTCATGTATCAAATGTGTTTGATGTATCAAACTACATGTATCAAAATCAGTTTTCCCATCATATAGTACTAAGATGTAGAACCTTCTGTTTCCAATTATTGAATGTAAATGTAAACTGAAATGTAAACCGGTATTTTAAAAATCTGCATTTGAAAGGTTATCTAATGGCTCATAATGGACTTCTGACAAATTTATTGAGGGCAGGCTTCTTGACCTATGGGTTGCCAATTTGATGTTCTGTTGGTCTTGTGTCCTTGTCATTCTCCTTGGTTGCCCCAGAATATAATGATATGTAAATATTAAACAAATAGTGAATGGCCATGAGTGCAATGGTACAAGATTTTGCACGAGGTGGAAGATAAGAGATGCTCTATTCAACGAGGCGCAGCCGAGTTGAATGGAGCGTCTCATCTTTCACCGAATGCAAAATATTGTTCCATTGCACGAATAAAGACCATTTACTATTTGTTTTATACAACAACTCGGACTTTAACAAGATTAAAACAATTTTTTTTTAAAGAACAGTTTTCCTAGGCCTAAATCTCTGCTATTGTGTTTGTTTTTTTATCATGAAATTGCCGAAAGTGAGCGCGCACTATTATTAAGCAGGATGCATACCACGCGCGCACCATGCGCGTACCATGCTCTGTGGTTATTGTTACGCGGAGTGCAATTTCTGTTGATCCTTTCGCACCATTGCACGGTGACTTCACTTACCTCACAATATACTTTGTACATCGTTAGTGATGTCAGCGTGCAATGGTGCGAGAGGATCAACTGGAATTGCACGGCTGGAGAATGATGCCGTTCAACAGTACTTTTAGCGCATGTCATGTGATCAAGAATTGACCGATGAGGTTGCAAGAATCTTAGTAGGCCTTATATAAATATTGTTAATTTGACACTTTCTAATTTTTGTTTCTGTGCTAGGTTTGAATCCAAGAAATCTGGTGCTCGCCTGTGAACCCGATGACAGACCAGAGCAACTTTGGCGTTTACTTTATGCTGGAAACGTTTTCTTTCTCTTAATCTCCTTTCTCATAGAAAATTGTAAGCTCTTGTGTTGAATACAAATAACTAGTTCCTAGTATTAATATTGTAAGGTGGTAGAGGTGGAGCTTTATTAAAAAAAAAAAGACTGAACGAATTGTTATAATTGAAATTTATAACGAAATAGTAATGTATTTCTTTATCTGAAATATTTTGAATTTACCATAGGCTTTGATTTGATATAATCTTATTTTGACTCATTGTTTTGTAGATGAAGTGACTTTTTAAGATTGCTTTATGTTATGACTCTGTTTTAATTTTCTGATTGTTCCTGAAGTACTACCATATATTCCTCCACATTATTCAGTTATGAGTTTAAATCAACTTTATCAAGTCTTCCCGTATCAGATATATATCATATATGTATTTAAAATGATAGATTTACTATTAAGTATAGAATACTCAACAGTGTGTGTACAATATGATATTCATGCTGTACACAACTCATCTTCAAAGATGGATAGATATACTATATGTTCTGACAGTTCCTGTACTGGAATGTCATCATCACTCAGTGGAGGTAAAAGTTAGTAAAATATTTTTGTTTGTTGATAATGTAATGTTTATAAATATCTGTGAGGGTGTAAAATATTTATGTAACATTCCCTTCAGACTGCCCGTTTTTTTTCTAAAATACAGTTGAAATCGTTTTGTTGAACTTTATCCTGTAGAACAACTAGTATCTTTGGATATTAAAAATAAAAACTGTTACTGAGCCAGGTATGTTATCATTCTAAACCTTATGATAAGGGAACCCCAAATGACAATCTGCATGTATTCAGAAATATATATATATATATATATATATATATATTAACACCAAATCCATGAACTTTACATCTAGGTACTTTGATAAGGAAATTCTTCAAACTGTAGATTAATGTTCAAGATATATGCATTCATGGCATATATCTTATATCCAGTCATGCCCTCTGGTAGAGATTGTGGACTTCAAATAATTTGTTTTTATAGCATTCTGAATTTTATCAGTAATTATGCCTCTGTTTCACATTTAGGGTTTATGAAAAAGTTTATGAAAAAAATGGTCGACAACACCTTTTTATAAAGTTGTACCATGAAGTTTGTTTTCAGGATATCCCTGAATCTGAATATGATTTCCTTATACCCATTATTTGATATAACATTAAATAGATACATTGCATACAAAATATATACTGCCATAATAGAACAGAAACAACATCTATTATTATACATGTAGGCCTATATCTTGTTCTATATGTGCTCCAAGTTGTGAAAAAGCACAAAAAATGTATGCAACGCATGTTTCAGACAATTTTATTGATAAAATATATATCTATACATTAAGTTCAAATAATTGTATTTACTTATGTACCGAAATATTTTAATGGGTTTTAAATATATTCACTAGACTCAGTACACATTTTAGGGAAATCTATGAAAACATGTATTCTTGATCCGACCTCATGAAGAAAAAAAAACAACTTATTGTGTGTTTTTAATGACTAATACTGTTTTAAAAATTGTTTTTAACTAATTGTATATAATTGCTGTATTGATTATCAAGGTTTGATTTTATATGATTTATAATTTTTCATGTGTGATGATTTCGTGCCAATATTATAACTAATGCTTATATTCCAATCATTTTCACATGAACCACAAAATTGTATGATTTTGAATTTAATAAATTTGTAGTTTATGAAGTAAAAGTTGAAGTTTTCTATTTCATTTAAAATTTGCGTTCATTAAAAAGGAATATACACATTTCATGTATCGTGATTGGTTTGATTAATTGTTTGATTGTATGGTTGAACATTATCATTTCATATAGTGAATATGTAATTGGAATCATTTGATTTATTTGATTGCTTCATTGATTGCTGAATTTAGTAGATAAATTGATTCTGATTTTGGATGATTGCTTTCTGTAATTGAATAATAGATTGTTCAGCAGATAGCAATTTGAATGATTGATTGCCATTTGAATGATTGATTGCCATTGTCATTGATTGCTGCTGGATTGAGTGTAGGATAAAAAGATTGTCTTTGCTTGATTTAAATGATTGATGGAATTTTACTTTGCTGAATCAATTAATTCATTATAGTTTGAATGAATGATTGGATATTTCATTGATTGTTGGATTTGTAGATTAATTAAAATGTGAATGAATAACTTTTTCATTGATTGCTGGAATAGTAGATTAATTGTCATTTGAATGATTGATTTACATTTTCTTTGATTGTAAACTAGTTGAATGACTGATTGAATGTTTCACTGAATGCTGAATTGTTCAATATTAGGTTGCCTTTTAGTATAATCATGATTAGAGATAGATTGGATGTTTGGTGTGTATAATAGTTTCAGTTATACAGTGCGTCCCAGAAAAAATGAAACCGAGAATTATCAATGTCTTGTAACTTGATCACAATTATAATTAATAAATGACACATACTTTTAAAGCTTAGATCCTCCTCTTTCATTTGGTGTTACTCATATGATGCATATTTCACGCATGAGCATCGATAGATCTCGTTTTCGTTTTTTCTGGGACGCACTGCTGTATAATGGCCAATTTTTTGTTGGATAGGGCCTATATATTTGTTTTAATTGATACTTTTTTGTTTGTGAAAAATAAGGTCCTCAAAATTGGTTGGATAGAAAAGATTAAGTCAGCAGTAGATTACATATCTTTCCTTATTTCCTACTGTATGGACACGAGTCTACAAAGTTGTCTTTGCATGTCTAGCTCTATCAATATTAGGCATCCATCTTCATTTGTCTCAAAATTAAAAGTGAAACTCCAGACACACATAATACTGGTACAACTGGTATTAGTCTACTCAACTTGAACAGCAGACGCTAGATCAGAAGTTGTTGAAAGGTTCCTACTGACAGGGGCGGATTCAGGGGTGGGGTGCCTGGGCTAGCTCCACCCCTGGCAAATAATAAAAGATGGTTACCACAATTTTACCTTTTTGCATTTGCTAAAGGGGCGGGGGGGGGGGATTGGCAGGCAGATTAAAAAAAAATTGTAAGTGCTCATTATAAACCCCCCCCTTATCAAAATATTTTCTCGAATTGGGCCCTCTTCCCAATATAAAATCATGTCGAGTGTTTATTGATAAATGCAGACTAGAACACAGACTAGCACTTTCGATGAAAACAAACTAGCGGAAGAAAGAAAAGATGGCGACTCCCGGGGACCTCCGATCGCCGCTAGATAGTGTGCTGAATTTTGTGCCTCAGGGCCATGAAAAGCACCTCAAACAAGCTTTTTACAATGCCGCTACGTTTCTTCTGATAGCTGTCTTAGGAGCTGCGGTTGTTGCAGTTTATTATGTCTTCGAAATCTTCATCAAACCTCTGATGTGGGCGATGTTATGCGGCACGGTATTGTACCCGTTCAAGTATACACTACAAAGCACTGCAGCCGGGTGGCTTCAGGGGCTGGAAGACTCCAGTACTCCGCTAATGGTCGGGGCTGTCGCTATCCCGCTGACTTTCCTGAATTTTGCTTCTGAGCAGCTGGGAAGTTTGATTTCTCGGCGATACAAGACGCTCATCGCCGTCGGGGCGGGCTTCCCTGCAGCCTACCTCGTCTATTGGTTTATTGATTACATTTTTCCTGCAGTGAAATTGTTTTTCACCACCTTGTACAATGGCTTGGACATTTTCAGTACTGTAGTAGGAGTTGCCCCCACCCCCATATAAGCCTCCTACCACAAGAGGGCGCCATAGGTCTTCTCGCACTGGGACGACAAGCTCTTACAAGCTCCTAGCCCTAGAGGGCGCCATTGGCCTTTCCGCGCTAGGACGACAGATTGAGAACTGACATAGACTGACTGGTACACGTTGAGATACACTCCGAGTAACTAGATTGGTAAGTGCAGGTTCTTTGTCTCATTTGTAGTATTTAAGACGTAATACATTGTAGCCTATAACCCATAGGTCAAGGCTACTTTATTGGCGCTGCGAGCATATTGCTTTCTTGCATTTGCGGTGATTTTTAAGACTTGTGATTTTTGCACAGCGAGCACGGCTGCCCTAAAGCATAGGTAAAACATATGCGGTCCGATGCGCTGGGCTAAGCTGCTCGCTGTGAATTTGATATAATCAGTAGATTAGATCCTAAGTTAAATTTCGAATTCTCGTTTTGGGCAGGGCGGGCTACTCTGCTTTGCCTATTTCGTAATTTTTGGTGTATAATTCTCTGTTGTTTCGTGTGGGTGTTTCGAGCCAGGCTGTAATATTAGCCGGTTTGGGACATTTTTGCTGTGAATTTTTTTGGTCGGTCGTCTGCTCTCGCAAGCTCCAAGTGTAGTTCCGTCACGGCTGTATGCGTGCCTGGGCTTTTTCACTGGGGGTTTGAGGGCAGTGCGAATCGAGCGTGCGTGTTTGAATTTTCTGTAGCGAGTGTTTGAACTTTGTTTGTGGTGTGGGGTGTCTGATTAGGCATCGTTTTGTGTTGAGCGGTTGTTTTGTACGTGAATTCGAGCCAGGCTGTAGTATTAGCCCGGTTTGAAACATTTTTTGAGTGCGTGCTATTTTGTTTGAGCGCGCAGGTTTTGGAGACTGCCGTTCGCGCCAAAAGCGTTTACCACACACTACAGCGTATTGGATTCGGCGGAGGGATATTTATTTTAGTCCTTCTCCTCTCCATCGACGCCATTTTGTTTTCGGGCGTCTGCTGATCGCTGACGGGACCAGACCTGGTCTAACCTGTCGCCTTTAGGCCTATGCAGATTGTGGGATAGTTAAAGCTTTTGGGCGGTTGGAGGTGGGATAAGTTTTTGATTTATTCTCCGTTGCTCTGTGTTTTGAAGCCTGTTTTGCCCGGATTTGGGAGCAGGTTGATTGTGTCATCACATTTGGAGTTTAGACCTGGATCTAGGACCTAGACCTGCTTTTATAGTGGATAGCAGTATAGACCTAGGCTGTCTGTAATTATTTAGGTGCGCGAGTGTATGGTTTTTGTGCGTGTTGTGTGTGGAC
The DNA here is from genome assembly GCA_035222895.1 of Strongylocentrotus droebachiensis. NCBI lineage: Eukaryota > Metazoa > Echinodermata > Echinoidea > Camarodonta > Strongylocentrotidae > Strongylocentrotus > Strongylocentrotus droebachiensis. Next base: position 13,173 of record JAVYIG010001208.1, read on the forward strand.
CCACCCACTCGTTGTAGTGCGGGAGTCCTTTCAAAAAAAAAAAAAAAAAAAAAAAAAAAATAGTGCGGTGTGATTATCCGTGTTGGAGTGATGTGAGTAAACAGCACCTAGTTAAGAATTCAGGGAACTTATTTTTCCGTCGGGTTATTTCCCCGACGTAACTTAGTTGTAATTTTGGTAGACTAGTCTAGGCCTAAGGCTTTTGCGATTATGGGGTCGCTATGACATATGGGGAGGCTAAGATCCCTATTAATAGGTGTTCTTTTGAAGAACTCCTCGCAGGCGTGCCGGGGCTAGCTCCTGCGCAGGCCGGGATCATTTTGGGTCTCCGGACTGACCACGGGAATATTAACCCGGGGTTATTTTGGGCGTCCCCAGGGCTAGTAGAGTCCAGGGGGCTGCTACACAGGTTCGACTTTGCTCCTCGGGAGAGTACCCGGGGGGCAGAGGGGGTTCCCAATCAGAGTGTTTTTGTCACTTCGTCGGGGCAGCGTGCCCTGAGCACCAGCACCCCCTGCGGGGCCCAGGCCCAGGTGGGGGGACACCAATACCCCTATGGTGTATATCCGTCTCCCTTGGTTAACCGAGGGGATGTATCGGGTAGGCCCCAGAGGGGCAGTCCCATCCCAGGGTATCAGAGGGGTCGGTTAGGCCTAGGGGCCCTCCCCTTTCCCGAAGAACCGATCCGTCGGGGTCCTGCTCCCAGGAGGGATAGGCAGGGGGGAAACGCTGGTAGAGTATCCTACCAGCCACTCCCCTCTTTTGATGGGCGCGGAAACTGGAGGGCTTTTCTCCATAAATTCACGGCGTTTGCGGACCAGCAGCAATGGGATTTTCCCCAGAGAGTGAATCAGCTAAGCTGGTGCCTAGAGGGGAAAGCGGGAGATTATTTGAGCCTGACTCTGGAACAAGAGCCGTGCCTGGATTATTTCACGCTGGTCCAAAGATTGGCGCAGCGCTTCGACCAAGGCGGATTGCCGGAATCTGCCCAACTCGAGTTTGCGTCTGCCAAGCAGGGGCCAGAGGAATCCTTGCTTGAGTGGTCTGATCGGGTGCTCGGGTTAGCTCTCCGAGCATCCCCTGGGGTCCAGGGGTCCTATTCGCACCAGCAGGCGGTCCTCCGCCTGTGTCGGGGGTGTTTGAACCGGGAGGCGGGATGTCACGCGCAGACTCAACATCCCGCCACCGTTGGAGAAGCGGTAGGACATATTCAGTGGCACCAGCATGTGCACCGAACCATGTACGGGCGGGGGCGTCCTGTTAATTATGTCGCCTTTGAGGACGGGGGCGAATTTGAAGTCCGCCAAGTGGACTTATCCCCCCAACCTCCTAGCCGACCTGAAGACGGGCAACTCGCTGCAGTAGAACGCCGAATGGTGGAGCGCCAGGGCCGCCTAGAGGCCCGGGTAGCTAACATGGAGCCCCGGCTAGCTAACATAGAGCCCCGGCTAGCTAACATAGAGCGGGATATCCGGAAGCTCCTAGATACCCAACAATCAAGGCCGGCGGCTTCCCGGGAAAGAGCCAAGTCCCCGGGGGGTGACCGGTGTTATGCTTGCGGGGGGCACGGGCAATTCCGGAACCAATGTCCTACAGCTCGTGGCGACAGAGGGAATGTGCGTGTTTCCTTTGTCAACTGCCCCGAAGTGGGAAGCCCCAGCGGGTCGGAGGAGGAGACCAGCCCCCGACCCGAACGAGGCCAGCTAGTGACCGGGACGCCGGGAGGACGGGCAATTATTCCCCAGGCAGCTGTAAAGCATGTGGGGGAGCCTGTTTCCGGTGAAACTGGGTTGAATGAAACCTCCACGAAACTTCCGATTCCTCCACAGGTGGTCGGGTCGCTGGACCCGATGCCGGGTCCCACTTCGGATCCGGAGTCGGGATCGGAGGAAAAACCGGAGGTAGTGGTTTGCCGGCTGCATTCCAGTTCCTCTCTTAATATCCCTATAGTGATAGGGGGTTTCCCCCTTAGGGCAATAGTGGATACGGCGGCTGAGGTGACTATCATCTCGGATCGGGTGCTTCAGCATCTGAAAACGCAGCCCAAGAGACTGCGGAAGGCCGTATTACATGCTCCAGGTAGGGATATAAGCATGAGGGGGTCAGTAGTGGGGCCGGTGAGCATTCTGTTGGGGGGACAAGAGTTCTCCAAGCAGTTGTATGTTGCACCCATTTCAGACGACATGTTGCTGGGGAGGGATTTTCTCGGTAAACATAGGGCGGTTATTCACTTGTATAGCCCCAAGTTACTGCTGGGGGAAGTGGAAATTCCCATGCAGCATGGGGATAACCCCAGGCGGATGGGTGTGGCAAGGGTGTATGCCCGCAAGAGGGTAATCCTTCCTCCCAATGCCGTTAAGAGGGTGACTGGGGTTATCGACCAACGGATAGGGGATTTTGTGTTTGGACCACTGCTAAACCCTGTTCCTTATATGGGGCGGGGAAGAATGCGGAGGTAAGAGGGTTGGTAGCCCGGACACGGGGTAACCGTCTCCAGGCTCTCCTAGAGCAGACCTGGGGTTAACGCCCAAGCGCTCTATGGCCCGTTAGGTCGGGTGTGCACGGGAACTTCTGTTCCTGTAGCACTAAGTTTTCAGGGTGCGCTTGAAGGTGGGAACTATTGAGTTCCTATCTCCTTGTTTTTGCTACATTAGCTACGGGAACTTCTGTTCCTGTAGCGCTAAGTTTTCATCGTGCGTGTGAGGGTGGGAACTATTTAGTTCCTACCACCTTGTTTTTTGCTACATCAGCTACGGGAACTTCTGTTCCTGTAGCGCTAAGTTTTCATGGTGCGTGTGAGGGTGGGAACTATTTAGTTCCTATCACCTTGTTTTTGCTACATTAGCAAGAACATATACCGTATGTCAGTAAGTTTTTTGGATTTTTAGCATTTTTTCCCTAAATGCCCGTTGGCATATGTTTTTGGTTGTTCCAGGGGGGACTTTTTTCCAAATGGCCCGCTCCGTGCTATAGCGGAACTGACGCCTCCTTCCTGCGCCGGAGTGACCTAGGTGGGTTTCTGGTTCTCCAGTCACACTCCGAAAAACCTGAGTAATATACCTCTCGGGTAGGTAAGATGGCGTCATAGCCTGGGAGGACAAGCGGATGGCTCCCCGCTATGGGGGCGTGGATTGTTTTGGGTAGGGAATCTCCCCCTGGCAATTGTAGTGTCAAGTATTAGTATGTTGGTTTTTTAATGAATAAAACAAAAATATTTTCATGTTGTATTTACCCCGGGTTTTGCTCGTTTGGGGTCAAGTTTGGCATGTTTAATACATGTTTTTAGATTAGGATGTTGTACGGCCACAAGGGAGGGAAACGCATAATTTTTTTTTCTCTCTCTATCCGGTTGTGGGTAAGATATTTCACTGGGTTTATTTCAATTGGTCCTGGGTTTTTTAAAACGGGGGGGAATGTAGTAGGAGTTGCCCCCACCCCCATATAAGCCTCCTACCACAAGAGGGCGCCATAGGTCTTCTCGCACTGGGACGACAAGCTCTTACAAGCTCCTAGCCCTAGAGGGCGCCATTGGCCTTTCCGCGCTAGGACGACAGATTGAGAACTGACATAGACTGACTGGTACACGTTGAGATACACTCCGAGTAACTAGATTGGTAAGTGCAGGTTCTTTGTCTCATTTGTAGTATTTAAGACGTAATACATTGTAGCCTATAACCCATAGGTCAAGGCTACTTTAGTACTTTGTGGGTAAGTTTTGTGTTCATTCGTTGGATGCGCGATGCTTTAGTAAAATAGGAACAAAGGCAAGCCTCAATTATATGTTAGGCCTCAATTATATGTTAGGCCTATCTGTCATTATTTTGGAGCAAATCACAAAATATTATTGTAATGAGGCATGATGATAAATATTGTGATTATAAATTTATGTTTATGAATTATGATGTATGTTTATAATGTTTGTGATGATGTTAATGATGACGAAGCTGAGGAGGAGGATGAGGGTGATTATTATCATCATTTTCATCAATATCATCATTATCATCATCTTCATCAACATCATTTATTAGTACAAATTGTACTAATAAATGGTCTGTACAATCATGTATTATCATTATTGACGATATAATATTTTCTTAAGACATTGACTTATTGTATACCACATATTTCAGAGTCAAATATTTTGAAATTTGAATCATGCCGAGAAGTTACTTGATTGTTGTCAATTTCGTCAATGGAAAGACATGTAGATTCCATATATTTTGCCCTTTGCTATTGTGCTTGTTATAATAATTGTAAATGAGTATAGAGTCTTTACCTAACTTTTCTTTAAACTGATTCTTTGTCTGATTTGTTCATTTTCATTTTATAATGTTCAGGTATGGACCATCATCATTGCTTACATTGTGGCTCTTATCTTCTGGTGGACACCCCAGTCAAGTTCCCTTCTCACCACCCTATCAGTACCAGTATGGATTCTTCTTCTTCTTCATCTCTCAACTGTGGCTGGCTGGTATCGTATCCCCATCTTCTTCCTTTTCGTCATCCTGGTTGCCCTGGGTTTCACAACTCATCGCAAGGAGCAGATTGCAAGAGGTAAAACAGTTCTTTATGAATTGTTATGCAGGGCTCGAAAGTTGACACTAACAAAATCCCAGTGCACATATTCCAAAAGAAAATGTTCACCTTAGGACCCCCATAATAATAATAATATTGGCATTTATATAGCGCTCTTACAGACATACATGTGTATCACAGCGCTTTACAACATATTATTACCCCGGTCATCGGATTCAGGCTTACCCGCACACAAGGTATGCACATTCTCCACTCCCTGGGGAGCATTCCAGCCAGTCGCCATTTTACAAGCGCCACTTGCTAATCAAACCACATTAGCTTTCGCATCCTACCGGGTACCCATTTTAACACCTGGGTGGAGAGTGGCAAATGTAGATCAATGTCTTGCCAAAGGACATTAGTGCCGCGGCGGGACTTGAACCGCGGACCTTGTGATCCACAGTCCGGTGACTTATCCACTCGACTACGACACCTCTCAGACCCTAAAAATGTAAATTCTAAGTGCTTTGAAAAAATGTATAATCATGTGAAGCCCTGTGTTATGATAGCAGTCCTTAAAGATCTTATAGAATAGCTCTTAGCTTTATGATATCACACCAGAGATAACATAGCATCAACAATTGTGATTAAACATTAGGCATGAAGTAGCAGAGTACAGTTTTTGTGTGCAATTATAAAACAGTTTGCTCTCCCAAAAGAATTTGCTAATTGATAGCTGCATTTCTTTTACCAAATTAAGTTTTCAGTCTTTATCATATGTCAGTTTGATAACTTCATGATTTTTCATTTTATGTCAAGGTCAAGTAGATTTATCTTTAAAAAAGAAAACTAATTTCAACATGTTGTTGATGTTCTGCTCTCCCATACAGAAAGCATGTCAAGTAGTGACCTAGACTCATCTTCCACTGCTGGAGACCAGTCAGAGACTGCTCCACAGAGCACCTCACCCCCTGAGCCAGGAGCTGATGATGCTACTGACACTGGGCGCCCCGCCCGCCTGGACCTTCCACCCCTCAACATCCCCGCAGCAACCTCTACACCCCATACAGGAGGAGGGGGAGGCTCTCGTCGTCGAAGGGTCAGGTCAGAGTCAGAGGAGGTCAGCGGACAGAGTGTACGCTACATCTATGGGGTCATCTGGGCCTGTGTGGTCCTTAGACTCTGGATTCACATGGGGCTCATCTTAAAACTGGTTCCAATCTTTCTTGGTTTCTGGCTCATCAAGAAGATTATGCAACATGTTGGAGCATGGGATCTGGTAAGACTATTTTTAGAAAGTTAAGCAAAACTTACGGTGACTGTCAGTTTTAATTACTCTTGCTTTTGAAGCCCAGGAGAAAAATGTGCAGAACAAGTGGTGTTTGATGTTTATTCTTCAAAGTATTACAGTGAACAATTCTGACAGCAGGTTATAATATTGAATCAATACAGGCATACCTGTGAGAAAACTGGCACACATTACCTCAAAAGAAGACTGGATTGATTTTAAAAGCCTTGATTAAAAAATTGAATTTAGATAGTCTGCTGCTCTTCTCTACGACAGAAAATGTGTAGTATGAATTCAATTTGACAATGCCAAAAGATTTGTATTATTATTTTTTTTTGTTGCTGAAAACTGGATGATGCTTGTCAGACATTTCTAAGTACCTTTTTAATTTCAGGTTAAATACAGGTGTAGGTGTGTTAATGAAGCTATTGCTGGAAGAATGGATGCTCTGATCCCATCCTATGTCAGAGGATTAGCTAGTCTCTTTCTGGCTGGGGATCGTAAGGTATATGACTCATTTTAATGTTTGGAATATATCTTCACATTGTACTTTCCAATTAATTGATAAGTCGGTCAACAGGGTTGTGCATCTTAGAAAAGAATGAATTATCACAGATTATCAAAGAAATGTTCACATTTACTTTTTGTAATCTAAAGCTTAGTTACATGAATGTCAAACTAAGAACCTTTGTTTCTTTATTTTTCCTTTAATCTATAATTTTTCCTTTAATCTATAATTTTTATCATTTGGAGTGACAAAAGAATATAACCATTAAACTGATTTCAGTACAATATGAAATAGACATATAGATGGGTTGTTCAGTAATCTTTTCCTTTTTTTGTGCCCTTCTTTGGGAAATGTAATAAGTTAATTTTGTTTCTGTACCAAAATTTCATGTAAATGTACTTTGTATGAATTTTCCTCGCCCACCCACCCATTGCAGGTGATTGGCTGGTTGAAGAACTCTCTTGATATGGTGATCAGTATCTTCATCATCCTAGCAATGTTTGTTGCAATGATATCACTCACTGTCATGATGGCTGTACAGGTAATTACTTCATCTCATATCTCATCTGTTCTCTTACCAGCTGAAGGATTAAAGACTACATAAACAAATTGTATCGTCCAGGTGATTGGTACACTTTAACCTGTCCAGAGAACTACTTTTCAATAGTGGTTACTTCAATGTGTCTTAGGAGTCGCCTTAAATAGCTTTGTCTCAGCCTTGAAAATAGTCAAAAAATGCACATAATAGCCAAATGGCCCTGTCTAATAGTAACAAAGGCACACAGGTTTGAGAGTAACAGAAGGACGTAAACAATGCATTGACCAGGAATAATGTCAGTGAGGTGCTTTTGAAGATGTTTGTGTACCTGAAATGTATACTACATCACCAGGGGGGTGTTTCACAAAGATTCTAAGTCCTACTTAACTCTAAGTTGGACTTAAATATTATGGAGAGCCATTTGTAGCCTTATAACGAAATACATTCAAAGGCAAAATTCAAGTATTTTAGACTTTTCATAAATTCCACATCAAGAACATGAAATCTCCTAAGATAATAGAAAATATGAATGATTTAAATCAACATTTAATGCCTTTTAAAATACTTTTTACAAAACGTGTTTAATGATGCTAATGGCTTCCCATAATTGTTAAGTCCAACTCAGAGATAAGTTCGACTAAGGATCTTTGTGAAACACCCCCCTGGTGTGTTGTGATAAATTGTCATGTATCATGTAATTTCAGTATTTGTGTGAACAAGTGCCTTCATAAATTTTGCATCCACAATAAACTTGTAGGGTCTACGATGTAACCAAGTTTGAAGTACCATATGATTAGGCCATTTAAAAAAATATTCATGTTTAGCGTCCCCGCCCGCTTCCTTTTTGGGGGCCGCCTCCTTTTTTTTTTTATTTGTTATTTTTTAATTTTTTTTTTTTTTTTTTTTTTGAAAGAAAAATAACATGAAAAACACTGCTAAAATGGCTCTATTTCTGATTTAAAAAAAAAAAAAATTGTCGGCTGCCATCTTGAAAAAAAATAGCCCCGACTGTCAGGGAAAATGTACAGAGCGGCCATTTTGAGCGGCCATTTTGAAATAAAAAATAAAAAGGGCCCCCTCCTTCCTATTTTTCGAAAAAACAGGACGCTAAACATGTTTTTTTTTTATTTGGCCTTATATACATGTATATGTCATGATGCAAATCTGGACCTTACATTACATTTATTCCATACAATTTTTGACAACTTCATATCATACTTACCTTGCAAATCTGTCAGGAAATATTAGTCATGATGATTTGATGGCATTACACTATCAGTCATCAACTGGAAGAATGGTGTATTTAAAAACAGGTAACCTCAGAGTTCATACTGTAAATCAATGACATAAATAAGAGGGGAACAGAGACACAAATACATACCTTTGATCCTATGATGCAATGGGTTTGAAAGAGCCTTAGTATATAAAAATCTTACGATCTACATGTATAATTTATAATTTCAAGTTGTTTCTAACATTTTTCTTTGCTCAGATCCAGTCTGAGAGTATGACCTTGATACAGGTCACAGGAGACCTGGTCAATGACACAGTATCACAACATCCAGAACTACAAGAGTAAGTATTACAATATCTTTATATTTGTGTATTATAGCTGGCATCAAAAAATTGATAAATCTTGTTGATCACTAGCAAAAGATATAGAATAATGTGTTCAAGATTTTGCTCAATGTTTTGATAATGAAATTGCATCAATAACTTGGTGCAGTATTTTACCCCCAAATCATCCATCAAACCTATTTTAGTCATTGTAAAATGACCCGACTCTTATGTTAAAAATTCAATTATAATGAAAACATCATGAACATTATTATTGTCATACTATAGAGAAGTCACAACATTTCTTGCTGGTCCATTTTCCTATCTAAGTTTAAACAGCCTGTTATTTGCAGTTTGAATATCATGTTGGCAGTCAATTGTATAAGAAAACTTTCAGCTTGCATTACACATGTTATTGAAAACAATACCTGCCTCAATTGAACTAATAACAGAGTACAGATCGAAGTTTGCATACATTAAAAACAGGACGACAATAATGAAACTACTGTTGTTTGAGTGTCATTTAGTTTGTGAATAATATTTTGTATTTTGTATTCTTCCCACATACAGATGGCTCCCTGAAACAGATGAGATGCATGAAGCAATGAGTTCAATGTTGAACAATGCTTATTTATATGGGCGAGAATGGCTTGCTGAACAGGTAAGGTTTTAAATTTTACCTGTTAAACTTTTTTCAGTTATGTACATACTTTTACAATTATTACAGATTTTGTTGTAAATAGTCTGGTATGAGATTTAGAGAGAATATAGGTTTTAATTGTGATGAATAGAGCTACAGAGTTTAGATCCTAATTAGTTATGTTCTTGATTCTAATCAAATGTCCTTAATTTATGCATGACTACATCTTTTCCAAATACAATTTACTATGACAGTGGCCATGGTACAAGACATAAAACCTTGAAAATTTCAAAGTAGAATTTGACTTTTAATATGCTATCTTAACATAAAACTTGTGCTATGTTTGCAAAAGTATTCACTGACATTTTTTGTTCAAGCTTTTAGAGCTTAATTCTCTGAACCTGTTAATTGTCATGTGTGTTTTAAAGATTTTTTTTCTCCCTCTGTTATGCTTTTATTCCACAGATACGGAGTACCATTGGTGGTGACAGTGAGAATATAGAAAAGCAAGTTCTTGAGATTTGGGATCAGCTTTATGTACAGTGGGTTGTAAAGGTAAGAAACATTTTACAGTAGTGCACTGGACTCGTTGAAAAAAACTTTATTTATTAGGAAGTTTATAGATAAAGAAATGAAGGATTTATGTCTAACCCTAAAAGCAAAAACTTAGTGACCTGGATTGTATTTTGTAAAACCATCAGAACTAAAACATGTTCCAATGGGATGTAGCTGAACTTGTACTAACAGTAACAACTGGTTTGTGAAACAAAGCCTTGGATTTCCTACCAGAATCTTGAGGTTCCAAAGACTATTGCGCTATGCTGTCTGCTCTGACGACATGTTTAGTAAAGGTTATATTAATTATTAACATTTACACAATAATTTGACCTTAAATCAACCAAATCTATCATTTCATTTGAAGAATGAAGTTTTATATAAATTTGACATGGTGTTGTTATGCATTTTAAATAGATACCAGATATGTTATGATCTTCCCTATATTGTTTGTAAAGACTGAAGTTTTATAATCATGGTTTAGAAAATATGGATATATTCTTTTGTTATGATGTCAATGCGAGTTGTTATTATACTTCTAACTTTGTTGAAGATGTATAGAATGAGATATTTCAATAAATTAAAGTGTTGATATTTGTAGAATGGGATAAAAGAGGACACTCATCTGATGGATTCTCATGAATCTTTGTCTTTGGGAATCGATCTAAATTTAATTCTAATCTCATTTGTAAGTGTTTATGAAAATGATCTGAGAAAATTTGTAGGAATTCTGTCATTATGACCATGTCACACTTCAAGCAGATCTAAAGTTATGTGACTGCTACCTGGTGTGATATGTATGCAATGAGATCTTTAACTTTTCCTTTGTTTTGATTGTATAGAACGGAACAGAAGAGGGCTCTCATCTGGTTGATTCTCATGAATCATTATCTCTGAGAAGCAATGTTAATCTATCAATGGACAGTGTCTATGACATGCTGGGAAAGTTTGATAATATTGATGTGTCTGGATTCATGACCACCTTCCATGAGAACATAGAGACTGTCAAATCGGTGAGTGGATGTCGAGATTGAGGATTGTAGGACAGTACACATATATTTGATTTCAATGAGTTTAATAGATAGTGAAGTTATAGCTGAGTAGACTAGAAGGATGTGCTTTTGCGTTATATAAGTACCATGCAGGGATATTATGGTAACAAATTATTCAAATTGATGATTTAATTTGATAATTTCATTCAATTTTGTTTATACCACTGAATAAATTTTCCTGATATTTTTTAATGGAAAAAGAAAATCTATTACAGTGAATGCAGCATGAATCCTGAAATCATGAAACACATTTTATGCCTGATCATACAATTTGTCAAATTAAACATAATTTTAGAAGTCATTTTACTGCTGTCAATGTCTCTTATTTCTCATGAAATATCTTGATGTCTCAATAGGTTTACATATTTCTTTTCAGTATCTGTATTGTGAAAAATAAAAGAGAACTTCTGTAACAAAATTTCCTTGTGAATTCAAGTAATCCCTTGACCTTTAATACCCCAGGTGCTAGAGTCTGTATGGCTGGTGTTGAAAGGCAATATGAACCTGATTGCATCACTCTTCACTACAATCCTCTACATGATACTGGAAGGAGGAACAGCCATTCTCAATTTCATCATCTCCTTTGTAAGTCTTTCTCCTCCATTAATGGAAAATAATGGTGATCCGACATTTGCTTCAATAGCAATTGCTCTGGGATTTTAGTTCATCAAAGTACAAGGTTAGAGTTAGGGTTAGTTAGTCAGGGGAATAAGTTAGGAATTTGGTCAGGGTATGAAATGAACAATTGTCAGATAAAGCATGTGTCAAACAACTGAGTAGTTTTTTATTTTACATTTTTATTGACCTACCTGAGATTCATCCAGGCTGGGTTTTATTTTTTAATTATAGTGGATTCACTTTCACTGAAGCAGATAGCATACTAGATTATCAGACAATCAGACAGTAACATTGTTGAATCGTTCTATAGATTTATAGTAGGGAAAGTGATTTGATGTGAATGGTTGAAGAATAAAAGAAAAATCTCTTAATTTTAGAACAATGTAAATAAACAAAATAAGACCATGTCCTGAAATTTATTATCAATATGTGATTTTAAGGATGTACAAAAACTGGAAAGCAGGGAATCAAAACTTAACTACAAGAAATATTTGTTTTAATGTTATTAAATCAATGTGATATTTGACTTGACAAATGGAAAGTGAGATGTTTACATTGTTTTTTTCTGAAGGTGGTGTTCATGACAACACTGTTCTACCTGCTGAGTTTTAGTGACAAGCAGTACCTTCCTATGAAATGGATCTCAAGTCTTACCCCTGGCAATGATTCTACATCCAGCAAGTATGGACAAGCTGTAGAGAATTCAATCAGGTCAGTAACATCAATATCAGTTACATATAACAAGTGTAGTTCTGTAACCCGAGACAGGCATTGGAAATTTATTAGAGATGTGCTCAGTCATTGAATTTGTGCTGACTTGCTAAAGAACAGCCTTCATAGCTAAAGCAATTTTTTTTCTGAGTTGAAATTAGAGGTGGTTAAAATGAAGCAAATTTAGTGATTAAAACAAATAACATAGCCAGAACATAGCAATGTAGGTATAAAACTTAACACATGCTTTTGAATTTCCCAGAAACGTTACTCAGTATTATTGTATGCCCAGACCTGCTGAAGAATAGCCCTTCGTAAACACAAGAGTTTGTGTCAGAATGTAGTGAAGTGAATGAAATTAACATAAAAAAGATGGACATTTTGTTTCATAGTGATAAATTTGAAAATATGTTTTCCATAAAGAATCTTTTGACTGTGCCTGCCGAATTGAGAATATTTACCCAAGTAGACTCATTGACATTACAATGTAGACTGAAAATCTCAAGTAAATAAGGTTCTTCATGTAGGAACCCAAAGTCTTTTGATATACATGTATGTCAATGGTTATAGCAATTGGCACATAATGGTGTAGAAACTTTATTTTTAGATTAGGTGAGAAGGGGAACAGGGAGTATGTTTAGAAGTAGTGTGAAATTGCATTACTGAAAAAATTAGAAGTTGTGATTTGTTGTAATAAAATGTTTAAATTACTATTTTTCCTCATCTAGGGGTGTGTTTGGTGCCTCAATCAAGATGTCAACTTTCTATGGTCTCTACACATGGCTGACACATACAATCTTTGGGCTACAGATCGTATATGTGCCATCAGGTAAGATATACTTATTGTCCGTTTTTAACAGGAAGGACATTTACTCATTATACTGTACTTTAACATTAAGTTAATGCCCTTCTGGCTCTGAACAGGCTCATCATCATCATTTATTAAGGTCTGCATTTTCACTTTTACGAGGGGTTACTGATGACACTCCCTCAAATTCATTTTGTTTTCTTCATTTGTTTTTCATTGCATATCCCCCCCCCCCCCCAAAGAAAAATAACGAAGCAAAATGGTAATATGAATCATCAGATCAAAAAATATAGAATAGAATATTATCTGTTATCATTGTTTGTGCAGTATTTGATGATCACATTCCCTCCATTTTCATCATTTTCAGCCCTGGCAGCTCTCTTTGGTGCTATCCCATTTGTGGGAACTTACTGGGCTGCTGTACCAGGGGTCATTGAACTATTAGTCCATGGTGAGAAGGTGCTAGCTGTCATGCTCTTCGTTGTTCAGATGCTTCCTATGTATGTAGTGGATACTGCCATCTACAGTGATATCAAAGGGTGAGTTCTGTGTTGCTCCGGCATCAGCTACTACACTATTAAAACAATGCCAAACCTCTACCCTGCACAAAACAGTCTATCTAAACCTGAGAAAATACCTAATCATAACCCTAAACCTAACCTTATATCTTAGATCAGGCCTTCTCAACTAGTTTATTAGAAGTGCCAAAACGAAAAGAATTTGTAGTTGGCCACCCTGTATGGTTGACTGTGCTGCGAGGGAGCGTAGCGACCGAGCCGAAAATGGGTGGGGCTCAGTGGCGAAGCCCTAACGGGAGGAGCAGGGGGCGGAGGCGGGGGGATTTAGGGCTTTCTAAAGGCCCAAATGGGGCATTTTTAACACCATTTCATTCCACAATATAATCAATCATAATTTCATATTGATGTGAAAAAAATAGTACGATTCCTGGGGACAATTACACTGGAGGTATATTTATATGTAGTTTTTTGTGTGTGCGATATCCCCAGGAAATCTCAAAATAAAGTGAAAACCAAACAAACAAAAACAAGATGTTTCCAGAGATTGGCAATGTTAAAATTGGTATCCCATCGTAAGCTAATTGTTGTTCAGACCTTAGGTTTAGATTCGTATAAAACAATAAATTCCCCTTTCTTCTTGTTTGTTAAGCAGGCATTTTGGGCTCAAATTCGACTGCAACTTCTTGATTTAGCAGAGTACTTAATTCTAAAATATATATTTTCTTTCTTTCTTTCTTTTGTTTTGTTGTTGCAACAGTCGCGCGCCACTCCGACTGACCGCAAGCGCCGCCAGTTGAGAAGGCCTGTCTTAGATGAAATAAAGCCTACAGTTACTTTTGCCAGAACAAATGTAAGGTCACTGTCTAAATATTTTAAAAATAAAACAATAATTATCTGTTTTTCGAATTTTGCAGTGGTGGTCACCCCTACTTGACTGGCCTGGCTGTCGCAGGAGGGATCTACTGCTACGGGCTCGAGGGGGCTATCATTGGACCTATCCTGCTCTGTGTCCTCTTGGTAGCAGTCAATATCTTTAGCACCGTGATGCAGGGTACAAGTAGGCTACCGGCTACCCCTGCCTTACTCCTCGGGTTGCAATCACAGCCAAGAGAGAGGAAATTGAGGTTTGAAAGGTAAAAGGGTCTGTTATTTTCAGTTATTCATATTACATTTATACTGACGACTTCTCAACAGTCTCGATTTAGCATATGTTATAGAAGTATTAAATGTATGCCTATGTGATTTTCGCTAATTTGTTTAATGTCTATACATTTCCCAGATCCTAAAACCCCAAAAATGTGTTCTCTCAAACAACAAAAATACATAAAAATAGTACTTCATCAGATCCTCCCAATATACTACCCTCATATTTTTAATCTTTCATAATTTATTTTTGTGCATTTATATTATTCAGCCCAGACTGAGGACCAGTAGTCAAATGAGGTAGTACAATGACATTAAAATAGAAGTGTCAAATTCTGGGACGGGACATTACTCTTTATAGCACACTTAATCACACTAACGTTTTTGAGTGGTTTTTACTATTCTACATGTTAAGTTCAGTGTGACTTCTTTCAATCATAACACCAAGGCACTTCATCACTGTTAATCTTTTTAAACAGCTGCTGTTAAAGTGTACCACTCACCAAAACATGTTTTACTCTTGATGTGAGGGGTTCTGTGTGGCAACTGTGTTCAGAATATGAGCTTCAAATATTACTTTTACAAAGAGATATAGATGGTAGTTTAAATACATTCTCAGTATACATAAGACCAACTTGTTAAATAGACTAGTTAACACACGCGTACGTGCTTGCATAGAATAGGGGCGCACAAGGATCCAAAGTCCGACTTGGGTTCTGTGCATCAGTTTTATGTTATTCTTTATTTTCTTTATATCCTTGAACGTTAACTTCTAGAATGCCAGGTAAGTTTGTTGAGGTTGATTGTGTACATTCTAAATTTACTTAAATTATTAATCTTTCAGATGATTGGTACACTTTAAGTTTAATAAAGGAATCACTTTCACTATTAACAACCGTTTTTGTTTCAATTAACATAATGTCGACATCCAGGACTTAAATGGGATTTTGTTTTATCTTCTTATCAATATTATTTTTTAAGGTGATTTTTATTAATGTTTAATCCTATTTCATATTTTTGCCTCATTATTTACACCTTATAATTGAAAGTACTTCTGTAACTTGGATTTGTTTGCTCTCTTTCTTCTTTTCTTCACAGATCTGATTCTGGATAGTTGACTGGAAAAACAGAAATCTTTTCTCTGTGCTAAGCTTTCATTTTGTATACTTCAGGGGGTTATTTTTCTAATAATGTGCAAAGTAGTTTTCCTTTTAGATTTGCCTTTTAGTTTCATTGCAATTTTATAGGGATGGGATTTGCTGTTGATGTTGATTGCTGTTCTGCATGTTGAATTCTAAATTGTGTGAGTATGTCTTGCCAATTTTACTGTCACTGTTTTCTTGTAATTTTACCATATTTTAAAATCTAAAATTAGAATTCAGAAACTAGACTTATTGGCATAAAATGCAGTCATTATTGTGGAATTCGATCAAATCTTGTAAATTAATTTTAATCAGGTTTTTTGAATAAAAATCAAATTTTGGGTACTCTTCTTGGTATCAATTTTATTTATGTGATATTTAAGTGCAACTAGTGTAAACTGATGATTCCTTTCTCTTAAGTTTTTATGGATTTTTTATTCAAATCATAACAACATTCAACATACTCTGTAATGTAATGACATCTGGAATTTTTTTCTCAAAAGATAAAATCAATTACACATTTAATAGAACCAAGTATTTGCACAGAAGTAGCAATGAGATAGCTGAAATTATTAAACTCACTCATGTAGAAAGTCCATACTCTCCTACAGTAGATGTATCATTATGCAACTATTACTGCTCTTTGTAATTTGAGTTAACCACATTGAATGTTTTTTATATGAAGTACTGCCATGTGAATTGTGCTTTGACGTATACGTGTTTATGGATTCATGTGAAGTACTATAACCTTAATATTAGCTACAGGGTATTTGTTGAAGAGTCTAATGAAATTAGGATTCATTATTGTACTCTACCTTGACTTGCTGTAAATGTTTTCATGTTTTCTAAATAATAGCTCCATATCACAGCTAATATATGAATATACTCTATTCCACTTAATACAAAGTATTATATTATTACACCGGCTATAGTTGAGCCCCCATAATTAGGTACTAAGGCATACAGGGAATGTCTTCCTACCTGGTACCATTTTTGTGATGTGATGTGATGGTTATTTTACCTGACTGCTAAGAAAGCATATTACTTCGCCTGGGTGTAGAGTGACAAATGTAGATTAATGTCTTGCCAAAGGACATTAGTGCCGCAACAGGACTCAAACTGCAAACCATGAGATTCACAGTCCAGTGACGTGTCCACTAGACCATGACATCTCTACTCCTTCCTTCTTTCTTTTACATACCGGTACATGTAAGTTTACCATGGCCTATATCATCAATATTTGAATAGGTTGCAATAACAACAGAAAATAGATCCTAGAATTTTCTCCATTTTCTGAGAGCAAATATAAGACTGCAAAAACTGCATACATACACAAATACATTTCTGAGGTCTTTTTTTTTACCCTGAGGTTCTGGAAGTACTTGACAATTTTTATAAAGCGAATAGTTGTTCAAGTCTAAATCATCTATGTAGTATATTATCAAACACTGTGCAATTTTGTAGTTTCGAAATGCATATTTTAAATATGATAATTTCCCCACTAAGAAGTGCTATATATTTGTTTCTTTCTTCAAAGTATGTGTATTTGTGTATATATATCTGACTGTTCATTGGTCAAGGGAATACTGTACATAGCTCATTCTTGCTTCCTTGTTAATACAATTTCTCTTTTCTTTAGCAGTAATATTTAGATATTGAAATGTCAGTAAATATAGCGTAGTTTTAGTTCATTAATGTGTTTTCTCCTTTTACGTTATGTATTTCTTCATCAAATAATGACAGTAGTTTTTTCTTAATTTCATTGTAAATGAACCAGAGAAATGTCCAGTGAGATTTTCACACCTCAATATTTGCATGAGCAGTGAGAGATAAACTCATTAGTGTGGTACATATCAACAGCTTGTAAAGCTTTGAATAGTTTAAAAAAAATCAAGGAACTTTAAACAACTCAATTTGAAACTGTGTAATATGTATATGTATTGTGTGGTTATTATACTGAAATCATGTACTGAAATTTTTGAGTTGATTGGTTAAATTAGGATGATTTATTGGTTTTTAAAAGGAAGAGGAAAATTCAACTTTTTAGATTACCAGTACACAACATTTGCAGTAATAAATTTACAGATTCACAAACTAACAATTGTGTGATTTTTTTCTATCCTATATGTGTAAGTACATCAAGACTGCTCAGTATCGAGTACTGGTACTGGTATTTTGAATGTTATCAATCTGTTTCATTTTCCTGCTTGGCCTGTGGATTTTGATTAGGGTCAATGACATTTTTCATGTGTAAATTTATTATGATTTAATGATCTTTCTTTCTTTCTTTCTTTTAATTTTTTTAATTTTAAATTGTATATATTCAAGCTACTTTGCTGTGAACTGGCAACTTTTATAGTTTGCCTCTGAATAAGAAAATTGCATGGAGTGTTGCATTATAATGTGAAATTGTGTATTCTATTAAATGTACTGGTGCTCAGATTTTTTGAAAATCTTCCTGAAACACTAGAAAACTGAAACCCATTTATGGTCTTCTATTAATCACATCCTATTAAAGTGGTAGGTTTTCCACAATATTTTATAATATGCATTTCAAAATAGATATTATGGCATTCTTATATGTTATCATGTTTTGCCAACATTTTAATTTATCAACTTTAACTCTCTAATGATATGCTATTACATCACTCTTCATATGTGTTGTATGATCTATTTCCTCTTATATTATATACTTTTAAGGTAATTATATTGGTTAAAGGTGAAATGTATCAAAGACTATATTTCTTAATTTCTATATTTATTTACACACGTGAAGGTAAAATACATCCGTATAAATGTATGCATTTTTTAGATTAAAAATATGCCTTTTTCCCCATCTATTGACCCTCATAAATATGTTTTTATAGCACGCCAGAAAAAATATTTCATGGATACAATAGATTGTGAGCATTGAATTCACAGATAACTCATGCTGATAAGTAGTATAAAAATACAAAATTGTAATGAAATAAATTCCCATGGTTAAATTTTGTATCTAAAGTTAGGGAATGAGATTTGTTCAGCTCAACAGATAGAAGTAATACATTTCTCTTTAGTGATTGTTCAACTCCTGTAAAACAACTCTACAAGTTTAATTTCAATAGCTACTGTACAGAATTCAGATAACTGATTTATATAATTGTTTATTTTTTATCATCGCTAACAATAGCTTCAAGCATTTACAAGTCCTGCCAATGTTGTCATACTCATGTTTCATTTTTTAAAGAAATATATATTCATAAGTCCACAATGTGTGTATATTGTACGTGACCTCTATGTGACACCTGAAAAAATAATTTTACTTTTTTTTTTGGGGGGGGGGGGGTCTTTTGTTATGGAAGGCAATGCTAACTGCTTTTCTAGTTGAAATATATATGTTCTGAAGAAAAATGGATAGATAATTGATTTACAAGAAAGATATCTCTTGTAGAAATATGAAAATCCACTTGCTTATCTTTCAATTTGGTGCCAACTAAATTGATATCAGTGTTTCTTTAATATTTTTGTAAGCATCTCGATCAACATCTCCCTTTTCAAATAAGTTTGTGCGGTAGAATAGGGTACGTGCAAAGCATGCTTCAATTGTATATTTCTCAGAACTTTTTGCAAAGTTTTGATGAACTAGCTATTTATATGTTGATTTTGGATTGTTGAATAAATCTAATACTTGTTGACACAAAAAAAGCTTGAACGATCTCTTTTTGCGTTGTTTCCACAAAAAAAATATATTCTAGTTTTGATGTTGCAAAAAGCTGTATTTTATTCCAAATGTCCTTTGAATTATGTTACACACTTTGCATAATTTAAGTGTTGCTATACTTCTTGGTCTGAAAATTTGCCAACAAAATTACAAGGCAATTAAATTAAATTAATTTGAATACTTTATTTTGCATGTGCATAAGAACAAGGGTAATTGGTTTACCTTGGTCACTAAAATGGAGGCAGAAACTTTCATTCGTCTAGCTGGAATGATATCAAATCAAATTAATTTAATAAAAAGTAATTATGGCCGGATTATCGGTATCAACAAAATAGTAAGTCTTCCATGAATAAAAAATAAAAAGGTATAGGAATATGAGAGATAGGGGGACGTCTCATTCCCCCTTTCGTAACTGTGGTTGTGTGGAAATGGCAGGTTTCCCCGAATATCTTGGCAACCGCTTGATGGCGATGCGGACAAAAGCTGGGGACAGTCCCTTTTGTTCTTTATACAGCTGGTTTCTGTGGTCTTGAATGCGACCGCAGAAAGATCGTTCGAGAACTCTCATTGCGCTTGCGCGAGATATATACCGGATAATTATTTTGCAAAGTGTCTATTCTGTACGAATGAATGAATGAAAGCCGGTAGAAATACATGTGGAAAGAAGGATCACGACGGCTTGAATCTCTCAAGTGAATGAAATATTGAAATACAGACAATAATACGATTATTAAACGCATCGAGAGAAGTGGTGAGTACTAGTTACTACATATATTAAAGAGATATAAGAGAGGAACTCCTCGAATAATGTTCTGGTCGCCCGGCTTTGTGCATGTGCATGCAGTTGCATGTTGGTGGCATTGCCAGTGCATACCGTCCATGTGAAACGTGTACCTGGTAGGCATAATGAGCAACTGCATCAATGAATCATGAATGTAAAAAATGTATTCGAAATTTTGAACAATCCGAGTAGATAGTCCATACCATAGTTGAGTTCATTAATTTGATGCTTGTGTCAGAACAGCGATATATACGGTTTAGAAACTTGAAATGTAAAGATGGTATTACTAATTGGTAGAAAATAGGGTGCTTATACTAGACTAGAGTAAAGTACCCGGTTTTCGGCCACTTAAGACAAAATCCTATTTATTGGACTCTTTACTTCCTATTTATTATCATTTCTTGTTCAAATCATGAAGCAAATATTATTATTATTTAAACAAAAAAAGAATCCCAAAAAAAAAATCACGAATTGCCATGACAATATTCATTTCAATTTTCACTGTTTTGGAGCCGGTTATCGGCCGAGCGTTTCAGTTTACGGCCGCATGTACAAAGTCAATAGAAAGCGCTCGCGCGCGCCGTGCGTTTCTGCGCTGATGTATAGCACAAGCGGGCGGAGCAGGTATCCCACGCCGGAGCTCACGGGTGCTCGCCTGGCCGAATACAGGCACAGCGGTGATCGGAAGTTGGAATCTGAATTAGACGGACATATCGTGTGTGCGTCGCGGTGTGCGGCTGCATTGATTTAATACATGCGATGAGATACTTTTGAGCTTGCGACCAGCACAAAATCGGGCTCTATATCTGAAAAATACTTGAAATAAAGCTCATTTTATGGTACCCATATTTCTTACATACACGCGTAAGAAACTCGATTTTTCAGATTTGGGTAGCGGGACCGCCGATTACATCGCTAAAATGTGATATTTTAGGATATATTTTTCATTGCAAATGTGGTTCTTCAGTGACACTGGCATGGTATGGTATGTGTGGGATATGTGTTATGCTATTATGCGATGTATTTTAAAGTGATTTTACCATGTATCCAACCAATTGGCCGAAAACCGGAGCTGACCGATTACCGGGTACTTTACTCTAGATCTATTACAACTTGACGATTTTGGACCAGTAACTTGGAGATTCCTAACTATAACGCACCAAAAGTCATCTAAATCTTCTACAATTGTTCAAATAACAGTCATGATTTAAAAGTCATTATCTTTCTTACCTGTTTCGTGTCAATTTTCTTATCTTTTTTGGAGTATTTTTCCTAAAAACAAGGCATCACTTTCTCACCAGTAGCCAAAAGAGTAGGGGCGCTGGTCCGAGAATAGGGATCGTCTCCGTAAACGTGGACAGACGCGTCTTGGAAAGAAAGGTTTGTCCGCATTTACGCGGACAATTCTTATTTTGGATCCACACGTTGGCAATGAGAAAAAACAGATTCTGTGACGATGCTCCGCGATGCATTTCACTTTCACTTTACACAGAGACTTTCATGTTATAAACGATAAAACCTTTGGAAGATGGACAACCCATCAAGTAGACAGTGAACTGGGGGTATTTTATTATGCGGAATCTGTTTTTCGCCTCTCCAGCGCGCGGATCGGAATCCCCACACCCGCAGAGCATCGAGAAAGAAAAACGTCTGAGAAAATGTGGAGGATCCTTATTAATCCTTGAATTTAGCAAACTCGCTGCGCACCTTTTAAAACTAAATCACCATTATCATAAAGTAACTATCAAATTGGCAATGCAAAACAGATTTTTCGTGTATACGGCATGTCTAAAATTTAACAGAAAAGAGATACAGAAAGAGATGCAGTTATTCAACTTCTAAGCAGTGTACTAGCTCTTGCCTTGCTAAGCATACACTTTCTGACCAGTAGCCTAAAGAGTAGGGGCGCTGGTCCGAGAATAAGGATCGTCCGCATAAACATTTAGGTAAACACGTACACATGAACAATTTAACATGATATTGCTTCACATAAGAAAGGTCTTTGAGGGGAGACTACCATGACTCATGCAAGAGCATTTGTCATACAGGAAATTGATTCCCTGTTAAGTCACTAAAAGTATCCGTGTTTGTAGTCTTGCCTTCAGATGTACTCAAAGAAATATCTTCTATACTCATTACTAAAGAGATTTGAAATACGCCCTTAAGTCAGAATAATGTTTAAGAACCATTTTTCCTTGTGTTGTTCAGTCTTGATTTTAAGCTGAATGAGTTGGCCCTTCTTTAACTATTTACATGTACTCTAATCTGGTTCTTGGTGATATAAGACTAAGCTGTCTTTTTTCCAGACCGTAGTCAACATCTTTTGAGAGGTGAAAAATCCCATTTAGTTCTACAGGATGTCATTTGCATGCAATATTGAAACAAAATTGCAGTGTGTATGAGTACTTGTATAACTTTTAAATGATCAAGAAACTGCAAGAGAAATTTTCTGAAAGAATTGGTCAATATTCTGAATCAATATGATCTCCAATTGATATTTGATTTTTTTACTTTGAAACCAGTAAATAGAGATAAACAAACATACAAGTAATTTGTTGTTGTTGATATGATTAATGGTGCTTGCCATCTATTACCTTCTCTTTCCTTTGATTAATGGTATATATTTTACGTTATCTTACAGATATTGCACCAGAAGACTGTGAATTTAAGGTAAGATGGTAAAAGAAACTCAATACTATGATGTTCTTGGTGTGAGGAGTAATGCGACAGAGGCAGAATTAAAGAAGGCATACAGGAAACTTGCACTCAAGTATCATCCAGACAAGAACCCTGATGAACCAGAAAAGGTATGTACATAGAAGAGTAACAAGTATGTGATGTTCGTTCTTCTGTGTCATGTGATATTCAATATTTTGATGTCACCTTACCAGAAGTCATATATGAAAGTACAACAAATCCGCCGATCGATACACCCACTCAACGAACCACACAACCCCCCCCCCCCCCCCCCCCCCCGCTACCCCGCCGACACCTACCACACGACGTCCGCATAACCGCCGCCCACTCGTTTCCCGCCAATTCACGCAACCGCGCGCCACCACCGACAGCTGCCTGCCAACCTGCCGAGCCCGCCGGCTCATTGCTTTCCCCCAAGTCCGCATCCACGCCATAAGAACCGCCGCACGCCTAGCGAACACTCACTCCTGAAGACGGACAGTCAACCTGTCCGAAACGTCGAGTCTACTCTCCTGCTCCTGCTCTGCAATTCTACTCGCCTACTCAACTCTCCAACTCAATCCAGTCTTCTACTCAAACCTCTCATCCTGCCCAAACTTTCTGGGTTACAGTCCTTTTCAGGACTAAACTCACTTCCGAAAGATACTCCTCCTTCTAACCTCCACTTTCTCGCCTTTCATCTCACCTCTATTCTCTATCTACTTTCCTCAGTCCCTCGAGGACTTTACACATGGTGTACCGTAAACCTCTTCCGTGATTAACAAATCTTTTGTGTTTAAAGGTGATAATTAGGCCTAGTGAAAATCTCTTCAGAATATATCGTAATGCAGAACTGGGGAAAATTAAAGTCGTTGTTAATTTATTTGAGAGAAAAGAGATGATATCTCGCTATCTGTTTGATATGCAAGATTTTATTAATAGCTTTGCTATTATTCAATGTCTGGGTTTATTTTCATGTATTTCTTTTTTTTCCTCCAAATGATCCTCACGATTTTTATATTTTTATTTGTTTCCTTTTATTCTCCTTGTGTTTTGTGCTATGGCTCAATCCAGTTCAAGGAAATCTCTCTAGCATATGAGACTTTATCGGATCAAAAGAAGAGGAAAATATACGATGAAGGAGGAGAACAAGCCGTCAAAGAAGGCGGCTCAGGAGGGGGCATGCACGACCCCATGGACTTGTTTGACATGTTCTTTAAGTTTGGGGGTGGGTCAAGAGGTCGGGAGAGGAGAGGCAAGGATGTAATCCATCAGCTGGCAGTCACTCTAGATGAACTGTACAATGGATCCGTAAGGAAACTGGCTCTTCAAAAGCAGGTTGTGTGTGACAAGTGTGAAGGTACGGACTATTCTACTTCATTGATTGGTAGTTATTGAATATGATTGGAATATGTTTTTAATTAAACAAAAGATTGTGTTAAGAAGAGACTCGTTCAGAGAAATATTAGTTTAGTGCTTATCAGATCTTGTTTAAATAAGAACACAAGGTCAGTTTGAAATGATGCAGGGAAGTTTAGTAATCACTTTAAACATATAATTGTTCAGTTTCTGTGACTGTCAAAAATTTGGCAAAATCAAGCCTCTAAATAGAGGAAAATTTGCATATAATTTACTTGAAACTTACATAATGAGATAAATTATGGTAATTCTGAGACAAATTAGTTCACACAGAACTTTAATTTTCCTGAAAATGTCTACTGACTTTCTAATGCCACTG
This sequence comes from Strongylocentrotus droebachiensis, assembly GCA_035222895.1. Lineage (NCBI taxonomy): Eukaryota > Metazoa > Echinodermata > Echinoidea > Camarodonta > Strongylocentrotidae > Strongylocentrotus > Strongylocentrotus droebachiensis. Next base: position 37,661 of record JAVYIG010001208.1, read on the forward strand.
GAACAAGGAATACATTTCAATAAAATAATATAAAACACTTTTATGATATTTATTTCAAGATTCTGAATTGTGCCTACCGGTACCTATTTACACCTGTGACACTAAAATAAAGCTAACTAGTGGATTATCTTAATTCACTGTCAAATAGCTATACTATTTACATGTATGTTACTTGCAAGACTCTTGTACAAACTAGATTTATGCAGTGTTTTATCACTTATTTATTAGCTTCGCACCAAAATCATTCATCTGTCATGTAGTTATTTACATTATATCAGGAAATTATTCTTTTTAAAGTCTGAACTTACCAGACAATCAATTCAATTCAATGTTGGTCTTTTCTTCCTGGAACTCTACTAAACTTGCAGGAAGAGGAGGAAAGAAGGGAGCAGTAGAGAAGTGTGGGACATGTCGTGGCTCAGGTATGCAGGTTCATGTACGGCAGCTAGGTCCAGGAATGGTCCAGCAGATCCAGTCCATGTGTTCCTCATGTGAGGGACAGGGAGAGCGCATCAGTGCCAAGGACAGGTGCAAATCTTGTCAGGGTCAAAAGGTCATACGGGAACGCAAGATTCTAGAAGTTCATATAGATAAAGGTATAGTATTTGTTTACACTATCTTAATCCTCAGAGCTTTGGTATGATCAGACTGTCTCAGTCCTGAAAACAGAAATTTAATAATGGATTACACAAAGTGGGTACATTAGGTAATCTTAATTGTAATATTTTTTTTTACAGTTGTTTTAAAATTAAACCCAACATCTTTATTTACATTTTACCACTCATCATTAGCGTAGTAATCCACCTAACATTTTTGATTTATGTAGCACATTTAAAGTCAACAAACACAGGTTTAAGAGTGGAGAAAATTGTCTACATTGTGTGTTGTATTAGTGGCAGACCCACTCTCCAGCCCCCCCCCCCCAAAAAAAAGACCAGAAACTGAAAGAAAAAGAAAAAAGAACTAATTAGTTTGATGGCTGCTTCCTTTGCATTTAACACTAATATGCCCATTAAAAAAACAAGTGGTGTCCTCATGCCCTTTAAGCACTTTTAATTAGCAGGAAGTACTAATGTTGCTACTGTGTATAATATGCCTACTGGTACTTTGTACTCTGTTCCATGTATTAAAGTGTACACTGTGCTTTGGAGTTGACATTCATCGATATTGATTCTTAAAAATTATAATAAATTTCTATACAATGCGTCCCAGAAAAAACGAAACCGAGAGTTATCGTTGTTTTATCATAACTTAATCACAATTGTAATTAATAAATGACACATATTTGTAAAGCTTTAATAGGTCCTCCTCTTTTATTCGATGCAACTCATAATGATGCATATTTCATGCATTTGTGATTAAAATCAATTTGAAGAAAGGGTGCCAAAAAGTCATTTGGTGGACGGTATCTGAATTTCAAAGAGAAAATCTCATTCTTGAAAGTTCATTTTCTACCCTTACATATGACACCTCGATCAGGAAAAATTAGCTAGGAATAGCAAAGTTCTGTTTTTTAAAAGTAATGCTTGCATTTCCATAATGTTATTAAACAAATTTGTTTTCACTGGCTGTCTGCTGTAGCAACAAACAGAATTGACAAAAGGCTTCACCCTGTTTTGTTGACGATCAGCCATAGACGAAATACTTCATGCATGGCTGATTGTCAACGAAACGAAACTGTACATCAGTAGAAGATTAGAATACCAAAACACTATTAAAAAAGCAGGTTTTGAAAATTAAAAAAATATAATGCAGAAGAGAGTAATCGGTATGTTGAAATTGATATATCTGGATGAAAACAATGAGGGAGTGCTGACACCTCACATCAACAATAACCCAAAAGAAGGAAAGAATATACCAGTCAATTCCTGTTTCTAAAGGAATCATCCTTGGCACAACACAGAAATCATATACTGAATATTACCCCCCCCCCCCCCCCCCCACTTTAAAAAAAAAGTTAACAGCAACATGATTATGAATGAGATGATAAATGTATGCTGTTGCTTTCATGACACCAACATTAATTTCTGTTCTCATTTTCAACCAAATCAGGTATGAAGGATGGTCAGAAGATCACATTCCGTGGAGAAGGAGACCAGGAGCCTGGGCTAGAGCCTGGAGATATCATCATCATCCTGGACGAGAAGCCAAACGAGACCTTCAGGCGGCGAGGTAACGACCTCCTCATCATGGCCTGTAAGATTGAACTGGTAGAAGCACTCTGTGGATTCCAGAAGATTATCAATACCCTAGATAAGAGGGAGATTGTCATCATGTCACACCCAGGTAAGATTTGCAGAATAGAAACTCAACTGATAATATTTTATAGTGAATTCATGAGATATGGGGTCTTTAGGTTTTGGGATCTCCAATTGTATTTGATCAATGGAACTGCTTCTTGAAACGTGTTCTAGAAGGCTGTGTTATTAAAAGAATGAATGGACATAATCATCCATTTAATGCATGCAGTTGCCATTCCATTTGCACATTAAAAAACAACAACATGCAGGTGCCTTTTTTTTCAGCGGTTTACTGCACTATATCTGAACAGGCCTAAAGTGTAGTGTTCCCACTTCTGTATATTTCCATAACCTTTGTTGCATGCAACTACTTCCCCCCCCCCCCTCCACTTTCCATTCATTTACACAAAACAAAATACCCTATCGTTTACAGTGTCATGTATGAACAAACCTCAAAGTTTTCCCTTTATACAAAAAAAAACATGTTTCTGTCTCTTGTTTTCCATTTACAGGTGAGATCGTCAAACCAGGTGACATCAAGATGGTCGTGAGCGAGGGAATGCCTCTTTACAAAAATCCCTTTGAGAAGGGGCGCTTGATAATCCAGTTCCAGATCAATTTCCCGGAGAACAATGCCATCCAAGAGAAGAACCTTGAGAAGCTAGAAGCCATCATGCCTGCCCGTGAGGATTGCATTGTTACGGATGATATGGAGATGGTTACTCTCTCAGATTACACCTTAGAGCATGAATCCAGAGGTCACCATGGAGGGGGAAATGCATATGATGAGGACGATGAAAATCAGATGCCCCGCGGCATGCAATGCCAGTCACATTAATAGGGATAATGTAACCTACATGTATCTGTATGTTCAAAGGGAAGGACTTGAAATTTGTTCCTTCTTTTTGATGTTAGAGTTGCATTAAATTTTTCCCCGAAAGCTAAATCCCACATATGGTTGAATAACGCAAGCCCAAGATGAATATTAATTGTGTCCTCTACATAACAGATATTTACATTATCAAGTATCATTTCATTTGAGACACGTCAACACTAGCCAATATTGTCAATATTTGTTTAATATCCAGTAAATTCTGTTATATGTAGGACACAATTAGTATTCTTCATTGTGATATCACAAATCCCCCAACCAGCATAAATGAAATGAGATGCATTTTGTGTGTACACAGATAAAAAAAAATCTACTGTGTGCAATAAAGGGCATGATATAAGTGCTTTTCAGTTTATTGCTGGACATTTTAGTTTTGTTTGTATAAGTAAATCTCTCTGAACTCCTCTTCGGGGAACTATGCCACCAGTAAGGCCATTTGGCCTTTTTTTTAGTTCCCTATTTTCATTTTCTTATATATTTCAAATGCTTATTATAGTATATATCTTTGTATTGTTTTTATTGAAAATGGAACGATTAAAATGAATTGTAGGGAATTTTCCTACCTCTTGTGGAAACAATGCGCTCTTCACGGCAGGAGTAAAGGTAAGTACAGTATGATAGTTTTTTAAAGACCGATAAGTTTATACTGTGTTTACATGTAAATCTCTTTCAGATCCATCATCATTATTTTTTTTGTACCAAAATTGTTTCAAATTGATTGTAAAAATAATGTAGTTTCCCAAGTTGAATACATTCTATTTGTTGTACCTCAATTATTTTGAAAGGCATTTCTCTTACAGAATGTTTTGTATTTAGTTCTATTTATCATTATTATGCAAATAAGTGGGGAGAATACAGACTCAAATATTTATGCACACTATCTTGCGCCGTCACAAACCATGCAAATATTCTTTTTTGACACAATTTTCTGCAGAAATTAAAAATGAGGTTATGATTTGTGAAACAAACATGTATAATTCACATGTCAATCCAGTATTATCCATATTCCATGCATCCAAAGTCCTTGAAATTTTGACCTCTTTTTTTGTTTCTGTTCTTTCAATGTGGTTTGCTCGTCAGTTACTTGAATATGCATGTGAAATATTACCATTCAGTGGAAATAATACCCATATGATAGAATGAGGGGATGACCATTTTCTTTTTTAATCGGTCATTCCAAGAACGTTAATGAACTATGTGTAAAAGATTATTAACAAAATCATGTTTAATTGTTTGTTTGATTGATTGATTGATAGATATAAATAAAAGGATTAATGTGTTATGATGAGAAGTGGTACAATTATCAAATGAGATAAGTTTTTAATTGTCTTTTTTAAAATGATAAGTTGCCATGAGATATGAACTGCAACGTTTACAAGGAAGGTGCTCTATGAGATATGCGCATGAGGACAATGGTTTCTATTATAACGATGTCTCTATTCTTGTTATACAGTTTCGCCTAGTTGATGTTGTAGGAGTAGAAAATTAAAAAAAAATGATGGCATCAATTTTTGTATCAAATAATCTTGAAGTATTTGTGCAATTTAGATTGTCTTGTGAAGTGTTTGAAAGTCTTGTCAATTTGTACATAAATGTAGCCTATTGATAAAGCCAATATCAGGCATGGGACTCATTCGATTATTTCCACAAAAGGCTTCCATAGTCTGACAGAAAAGAACATTGTATTCTGTCATTATAAAAGATATAACCATGTGTTGCATTTATTTATTACTTTGCACAGTCATATTTAGGGTGACATGTAAAAGTGTCTTTGGTTTTGAATCATTGATTGATTTGTTTCAAGTTAGAAGAACTAAGGCAGGATTGTATCATCCTAATCAAAAGCTAATACTTCATGTATTATATTACTTTTAATTGTTTGAAGAATTGATTTTTTTTCTCCAAGTTAGTCACTTGCATTTGGAGGACCCGTATTCATTTCATTACAGGTAATTAAATTATGTCAGTATTGTACTTGGTGTTTCGCTTAGCTAAGTAAAATGGCCCAAGTCTTGTTCAAATCACATCTAATTACATGTATTGTACTTGGCCAACTTTCAGGAAAAATACTTCTGGATGGTCGTTGTGATGTCATGTATCAATTAATCATTATGCACAATGAACGCATTGCTTCAAATTCACAATTACATGTATATTATTTGCTGAGCGTTATTATGATCTGTGTATAAAACCACATGCCTTTCAATCAAGGCTGCCAAAATAAAACCTGCTAGGGAGTTGTCTTAAACTTAAGTGAATACTGAGTGAAATACCTGTTTTTCTGACCCAAGTATTGAATTGAATATTGGTGTATGGTTTGTCTGAAGTATTTGTGTGTTCCTGTCCCACCTCATTCATTGTACATGTGCTTGAATCAATCAATTCCTTGTCCTTTAGACCATTCCATCTCTTCTCATTATCATTCATACTTTGCCACATTGGTAACTTGTTCTTAAAATATTGAAGTGACATTTTCATACTAAAACCAGAAACTTTTGTGTCCATCAAATATTCATAAATTTTAAAAGTGGTTCAGATACACCAAAGTTTCATGCCTAAAACATCACAACTGACACAACATTGACATTTAGCAATACTTGAAGGTTTCTTGCTGTGAAAAATCGCTCTCATGTCACGATTGTTTCTTGTATTACAACATTTCGGTATGCTGCATGTTAAGTACATAAGGCAGTATGGTATTAAGAGAGATATTTCACAGTAATGGATCTTTTTTTGTTACAATGTAAAAGCTATTCAACATTCACAGTATTGTCATTTGTGTCATATTGTCTATGAATTCCTTGGTCTGGGGGTTAATTTTCATGGTTATTTTTTAGGTTTGCAATAATTTTCTAATAATTTTATGGAATAAAGGCGTATCGCAAAGGCATTTAGCATTCATCTTAGTCTTTTACAACGCACTTTGGACCTCTACATGCTTTGGTTGCACACTTTGTCACTTATCATGAGCATATGATGTACATGTACTTGGACATTTTACTGGCGTCAAGGTAATTTATGTGCCAAAATGGAGATGGTTCAAATTTTATATCAAATCAAATTTTGATTTGTTTGTCCCATGTTCAAAATTCTCTGGACCACCTGGATCACTTCATTAGTACATTACATAGCAAAATTTAAAAGGAAAAGACAAGTACATCTAAAAACAAAGGAATAAGAAAGAAAAATCCATGTTCAAAAGCTAGGATTGACTCTGAACTGTAACGGTTGCAATTTGTTGGAAACTAACATTGGTATGGTGGAATACATATATATCTTTTTTATTTGCTAATACATGTTCTGGTTTAATTCTAATATTGGTTAAATTTGAACAATTTTGAATGTCAAGTTAGAGTTTATTTTCCATGATTATGCTGTGTAAGGCAGACGCTGCACAACACATTTTTTCTCTCCAATCGGAACGAGTATGCAGCGTAATTTGCAAGTAGAGTATTATAACCTTTTCTCTGGCATTGTGTGACATATTGTATGTTCCCTTAGCCAGCTAACTTGTATAAATTAGAAAAATAAGCATCTGTAAAATTTAGGAGGATCTTGTATATTTATTCTTGCGTGAATACATTCTACAAAGGTTTTTATTCTGTATTTATGAGCTATAACGCAAGAGAGTTGTGATGTCTAAATACAAGTAATAAATATTGATTAATCAAGTTGTATCGAAACCTGTGTTGCTCCATCTACTTTTTATTTTTTGCCAAGTAAGAACCTTCATTTTCCTTTTGATTATATGTACTAGAAAAGATAAAAAAACACAAAAGGAAAATCTGCCATATCACACTTTGGGGGCCTTTTTTAACACAAGCATAAGTAAATGCTGTCTTCTTTGTCAATGGAGCCTGAATTTGAAATCAACAATTTAAGGGAAGGGAATTATTTTAATCGGAAAGAAAAAAAAAAGAGATAGTGAACAATAGTTATATCAGCTTAGTGAGAGGAAGAGAGGGGGAGTGAGAGAATGAGAGTGAGAAAAAGATGGAGTGAGAGAATGAGAGAGGGGGGAATGAAATGACTAATAATTATGTGAGTTGGCTCTGACTGTAAAGAGTCTGCCTGTCAAACCACAGATTGTGGGTTCGAATCCAACCCAGGAGGATAACTGAAGTCTGCGTTTCATGTTAACGTACCCCTCCCCTGTTTCATAGATGCAGGCTATGTCAAAGAAGAAAAGACTCTCCCTGGGATAGGATGTTAAATGGAGGCCCTGTTCAAAGGAGAGTCCCCACATTTGCAGTTTAAGAACCCATTGCACTATTCGTATAAGAGTAGGGGGGAATCCCAAGATTAGTGGTCCACCTGCACACCCCAATCAGTTACTGAGTACTGGGAGGAGAAGCCAGAGGGTTACAGTGATTAAGTTTGTTCATCACCTCCCAGGCAGAGGTGATACCAAATGTTTGGAAACGATAAATAATGTCCTTATGGCACAACATTAAATCTTAACAGTGTATGTGCAATTTTCTATGGATTGCAGAATACAAGAAGGCCCCCCCCCTTTCTCTCCCTCTCTCTCTCCCCCTCTCGCTCTCTCTCTCTCTCTCTCTCTCTCTCTCTCTCTCTCTCTCTCTCTCATTTTCTATTAATCTTTCCCTTTCTTTATGTGGGCCCTCTGTCTTTGCCTCTCTCTCTCTCTTTATATATCTCTCACCCCCCCCCCCCCCCCCCTCTCTCTGTGTCTATCTCATTTTATCTAAATATGTCTCTTTCTCCCTTTCTTTATCTGGGTCTCTGTCTTTGCCTCTCTTTCTCTCTCTCTCTCTCTACTCTTTTCTCTAGTTCTTTCTCTTCCTCTCTTTCGTTCTCTGAGCCTCTGTCTTTGCCTATCTCTCTCTCTCTCTCTCTCTCTCTCTCTCTCTCTCTCTCTCTCTCTCTCTCTCTCTTTAAATCTAAATCTTTTTAGATGAGATCGAAATAATACAACAACAAAAGTCGGGGGGATAGTTGTTTCTCCATATGCTGACTGTTCATTTACAAGTTTCATCTAGAAATATTTTCCAAGTAGCAATTGAGTAAATGAAATACAAGGGACATTTTTTTTAGTACAAGAAGGTCAATAATTTGGGAGTGAATTTTTGAGTTATTCATACTTTTTCCAATAAACAAATGTATGGAATGATCTTGCTAAAATCTTCCACACGTGGATATTTCAATCCTATAAAATGCGCTCATTACATATTGTATGAAATTTGGCACATTGAACTTTCTTCATATTCATATTGTTTTATTTGAATGGTTTGAAGAGAAAAAATGTATACACAAGGCGAGTAATAAACTTATACTTTTATGTAGGGGAATTCATTCCATCTCGATCTTGCAATATATCAAAAGTACGCCATCATGTGGCGTAAAAAAAACATTTCGTCTGCTGGAGCACGGTGGTGAAGGAATAACAGAAAACAACAATTTGACACGAGGTATTTCGTGTGTCGCCTGATAAACTCTGCCCCTTAGATCAAGAAGTAACTTCTTGCTTAGATCAATATGTGCAAGTGTTGCTACAGAGAACCCTTGATGTAAAGGTAATATTCAAATTTAGATAAGTCTCAGATCACATGCTTCAACGTTTTTGCTCAAACTCACGTCAGTCTCTAAGTCTAAGTCTAAGGCTAAGCAGTAGCAGTACTAACACTATATGAACATGACTGACAAAGAAAGCGGACAAAATATACAGTTCCTCAGGTAGACAAAGGAACATCCCTTCACTGCTATTAATGTAAAAATGTGTAGAACAGGTGTCACATGCATATTCACCTTTTTACATAATAGCAGTGAAGGGATGTTCCTTTATCTACATGAGGAACTGTATATTTTGTCTGCTTTCTTTGTCCGTCATATTCATAGTGTAACCATCATAGGCTCGAGTGTGTGAGTGGTCCCTTACTTCCCAATACGACAAATGTTTCGCCCATCATGTGACCGCTATTATTGGAAGACCCCGCCGCTGGTTGTGGTCGCTGGCCTGGAGCCTTTGATGGGCAGTTCTATTTAAAACCTTGTAATGAGCTTCACAATTCTATATGAAATATTGAAAACTTTTCATCAGATATTTGAGACTATACAGAGGCAATATTTATCATGCTTGAGGGGGGGGGGGGGGATGTTTGCACACTGCCAAAAAAGTTTTTGCCCGTTTAATTCCCAGATAGGTTACCAGTGCTAACAGCCTAACACACCTTCTAAACATACAAGTACAATAACTTATTTGAATATATCATTTAAAGACGATGCATGATTTACAGTTTTATGTTCTGAATGGATTTGATAGAGGCAGGAGGTCTAGGCAGTGAAAAAGAAAGAAGATGTTATTTACATTTTTAATTTGTTTAATGCCATTTAATGCATTATTATTAGTCAAGGCCATCTGTGTTGATTCAGAATGGTTAGCTTTATCTCATTATATTTCTACTGTGGGGTAAACGATTAGGTTTAGGAATGTTATAACTAGACATATGAATAGAATGAGCAGTTACACATAATTTTTAATTTATTTATTCAGTGTATTTGGCTGTGATACTACTGGGAAAATAATAAACCAATTCTTCTATGTTATTGTTATTTGCCTACATAAGAACAAGAGATGATTAATTTTCGTTTAAGTCTTGTGATAGACAAAGGATCATTGTGTCTGACTGTCAGATATATGAAAGAGTCATATCATGTCAATACATCTGTATATGTTATGCCATGCAGAGGAAATTTATTAGATCTTAAATATTAAGGATAAAATAACGTACGTACCAGATACATGACAGAGTCATTCCATGTGACTGAAACACATGAGAAAAATTTCAGTCTCACAGTACCCAAGAATTTTATTTGGTCAATGCCAGATATAATGGAAATTTCAAGTGACTGAAATTAGATAAACTATGTAATGGGGGAAATTAAAGATAAACTTTAGTACTGGTAAAAAAAGAAAATTAATTCTCTCAGAATCAAACGAAACTAACACTGAATGTTCAAGATTACAAATAAATGACATGTGCCAAACAATTTTGGAAGAAAATGTATACTGGCTGAGTAATGAGCATAGAAAGACAAGGAAATCAAGGTAGTACCAGCCCCGACACCATGTGTGTTGTCCCATATATAGCTTTCTGTGTTACTTTACCAAGACTCGGTCAAATTTATTATGATTTTGATGACTCCAGAACCTTGCAGTGCACACCAATACTTACATGCTACATGATCAACTGTTTCTGATCCTTTCAACACCATTTCTTTCACAATACAATCGCATGACCAGTACTAAAGTTTATCTTTAAGGTCCTAGTAATTATACCAAGGAAAAAAATGAAATACCACCTGTATGACATTTAAAATGCTTGAAAGGAAATAATTCATGCTATCAAGGGAAAATTGAGGTTTCGTTTTACGAAGGAAAAAGGATGTTAATGCCAAATATATGACAGAAATTTCAGGTTCCTGAAATTCAATGAATTTTGCTATATGAGGGAAATTATGGTCTCATCATATTATGTGTTTATGTTAAGCATGAGTCAGTGATTTAATGTCAGCTAATCCGAGTTCATTTTGGGGCTAACGGTATAGATTTGTTAGTAGGGGCACCCAAAGTCCTATAGATGTATGCTGAAGTGTATTCCTCAGCCATTTAAGTAATTTGATAACCCCAATATTGCAGGGGATTATTGACAAAGAAATAGTTTGCCTGAAGTTGACCCCCAAAGATATGATTTAGCCCTCATTGTATAGTCACTGAGTATGGCTCTAAGGCTCAACCAAAGTGGAAGAGAAATGTGATGCCTTCATTGAAGGTGTTAATGGCTCACATTTTAAAGGAAATATATAGCAGTTAATTTCTATAGCATAATGATGCAGTGTAAAACTATACTATAATCTTGTGAGGATATTTTTAAGGGGAGGGGGGAGAGGGGCTGAGGAGGCCATTTTTGTTGTTTAAAGTAACTTTAATCATGCATATTTTGTCCCTATTGTAATTGCAGTGTACAGACTGCTCCTGATTTTCAAGTGGAAAAGTGAACTTATGTTGGGCCAAATCTTGGATAACATTCCTTTCTAGTGGTCATCTTTGAAACATTCTGGAGAAATAGGGCCTATGTTTTTTGTGCTTTTGGAAATTCAAAAAAAAAGTCTGTAGAAGAAAGAGAAATTGTTTTTCATGTAAATCGGACACATATCAATGATTTCTGAAACTTGTACAAGTACTGGATAATCCAGTTGAAAAAGACTGATCTCATTATAAATGTTGGTAAACAGAATCAAAGTTAAAAGGTAAGAAAAATTGTTTTGAAATGATAGCAGATATTTTTGAAATTTCTTTTGATGAAAAATATATTTCAATTATTTGAAGAGTGCATCTTTAAATATGTGAAGAAGAGAGGAGAAAGAGAGTGTGCGTGAAATCAATTTCCATGCTAGAAATAGCAATAAACGCATGGAAGCCCCCAAACACAGCGGATATGGACAGCTTGCTTTAGGCCAAAATGTGATTCACCCAAGATTCATCGTCATGGTATACATTCCAAGAATATGAAGCGATGAGGGATGAAAGCTAGAGATAGAGAGAGATAGAGAAAGAGAGGTGGGGGAGGATGGGGGGGGGGGGGGGGGGGTGAGTAGTGTAGTACTTGAATAGTATGTATATAGGCAGAAAGATAGGTGTGCTTAGAGAAAAGAGGAGAGAGGAAGAAAGAAGGAAAGAGGAGGAGGAAGAAGAAGAAGAAGAAGGAAGGAGAGGAAGATGAAGGTGAAGAGGAAGAGGAAGAAGAAGAAGAAGAAGAAGAAGAAGAAGAAGAAGGAGGAGGAGGAGGAGGAGATGATGGAGGAGGAGAAGAAGAAGAAGAGGAAGAAGAGGAGGAAGAAGAAGAAGAAGAAAAGGAGGAGGAGAGAGAGGTGCATTTAATAGTAGAAAAGAGATGAGTGTATATCTACAATTTACCTACCTAAGTTTGAATTATGTTTGAGTTGTGTGAAAACGTACAAAGGAACTTTTTGACCACAAGAAGACAGATAATACAAATATAAGTGAAAAAGGAGAGGTGTTTTTATAATAAAGTAATCCATTTCACATGAAATTGAGGAAATCAAACATTACTCAGCTTGTGTTTTGGAAAGAGAGAAAAAGAAAGAGACGAAAGGGGGGGGGGGGAGGAAGAGATATTGAGAAACAATTAGAGAGAGAGAGAGTGAGAGAGAACAGAAGTGGGGGAAATTATTACACCACCTTGAGGGCAAAAATGAAATGCTGTTAGCAAATGAAATAGAGCTCCACTGCTTTCAGGGCATGTGCAGCTCTCTTACTATGAACTCTATGTATAAATGTGAATGGGCCTTAGGGGGATTCCAGTCTCTCGAACCCCTTGATCAGACTTGCCCCTTGGCTCCTTTTCCTTTTCTCTCAATGGTTTTTTACTCATGTTTTTAGATCTTTTTGGATATCTTTGTAGATTTCGTGGAGGATGGCATGTGCTCCTGAACTGGACTCCGTGCCATTACTGAAGGGGGGGCATTAAAACAAAAAATGTTGCTCATGTTATAAAAAATAAAAGGTCCTTCCAAATTTTGTGTGTGAACATTACATCTTGAATGAATATGTGGTAGGATTGCCCGCTTATGCAGTTGAAAATAATAATGTATCTTAAATGCTATTGTATTCTCAAAAGTCTTTTTAGAAGCCTAGCAAAATTCTGCGTTTGAAAAGCTTTGAATGTTACAGACTGTATGAATATTTGTCAGGTTTGTGTTCCTCTAACGACATTTGATTGTGATACTTTTTGTTATGCTATTGTATTTTGAAAATCCTTTTCAGAAGAAAAAATAAGAGGAAATTTGTTGCTTTGGAAATTGACATATATGTGCAACTGTAGATATGCTCTATGTTATCCACATATGAATATATTACACTTCCAATGCCAATGTAGTTTAGAATCCTGAGCTACTAATGCAATAAAAGTTTTTAGATTCCCCATTCTCTTTTATTAAGGACTAATATCTCTTTTATTATTTAGCTGTTAATGAAAAAAAAATCATTAATATGTAGTTATACAGCTGAAGAATTGTAGACCTTGTAAGAAACTTATCAAGCACTTAGATCATGAAGTCTTCACCACTGTAATCATATCCCCCTCCCCCCCCCCAAAAAAATGAACATAAACGAGCCCAGTAATATTATGTAGAAACATATTGTTCAATGACCTTGCTTTTGAATCAAGAGTTGGAGACATATTACTGATTTCACAATTGAATCAATGATCAAAGATTAACAGTTCTCAATATGGGGTAAAAACTGTTCTTTCCCATAAAGCCACGTCTTCAAATTTGTTCTAGCGAGTCTGAATCGGTGTCTACCAGCATGTTGCGGATGAGTTATCAGCTTTACTTCACCAAATGCCTTTCCTTGTCCATGAGACAAGAGATGGACACAGTCATGTGCTAGCCGTGATGGATCGAGGATTGATGATGAAGCAACAATTAGAGTACTATTCATGCCTCCAGCTATACCCTCATTTTTATCCCCATCTCACATGCATTCTCAAGTGCTCTCAAATTATCCCCAATCAATAAAAACGGAGACAACTTTTAATATTTCATCCCATTACTCACATAATCAGATTCAAGGGTAGAAATGTGCAAATTTGCCCTGAAATCACACATGGCATCTCTACATGTTGCTGTGATGGAACTTGAACCCCAATTACAGCATAGCAATGGTGTTCTCCCTTGGTCCAGTACTTCTCTTCTTTCAAGAAAATGTTCCGATGTGTTTACATTTCGTCTGATGTTACCCAATACTCGTTTACGCCAAAAGGTATCGCAGCTGTGTACATTTCTCCTCAAAATGTTGGAAAACATTCCCTCATCCTGCTGCAGATAATTAAAACTTGTCAGCTTTTATCTCTCTTGCACAACTCTTAAATCTTGCCTTTGGGTTCTATGATGGTGTTCTGTTTCAAGTTCTAGAAGCTGTCCTAGAGTCAATTTTTGGTGTTTCATTACAATTTGTGGATTTTGATGCAGAGAGGACATTTTAAAACCATTAAAATAAAAGTAAACAGGCCTTTGAATTTTTACAAAATCTATAATTATTTGTGGTGAGAGCCTGCTCTATGCCATAAATAAAGGGTTACTAAGAATATTTCACACAATTTTTTAAAGTGGTTTTGTATTGTTTTGTATCTTAAAGAGCTCTCAATATTTGTTCTCAAATACTAAACTAAATATTCCAGTTTAATGTAGCTGACATTTTACTCAAGAACTTGGCACATGAGTTATTAAAATGACAAAGAAGATTGCACACAAAGATTCATGATCTGCTTTGAAGGAAAAGTAGAGAACTACGATCATACAATTGTTAGCTACCGGTATCTAGAATTTATTGCGAATGGATAATTACGTTGTAAATTGGAACAACTGTATTGTGAGGTATTTGAACCCTCTTTTAATTCACTGAAGCTTACAGAATTTACAAAAATACAAACAAAATGCATGAGACACAGGTATCAATATTTGGCCCAACACAGACATCTTGCTTCAGAATTTGGTTAAAACTTCTGAACCATTTCTATTCATATTTCAAATATGAGAGCATTTCAAGAGCCACCATCATTAAATGACATTACTAGCCTTTCCATATGGCAAAACAAAACGAATGAAAAAGGTCACAAATATCCCGGACGAGGATTCATCCTTCTCTCATATTTTAGTTTAAATACAAGAAAAATTAATAGCGAAATGACCTTTGTAAGAAAGAGAGTAAATTTTTAGATATATTTATATCTGCATAGTTGATCTGATCAAATGAGGCTTTGTTTGGACTGTAACTGAAATATCAGCTCACTAATTGCAAGCAACTCTTCAAACACAAAGCATTAATATGTTGATCTGAAAGTAAATCATCAGTCATACTAAATCTGTCATGTTTTTGACAGATGATGCTTTTACCTAAACCAAAGTGATGATGGTCTGGCAAACTGCTATCTAAAGAGATGTAAAATATTGTAACGGCGACTTATATTGTTCGACAATATAGGAAGTAAAAGTCCCAAAATATAGCCCCGTTGTATGTTGAAGGTTAGTTGTTAGGGATGGCCGAGATTCGGGGAGAATAAACACTCGAGAGGCAGGAATTACAGTTGAAGAGTTTATTACAGCAAACCGAAACACATTTACAAGGATGGATAAAAGAGAATGTCTTGCGAATCAGAGAGGCAAAATAATGCAGCAGGCGTTAGAACAGGCTAAAAAGATAGACTAACATGACTGGAGACCATTTCTGAACTGGTTGGCTCTCTCTCCCATTCGTAAAGTACTCTCGCTTCAAACACTGTGATGACAGGCTTGTCACACTAACTGACACAATTAACTCTCGACAGCTCACTAGTTTCACTCTTCACTGACAGATTCTTCGCTCCTAACTGCCTAAGATACGAATGCAGTCTGTCTTATATACCCTTCGAGAGAGATAGAGAAAGACCAGTCATGTAGGTCACAAGTATCGCGCTGCGGAGTATTTAGGAGAAGGGCGTCATTGAGCACATAACTAGAGAGCTCAAAGTCATATTGAGAGAGAGGATACAAGGACAGGAGAAAGTCAAGACAAGAAGCAAGCTGAAAGGGCTGAAGGACAGTGCAAGGTTGAAATGAGAGTTTCGGGCAAACAAGGGCGAAGGGAAAGAACGAGAGCTCTGAAAGTCAGGCAAAGTCAAAGTGAGAAGGGAGAGAGTGAAAGTTCTGAAAGTGAATGCAAGGTCAAAGTGAGGAGGGAGAGAGTGAAAGTTCTGAAAGTTAAGGCAAGGTCAAAGTGAGGAGAGAATAGAACTCCGCTGTATGCAAAGCAATTGGGATCGAGCTGGCTGGATTTGTAATAGCGTAATTATAGCAAGACATCCTTAACATAGACTGGTACAATAATCATGGATAGTTGTAAAGTAGACTAAAGCATGGAATAAAATATATACATAATATTACATCAAATATCTTAACCAAACTGCGTGACACTATCCTCCCCCTACGGAAGATATCGCTGTCCCCAGCGATGAAAAGGAGAATGAAGGAAAAATAGCAAGAAGAACAGAAGAGAAGGCTAAGAAAGGGATAGAAAAGAAAAACAAAAGCAACAGTAAGATCATGATAAATCAAGCAAATATCTAAAAACGAATACGCAACATGCACCAGTATAGTAAAATGTAGGATATATACAAATGTCCTTAAATTCGAACTCTAGCTACAGACGATACAAATGATACAAAAGCATAACTTAACATCTATAGTACAACAAACAAGTCATGGGGAAAGGAAACCAAAGAGAGACTATAGGAATGGAGAGAGAAGAGAAGGCAAGGTGATGACAGCGAAAGAGACAAGAGAGAAAGAGAGAGAGAGAGAGAGAAAGAATCAGGAAAAGAGAGGGAGCGTTGTTTGTCAAAAGGAGCCTTATGTACACAACCAACAAGTTCAAGTTTGTTCCCTACCGTATAACAATGCAAAGATAACATGGAAGAAACAGGCAAAATAATTAAGCCAATGGCCTGAGCCTAAGAAGATGTATATACATTTAATACCCCCCCCCCCCAAAAAAAAAAAGACTTACAAAACAAAGGAATGTGACCTTTACTCATATATTAACAGTTGCAGGTACACATGTATACTGAATTAAAGATAAACAAAGATACAAAATACTATCTGACCTAATCTGACTATTAAAAATGCGTACACAAAAAATAAATGAGTACATCGTGCGCTATATGGCGCAACAAAACAAAAAATTGTAGCAGGATGTAACCAATTAAGAAAGGTAAGAACAGCGAATTTGCGACAAGCAGTATAATGTCATGATAATGTGAAGGAACTTAAAACATACCGAAAACAACGCGTAGTACATTTGCCCGCACATAGATAATAGAAAAATGCAAAAGTTAGGGCACACCCTATGTAATTTGGCAGAAATAAAAAAAACAAATGAAAATAGCATAACATCTGAAAGAGTACTAAGAGTAAACACAGTGGCAATAACTCCACCCAGTCACATAATTCTCAAATAAATGATAAGAGAAAAAGACAGAGAGATAGGCACAGAGAGAGAGGTAGGGAGGTTAGATAGAAGAACGGAAGTACAGTAGAAAACAGGCAATGGCAATGTACGAACAATTATTGAAGAGACAAAATAATTAGATCCAAGTAATTATAGAAAGTACGCATGGTAATCATTATGGAGCTCTCATAGTTCCATTAAATATAAAACTGACAGTTCGTCCTAAACAAGTCCTCCGATATAAGTTAAGGCACTCAATGTCCGCAAAAAGAAATATTTCACAAGGCATTTAGACGGAATCAACAAGTTCATGCCTGGAGTATGTCATCTATGGTAATTTAGTATACAAATCTGTCAGGGGCTATAGATCTTCGCGAAGAGCGGCGAGGGGAGAAGGTGTCTTTCTGGCTAGTCTGGGTACCAGTAGTACAAGTATTAGAAAAAGAAACATTATTACGAACTTTCTTAGATAGTTCCTTTACCCATTGTGGAATGTCATTAGATTTGAAGGGTTTAAGACGATCATGATGCAGGACTTTAAGTTTTCCCTTCTGTTGCGCTTTAATCTCAAACACTAAGTCACTCATTTTTCTGGTTACCACACATGGACCAACCCAGAAAGCAGACTTCAGTTTTGGGGAAAGTCCCTTCTTTCTAGTTGTGTCTAAATAGTAGACTAAATCCCCTGGTCTGTAGGTGTTTACTGATAGTCTCGCATCATAATCTCTCTTCTGTCTCTGAGTTTGTGAGGCAAGATGCTCACGAGTTAAGTTGTATGCTTCCTTCATCGTTGAGACGATGTTGGCGGCGTATTCATGATAGTCCTGGTCATTGATGTCGGGCTTGTCTACACCAAGTGCTATTTCAATTGGGGTTCTAACCTCACGCCCTAACATGAGAAAATTTGGTGAAAATCCAGTAGTCTCATGAATAGTGCTTCGATAGGCTGATGTCAAGAGCGACAAATTTAAGTCCCAGTTCTCCTGCTTTTTGTC
Source organism: Strongylocentrotus droebachiensis (assembly GCA_035222895.1). Classification (NCBI taxonomy): domain Eukaryota; kingdom Metazoa; phylum Echinodermata; class Echinoidea; order Camarodonta; family Strongylocentrotidae; genus Strongylocentrotus; species Strongylocentrotus droebachiensis. The sequence goes on from JAVYIG010001208.1 coordinate 55,817, forward strand.
AACATAAGCAGACATCATATTAACAAGTGTTTGATTAAATCGTTCAATCATACCGTTAGATGACGGGTGGTATGGTGTAGTCCTTGTTTTCGTTATTTCCAGTAGCTGGCACACGTGCTGGAAAAGTTGTGATTCAAATGTCTTGCCTTGGTCTGAATGTATTTCCAACGGTATGCCCCATCTAGCGATAAATTCATTCACCACGATGTTGGCGACAGTACGAGCTGTTTGATCAGGAATCCCATAGGCCTCGATCCATTTGGTAAATACATCTCCCACTACCAAAACATAACGGTTACCTTGGTTACTGATGGGAAATGGACCCATGATATCGAGAGCGACACGGTCCATAGGAAATCCGGAATTATATTTACCAAGAGGCCCCTTTGGTTTAGATCTCGGACGCTTGCGGGCACCACATGTTACACAATTACCAATATAAAGTTTTACAGATTCTCTCATATTTAACCAGTAAAATCGTTGGATTCTACTGAAAGTTTTTTTAACCCCGAGATGCCCTGATAGCACAGACTTGTGATTAGACTCCAAGATCTGATCACGCAGTATGAATGGGACGACGAGTTGTCTAATAGTAGTTAATTTATGATTAGTGACATGCCGTTTGTATAGAACACCGTCAATTAATTCAAGCTGAGTCCATAAGAGCCATAAATTCCTGACGATTGGGCTTTTGTCATGAACTAAGGCTCGATTAGGTCTTTCAGGAGACTCCAAAATCCACTTGTAGATTATGCCGACGTCGGGGTCGTCACGTTGCATTGTCAACAAAGTTTCTAGGTCAAAATTATCACGCAGGACTTCCCGCTGCCCAGAGTTTCCTCCAGCGATGGCACCTGTGTCCGAGGCGCAGGGCAGGTTATCATTCGCTCTGACATTAACCGATGAATGTTTAGTTCTCGACTTCAATCTCGATGTCGACGCATTTCTCACTACTGAAACTCTAAATGGGGATGGCCAATTCCCTCTCTTCATTACATCAAATCCATCTCTCACATAACGTAATCCTCTAAGCTCTAAAACAACAATATATAAGATAAAATCCAAAACAATCCTCGGAAGTCGACAAAACATCTTAACCACGAATACGACTACGACTAATATCATGGTGACGATATTAGAGAGTCGACTTGAATGGCTCGAGTCCTCTGGTTTCAATGGCGGCGTCTGGTCGCTGTAGTCACTTACTGATTTCAAGCGTGTTTGCTGCACTCTCATATGGGTAACGGGAACGACATCGTCGTCCTCGTCGAAGAACTGTGACCAGGCCTTGTGCCGCTTCACACATGTTGTACATCCACCGCATGGCAATTGTTCAATGATAGTTTCTTTGTCATAACAGTCACATGATTCTGGATCACATGGTATTCGAGACATTGCGTCTGCATTACCATGATTTCTGCCAGCACGATGTTCGATGTCGAAGTCGAACTGGCTGAGAATCTCGATCCACCGGGCAAGCTGGTCTGTAGGTTCGCGAAATGACATAATCCATCTAAGGGAAGAATGATCTGTGCGCACAAGAAATTTCCTCCCAAATAGGTAATGTCGAAAATGGCGAACAAACGAGACTATTGCCAACAATTCCCGTCGTGTAGTGCAATATCGGCGTTGAGTTTTGGTCAATGTCCGGCTAGCAAAAACGACTGGTCTCTCAACTTCTCGTTGGGTGACGTCATCCCACTGGATTTGAGATAAGACCGCGCCTATTCCCGAAGAAGATGCGTCGGCATCAAGAATGAACATGCCGTGGTCATCGGGGTAGGCCATGACGTTGTCGCTAACCAGTACGTTTTTCAATTGTTCCAAGGCTGATTTACAGTCGTCATTCCACTCGAATTTACTAGATTTTTCAAGTAGCCTGTTCAAAGGAGCCGCAATTGTCGAAAATCCACGGATGAACCGGCGATAGTAGGAGCACAAACCAAGGAAAGAACGGACATCGCTTATCGATGTCGGTGTCGGCCAGTTCCGCACTTGTTCAACTTTTCCCGGGTCAGGCCTGATGCCAGCCGCGCTGACGACATGTCCAAGGTAAGATACTTCAGTTTGGAAGAGATGACACTTACTTGGCTTTAGCTTAAGTCCTGCTTGTCCAAGGCGCCCGAGAACCTCGTCGAGACGGTTGATGTGCTCCTCGATAGTCGAGCTCATAACAATGATGTCGTCAAGATATAAAATCAAGGTTCGCCACTGAAGGCCTTTCATGATGAGTTCCATTGCACGCTCGAATGTGCCAGGAGCATTGCATAGTCCAAATGGCATCGTGACATATTCGTAGTGTCCAGTCCGTGTACTAAATGCTGTTTTGTGACGGTCCTCCTCTTTAATGTCTATCTGCCAGTAACCTGACTGTAAGTCTAAAGTTGAAAAAATTTGTGCACCTCCTAAGCAATCTAGGCAGTCTTCTATGCGAGGTAGTGGATAGGCATCCTTTCTTGTGACGTCATTTAGTTTTCGGTAGTCAACGCAGGGCCGGGTCGTGCCGTCACGCTTCTTGACATACACAAGCGGGCTCGACCAAGCACTCGTTGATTCCCGAATGATGCCCATTTGCAGTTGTGTCTCGATTATTTTCTCCTCCTCATCTATGAATGCTCGAGGTGGGCGACGAGGTCGCTGCTTGATTGGAACTGCATTTCCAGTGTCAATGCTGTGCTGAACAATGGAGGTTCGTCCAATATCAGTAGAAGAAGATGCAATTGTAGATGAATGTTTATCCAGCAAGGCAAATAACTGATCCTGTGTATGCGGGTCTAATCCTTCACATGATTTCTGATATAATGTCTGTAAGTCATCTGGCCAGCTCTTTTGCGAAACCTCTTTACTCGAATCAGCCTTTACTGTGCGAATGCTGGGGTTTGAACTCTTGATTACATCATTATTACACATATTACATACATCACTGATTAATTCCATTGAACCTATTCGCATTCCAGCATGAAGATTAATTTCTTCACTTGATGTGTTAACGACTCGCACTGGTATATCAATATCATTCCGAGTTACATCGATGAGACATCCCGCGACATGAAGATTCTTTATATTCCACTCATGAGCGGTTTGCTCAATAATAGCACATGCTTGGGAATCAATATCACAATTGTCTATCTTCCCTGGTACAATGAACTCACATCTGGGCGGCACCACAACATCATATTTCACATAAACTGCACTTATAATAGAATTACAGTCCTGAAGTTCGATTGGAATCAAAATATTATCAATATGAAGCCCACGTCTGGCCTCGAGGGTACAATTAAAATGATGCATAAAATCAAAGCCAATCAGACCTTCATCACTTATATCTGCAATGTATGCATTCCATTCAAAATCTTTAGAACCAACATTCACAGTTGCTCCAATAATTCCATGTACATTTAGAATTCCTTTATCCGCTGACTGGAGCTGAACATGATCCGACAAGGGGATTAATTTTGGGCGAGTTTCGGTGGGCATTTGTTCATACAGTTTTATCGACATAACTGTCACTGCTGCCCCAGAATCGACCAAAAGTTTGCACGAGGCCCCATTCACATTACCTGCAATGTACGCTGTTAGTCCGTTCGATTCATCAATGCGAATTATTCTAGGGTCCGATTTAACTCCATGGCCGGCCTCGACCTGGTCGATGAGGTCGGCCCTGTTTAGTTTCCCGAAGAATTGTCCATGGCTGGTTCTGCTGCCCGTTGTTGCTGCGGTGGTTGCGGCTGGAATGGTACGTGTGGCTGCCATTGCCGGGGTGGTGGGAATTGTTGCTGCGGCGGTTGCGGTTGAAAAGGAAGAGGTTGCTGCCATTGTGGAGGTGGTGGCGGTTGTTGCGGCACCCAGTTCGGTCGACTGCTAACAAACTGGGGTACAGGAATTTGGCCACCATTTTGGGGTGGTACACGACAGTTACGGGCAAGATGACCGAGCTTCTGACAATTATAGCAACGAGGTGGTGGTCGATCACGAGGTTGCTGCTCTCTTGGCTGTCTCGCTGGTCGTTCTGGATCATCTCGTGGCGGCTGCTGAAAAAGTTTAGTTAGTTGTTCAATTCGCTCATCAATGGAGATGATGCGGCGCCTTAACTCAATATACTTTTCATTGTTCACCGCGTCCTCTGACGTCGCTGACACCGATCGGATTTGTCGAGCTCCTCTGCCGGATTCCTCTTGAAGATGGTGAAATCGCTCAGCAATCTCCCGAGCTTCTTGGAGAGTCGCTGGCTCTCGCATCCCTATAGCCATAGCCATAGAGCTATCACCAAGCCCTCGAAGAAAATGGCGGGTCCCGATCATTTCCCTTGTTGCAGCATCCGCCGTCGGGTAGCCAAATGTCGTGAGGCGGCGAATATCTGCAGCATAGTCAGCAATAGATTCTTTCTGACCAAGACGGCGTAATTCTAGCTGCGACACAAACGTAGAAGGCGTCTTCCTTGCAGCAAAACGATGCTCGAGCGCAGATATCAAATTCACGAAGTCAGCGATGTCGTCTGGGGCGAGCTGCTGGAAGACAAAATCGGCTGCATCACCTCGGAGACAGGCGAGAAGACGAACACGCTGCTCCGACTCCTCCCAGCCACAAGTAGCCGCGAGGTTTCTGAAAGACGATATAAAACTCTCCCATGATCGTCCTGTACCATTATACGGCTCTTGGGGTGGTAATTGAACTTTCACTCCAGTGTGAATGGACACCTCATTTCCATCTCTCCATTCAGTATTTTCACTAGCATCATTGTCATTGTCGATATCATTCGGCTCGCCGATTTGTTTCTTGGCGATGCTGAGTTCTGCCTTTAACTCCCTGATCTCTCTCTCAAGATCGGCTTTTCGCTTCCTCGGAGACATTGTATCGTATTTAAAGCACGTGTTAAAGTCTGAATCCCACTTCTGACACCAGTGTAACGGCGACTTATATTGTTCGACAATATAGGAAGTAAAAGTCCCAAAATATAGCCCCGTTGTATGTTGAAGGTTAGTTGTTAGGGATGGCCGAGATTCGGGGAGAATAAACACTCGAGAGGCAGGAATTACAGTTGAAGAGTTTATTACAGCAAACCGAAACACATTTACAAGGATGGATAAAAGAGAATGTCTTGCGAATCAGAGAGGCAAAATAATGCAGCAGGCGTTAGAACAGGCTAAAAAGATAGACTAACATGACTGGAGACCATTTCTGAACTGGTTGGCTCTCTCTCCCATTCGTAAAGTACTCTCGCTTCAAACACTGTGATGACAGGCTTGTCACACTAACTGACACAATTAACTCTCGACAGCTCACTAGTTTCACTCTTCACTGACAGATTCTTCGCTCCTAACTGCCTAAGATACGAATGCAGTCTGTCTTATATACCCTTCGAGAGAGATAGAGAAAGACCAGTCATGTAGGTCACAAGTATCGCGCTGCGGAGTATTTAGGAGAAGGGCGTCATTGAGCACATAACTAGAGAGCTCAAAGTCATATTGAGAGAGAGGATACAAGGACAGGAGAAAGTCAAGACAAGAAGCAAGCTGAAAGGGCTGAAGGACAGTGCAAGGTTGAAATGAGAGTTTCGGGCAAACAAGGGCGAAGGGAAAGAACGAGAGCTCTGAAAGTCAGGCAAAGTCAAAGTGAGAAGGGAGAGAGTGAAAGTTCTGAAAGTGAATGCAAGGTCAAAGTGAGGAGGGAGAGAGTGAAAGTTCTGAAAGTTAAGGCAAGGTCAAAGTGAGGAGAGAATAGAACTCCGCTGTATGCAAAGCAATTGGGATCGAGCTGGCTGGATTTGTAATAGCGTAATTATAGCAAGACATCCTTAACATAGACTGGTACAATAATCATGGATAGTTGTAAAGTAGACTAAAGCATGGAATAAAATATATACATAATATTACATCAAATATCTTAACCAAACTGCGTGACAATATGTGATTTCCTGTCAAAAAGGTCATCATCCATAGCACACATCAAGGATCAAAACTCAGGGTATCAATCAACTGGAGAAGCTTTTGAGATAGAATCCAACATCTCTCAATTTTGTTTTGATGCATTGTGCTTGACAGGTTCGCCAGAATCTAGAACATTTTTTGTTTTGTTTGGATGGAAGCTGCGTCATATTCTTTAAGTGGGAAAGTGTACCCTACTGAAAGAAAATAGTGAATATGTGATATTTCTTATCTTTTGTTTGAAGGAGTGTTTCTCTTGTAAAATTAGACTAAATTGTTATCATCTATCACATGATGAAAACACAGAAAAGGGGAAATACCGAAAAAAGGAAAGAGAAGATGAAAACAAAAGCAAAAAAGTGAGAGATATATAACTTAGCAACATCACAACCAGAGTTACAGTATACTAAAAATGACTACAAAATTAATATTTTGCAAACATGTTTGGAAAATTATAATAAAAGTACTTGATCAATAAAGGATTTGATATAACATGTCACCTTATCAGAAACAAGTAAAGATAGGTGTGGTAATAGATTATTGTGAAATATATCCCTCTAGAAATTACATAGGATTACAAATATACTTTTGTGAATTAATTAAAATCACATTATTCATTCTTAGTTTTGGTAGCTCTGATTTGTTAATCATCATAAACTTATTGTCTGTTAATTGTTTTGATTATTCAAATGCAAGATATTGTGAGAATTCAACTTTTCCCTTATGTTTTACAAATATAATTTTTCCCTTAAGCTCTATTGAAGACAGTCTCTTACAACACATACTAGTGACGGATGAGTCACTACCCCCTCTATGGCAGATCAGATCCCAACATACCGCATGGAAATCAACTTAGCTTAAAACAACCAGGTTAGACAGATCGTTTGTAGGATTTAGAAGGCAGACACTTTCTCTCTAGCTTTTAACTGATTGAATATCTGTTGCACAAATGAAACATGGTACTGAAAGTTTGCTTAAACAGCTATCGCACTTTACTGAAATGACTTCAATTTAATCAGTCATATGAATAGAAGAAGATCTACATGTATCTACATGTGTGTTCTGTTATCCATATATTTGATTAATTTAAGATAAAGTCCTCAGAAATGCTACATGCGAATGTAACACTTTGGTGCTATTCTTTATGAGCATATATTTGCAGTGGTATGTCATGGGTCATACCCTGCATTTGGCAATGGCATCATTAGGGGGGGGGGTATACTTGATGAGAGAACAATGTGATTGAGTGAGGGACGGGTGTGAGAGGGGTCTTTTCTCCTTCTTGTCATATTCTTTCCCCTCTCTTCCTTTCTTTATCTGAGTATATCACTGGGTATATGGTCTGTATGGAGCCAAAAGAGCATTAACTCATATACTTTAAAACAGAGTTAACACCCTTCTGGCTCTGAACAGATGATATGTAATTGTATTGATATTGTTTGGATCCCCAGTGTGCATTTACATGCACCAATTTCTCACGGATATTTCTATTTTTCTCATCGTTCTCTCTTTGAAATGTGCAAAGTTGGAGGTACTAACTTGCTCATGTAGTTCAGAGGAGTGCTTCAGTCTTTTTCAATTCAGAATCAGAGTTATATTGGTATTCATCAATATTTTAAATGTATTAAAATAATAATCCAGAATCTTCATAGGAGAAAGAACACAGCCTTGTGAAATAGTTTTGAATGAAATAGTGTCATGTTAGCAGTGCTAATTACAGTGATATATACTACTCATAGCTAAACTAGATTTTTAAGATTAAGTCAACATCTTCCAAAGATTCAAGCTCTTTTCTTTCTCTTGACATGAAATCTCACCAATTTATTCTGTACATGGACACACCTCATTAGACAGAGAGCCATTATTTTATAAAGAATAGATCTCAAGTTGGTGTGGTCAAGTTAAATCTAAATTGGTCTACATGTATATCTGTAGAAGATGTGGACTCATTATCATGACATCTGGTTTAGCTAGATCTGTAATATTTTTTTTTTTAAACAAAAGAAATCACTTAAAATGTGGAAATTGGAATTAGGAGATTAGAATCGGTGATAATTGTCTGTTTAGACAATTAGTTTGTGTATGGATGCTTGTACATATACAATATTACTTTACATACTTAGATATGAAATTGCTCTCAACATACAGTAACAACATCAAAATGCCCTACAGATATATTCCTTTTGTTGAGAGAATTATTGTATAGCAAATGTGGGATGGAAAGGATGTAATTTGAAATTATTGATAGCTAAGAGCATAATAGGATTGAGAAAAAACACTGATATGGTTATTTATTATCTTGACAAATGCCAAACTAACATATGATGATGATACATTGAAAGGTCAATAACTTGCTGGAGGAAAATATCTCAAACTGGTCATGAAACTAGCCCTGTAGTATGTATGTTGATTTCACTCTTGATCGATGCTGTCGCAACCCATATAATAAGCAAACCTTAGGCTATGGCAATGCGAAATGACAAATCAAATACCTCCATTTGATTTCCATTCCATCTTCCACTGTGTTCCAAATGGATTAGAGGTGCTAGGAGACTAATTATCCAGCCATCAATATTCATTACAGAGAGCAAATGCATGTTTGTGTTGTACCTCCAAATTCCCAAAGATAATTAGGGTGTTTTGCAGAATCTAGGAAACTTGTTCAGATGGGTGATGAAAGAAAGGGGCTTAAAGGAGGTAGTTATAACACAGATTATATTTGCATGTTGAAAAACAACATTAAAGAGGAATTAAGAAGACTTTTAATATTAATGACCAGTGATTTTGGGAGAAAGGTACTTAGAAAAAATAGTATAGGGTGTTCTGGAATTGAAATAGTGAGAAATAAATATTTTAAGAGTATAGAGGAGTAAAATGAGTAGAAGCTGTTAACACATTGGAATAAGCCCATTCCCTTTCCAGGAAATAATTGTTTTATTTTGTCTATCAGAGGATTTTGTAATGAAAAGGCACTCGAAAAATCTGATGACCCATGTTTTGTTTTTTTTCTTCATTTTTGCTTGTCAGAGTTTTTTTGGAATATTGTTTTCCCCTTTTACGAAATTGTTGATCTGCACCTGAATTAATAGACCAAAAATCTAGAGAAAAAGAGGGGGGGGGGTGAATGGTTGCATAAGTGGAGGAAATGTGAATTGGTGGCTATAAGACCAACTTAATTGTGTCTGTAATCAGATTTCCGATGCAGGTATTGACTGGAATATGGGATGATATTGGAGCACATTTGATGTAATTAGCAAACGGGAAGTCCGATGGCGGCACAGAGAAGAGAGAGGGAAAAAGGATTGAGAGAGACAGGGAAAAGGGAGCAAATATGCAGGCATGTCTGTATTCATTATGTCCACCTCCCCAAACATGAAGTAGAGAGTTCATCGCCCACTCAGCCATTTGAGGGATGCCTCTTAATAAGCATCAATAAAAAGATGGGCGGTGGGTGGTAGCTTGCTAAAGGAATGTCAGTAATATTGGGTACTGACACCAACTTGATACACCTCCCTAGATGAGTGTTTGTTGCAGGCAGTGGTGGGATGGAGGGGCACATCTGGCTGTTGCCTCCCATAAGAAACCCAAAGTGGCATACCTTAAGTACGTAAGAAAAAAGTAAATTGCGTTTTTGAGCCCCTCCTATTTTAAGACCAAGGGGCATCCCCTGAAATCTGATCACCTTCATGTTTTTCCCTTTTTTTATTTCATAAAATTAAAGTAGCATCTAACAAATTGACAAAGCCTAGAACTGCCCCCTTTCTCCCCTACCCTTTTACCAAGTTCCTTTTTACAACTTTTTGTTGTTGTAGTTGTTGGAAATATGACCCAACCCCTGTTTTACAGAACCCTGAATCTACCCCTGGTTGTAGGAGGTATGCCCTCTTCAATTCAATCTTCTCACCATCATAGAACTCAAGCTGCATCATGTAAACTTGTTTTTTGTCTGTAGCATCTTGATAGTTAATAGGAGTGTCCATTTCTGAATGAAGTTTTAATGTGAGACAATTTCATTTGAATGCTTGAGGCGGTAGGCGAGATGGAGTTCTTGGAGTATGGGGTACTGACACCAAACTGATACACAACCCTCCATAAATGTTTGTTGCATGGGGTAATGACTTGTAGCTCCAATATTCTCAACATTAAATGGCTCATAGCTGTATTATGTAAACCTTTGTTTTGTCTGTGGCATTTCCTAGGTAATAGGAGTGCAGTTTTTAGAATGGACAACAAAATGGGGGGGGGGGGGGGGGGGATGCTCAAGAGTATAGAACATGACACCAACTAATACATTGCCCTCAAAGAATGGTTGTTGAATGGTGTTATGCCCTCTAAAATCCCTAGTTTTCTCAGGCTTAATAACAACCAGGTTAAGATTGATGATATTGTTTGTGTCTGCCATGACCTCTTCTTTAACACATAAGCCTCTAAATCGCTTCCTTTTAGTTATATTTTAACCCAGGAAGATTAATGGCTAGCATTTTCTACTTGCATGTAATCTTGAGACTGCAGAAAGATGATGATACAACAGTTCAGAAATAGTTGTTTGACATACATGTAAGCGCTTGCATTATTTGATAAAACTGGACAGGAAGAGACCAAGGCTTAAATGAAAAAAAGAACAAAAGTGTAGTAATTTAATTCAAGAAGGTCCAATAGAAATTTGTGAAAACTTCAGAGGGAATTAGGAGGAAGAGATGGAAAGAAATTGTGAGAAAGGAATAAGAGAGAGATCAATAGAGAGAGAGAGAGAGAGAGAGAGAGAGAGAGAGAGAGAGAGAGATGGAAGAAGAGGTAGGGAAGAATACAAACAAATCAGACACATATAGGAAGAAATCGAGACAGGTAACGTTGGAATAAAGACAGTGAGTAAGAGTGGACAGGGCACAATAAATGCAGGTGTGCTGAGAAAATGTGAACAAAATTAATCTCATCCTATTAAAAAGATTGAGAAGAGGTGAGCAATTGAATGGTGGTGGAAAATCGGATGTAAGAAGAAGTTATTAAGAGGCCAAATTAGATCAAAACACTCAGTGAAACCTAATGATTTCCCTCCCCTGCCCCCCCCCCCCTCCTTTGCCTCCATGTAGTCACATGGTCCACCTGATGTCGAAGGGATGTCAGCATCTGGCTGAATTTTTTCCTGAAGATGTTTTCAGGGGAATACCACGGAAACAGTATCGCTGGCGCCATGGATTAGGTTTCCAATCACGTCCAAATTGATCACTGTTCGGTGGTGGCCGCTATGTAGGCAAACTCTGTATGTAGCTTGTGCTCTATAGGTGGGGAGAGGGAGGAGGAGGGAGGGAATTGGGGGCAGAAAAAGGTTTTGATTGAATTAGATAAAAAGAGGTATGAAGGGAAGGAGAAGAGGGTGGGAGTAGGGGTAAAAAATGAATAAAACAGAATTAGATACAAAATAAGACAAGATAAGGAGGGGAAGAAAAGGAGGGAAGGAGTGACAATAAGAACAATTTTCAGGAAGATTTAGATGAGAAGAAGATAGATAAGGGGAAGGAAGGGGTGGGGGTAAAAGGAGTGAGAATGACGGAGGGAGAATGGGGAAGGGAGAAGGAGAGAGGGATAAGGAGGGATGGAGAAGGACAGGCAGAGAAAGAAGAACAAAGAAGAGAGGGAAGGGTTTGTATGGAAACAGATAACAGTAGGACAGGTTAGTAGAAAGGAAGAAGAAGGGAGGATCGAGTCGTATCAAAATTGGGTTTGGATAGAATAAGATGAAAATAGGATAAATAGGCCAAGATGTGATCATACAGATAACCAGATGTAGACTAATAGAATGATGCATGTGACAGGAAATCAGTGGTAGACAATCTTCTTCATCAGTAGACTTTCTCAAAACATTTACATTGACCATCTTTTGGCTCCATATGGTATAGCACACATTGGCTGAGATTACCCTTATCAATATTAATATGTATACAGTCATGTACATTGCTTTGACACATGGAAAATGAGAATATGAATCTCCATTGCTGAAAGATTTTATAGTTTTTGTCATTCAAAGAAACAATCAGGCTTGTTGCTTCTTTAAAAGGGATATAAGAATTGACCTTCGACCGTGTTCTAAAAAGAACAAATTTGACCGAATGTGTCAGAAGTTGAGCTTGGAGATAGAGCTGAATGGAAGACTCTAGCATAGAGGTAGTAAAATGAAAAAAAGTGCAGGAGGAAAAAGCTGTAACCAAAGAAGGGAAAGTAGTATTTAATCAATAAAATTATTTCTCACAGTGATAGAGAGATCTGCTCCACTTCCAAGGGCATTGCATTGCTAGCACAGACCCAAATACCTTTTGCTGTATTTACGATCAGGGGCATGCAATGCAAGGTCCAGAGAAGACTTATACTAAATGATATCCATATATTTGTCTTTCCATATTAAGAAACTGTCAAGGCATGGCCTAGATCAATCCATTTCCCTGGATTAATAATATTGTTTGTATCTTGATAGTGATAAACAATAATTTAGAATTTGAAATTCATGTATGGATGTGTTAGAATATTAATGTATAATTATTGTTTGGATGGGACAAAATATCTTAGGTGCATATAGTTACTTACATCATATGCTATATTATGATTTGGATATTAATAGTTGTGTTTAGATTACAACACAATTTATGGACAACCTGCATTAAATCAATCCTGACCAAAAGCTCTAGTTGCATATATTTCATCCACTATCTTTCATGCAACCTGTCACTTGTTTATCAAAGCAGATTATCAATATGTCCCTCTTGCCAATTTGATGAGTTCCATCTCGTACATTGATATCTTTATTCATGAAGGTCTAACGTGCATTCATCAACCTAGGAATGAGAGTTCACAACCTTTTCTGCGTAACTGGAGCAATGAATCTGATCAATCATCTTGGGGGGGGGGGGGTGGGGCCAACCAGTACGATTTAGTCGTATTTAGTACAATTTTTAGAAGCAAATACGACAGTACGATTTTCCTTAATAAAATACGATTTAAAAAACAAAACTAAAAAAAAAGATTTTTTTTTTAAATTAATATTTTGTGTGTGCGTCCGCCATTTTCAATGGCAAAATGTCCATTCTGTCCTGTAAAGTATCCTACAAGCATCTCACATTGGCAATTTGGGGATGTTTATTGGTTCATCGAACACACCAGTCGTGACGAAATAATGCATATTCAAACCAATGATCAATAAAAAAAAAATCTTCCTGTAGGTAGAAACTGTAAGAGGCTCGTAATCCGCGTAACAATCCGTGTTTATTTTCAAGAATACAACTTTTGTCAGTAAAATACAACTTTTGACACTAAAGAATACAGTTTTTGAACTCCAGAGGTTGGCAGGTCTGGGGGGGGGGGGGGTGTCTTAAAAATGTGTCTCCCAATACAAATGTCTAGAACTTTATAAATATATTTACTTTAATTGTTTTGAAAATGATTTATATTTTAACACAGATTTGAAGCACTATGCTATTAGCATTGAATATTCTCTTAGAAGCAAATTATCAATAGATAATTTGTAATGCACATCTGTGTGTCATTATTACTCATGGTTTCATAACAAAGATGGCTCGTATAAGTCTTACTTTTTCGCCAGTAACAAGTAGAAGAAAAAGCAGTACAGAATTAGTAAATATTGTTGGTAATTAGTTTAATTAAAACTTAGTTCATAATATCTCATTGTTGAGATGCTATTATTTCCAAATGGTCAAACCATATGATACAACAGTATAATATCTGTATAGATGTAACAACTATTTTTGAAAAATATAGTCAAGGGTAATTGCAATACCCTATTGTTTGCCCAGTAGAAAGCATTATCTGATTAAGTAATACGTCATTGTCATGTCCACACATTTAAATGAGTGATGCACAAGGCTATTGAGTCGTCTTAGGTGGATTTTTGTAAATAATTTCTATCGTGTTAGTTGAATTTTTACAAAAATTATTTGGACAAGTAGATGTAGGTTATTACTAAATCTATTATATAAGTCATTAAAAAATCATATATGTGATGCGATCTACTCAGATCTCTGAGAAGTTTTCAATAACGAACACCATAGATGTCTGCTAAGAGCCAGAAGGGTGTTAAAGGTAAAGACCAGTAATGGTCATGCGATTGCATTGTGAAAGAAACGTTGTGGAATCGATCAGAAAAGGTCGATCATCTAGCATCTAGCATCTGCAAGGTTCTGGAATCATCAAAATGATAAGAAATTTGGCTCATTCTTCGTAAAGTTACAAGCACTATACACAGAAAGATGTATATGGGACTACCCTATCTCTCTCACCAGACCATGAGAGAAATAAATTTACCAAATATATGAATTAGTAGGCGGTTTCCCGGCAAATTTTTTATCATCATGTATTAGTCAAAACATATTCTTTCCCATGATTGGTAATGAGAGCTTCCATTTCATTTTTTGAAATTGGGGCGTTGCCAATACTGGTCTTTACCTTTAACTCTGTATAAGTTCTTATTAATCAATGCCCTTTTGGCTCTCAACAAACACTTTAATCTCTTTAAACTTCAGACACCTCATACATGCTTGTAGCCAGATGTGAATAAAGACATATACATACAAATAGATATTCTACTGCTCTTCACTTCTCTTTTCCCTTCTCTCCCTAAACCCAGCTTTCTTTGTACGCATTTTCCCATAGGCTACTTGACCCATTTGGCAGCTCAATAATTCCTGATTATAGCAATTGACCAAAAGTATGATTATTATATTTTCTTTATTAAACAGATTACTATCTATGCACTTTGTTCTTCACACTGAACCCATGAGGCATTGAAATGTAGGGCAAATGATTCATAATGGGTTGTTTTTATCGATAAAATTTCCCACTTACAGAATTGGTCTCTCCCTGACTCAATTACTAGATTTAGCAGTGATTTCCTGTCATATTTTGTGTGAATGGGAAACATTTAAAGAATTGAAGTTGCATTGTTTAATAATACATCTCTTTTAGTAGATATAATTGATCATATTCCTGTATATATCATTGAATAGAATACCACTCTCTATCTCTTTCTCTTACCTGGTGTTAAAATAGTGATGTACTTTTTCACTTTGTTTTCATTTTGTAGAACCATGAAACATACTAAACTTAGTGATTAAGTTTAAAAAAAACCTACCTGATTCTTGAATGTAGAGCATAAAGGAAACATGTGAGTGAAGAGAAGATGATGATAACGAATGGAAAAAGGCAGGAATGGTAAAGATGATATAAGAGATAAAAAGAAGCCATGGCATTTTTATCACTCTTTCCATATTAGTCATAGTGAACTGATCAACCCTAAGTTTTCTGTGAAGACAGGACAATATATCATGAATATAAATTAAAAATGATATTAAGTGCACTTTTGCCATTATTTGACAGATTCCCCTTCATAACAGGAAGATTTTGGGCAATGTGGGAGAAATTGGGAAAAGATGGAATCAGCTGAATGGAAATATTTGTAGAAAGGGAAAAGAAAGGACTAGACATTGAGACATAGAAATGATTAAGCGAGGCGTTGTACTTTGCATTGAGTCCTGGAGGGATTCAGGAGTAAATCCTCACCCTCATGCTTCTCCAAATCCTATCAACACCCATTATTGTTCAAAAGATGCAAATAATCCTTTCACTGATACAACCAGGAGAGATCATAGAAGGCGCGGAGGATAGCAACGCCCCAAGACACAATCCAGATTATGGGCGGGCGGGCGAGGTGGTTTCTCTCTCTGTCTGTCTGTACATACATGGGGTTGAAGGGATTGGACTTTGGGGAGAGAGGGAGATCTGTGTATATTTATATATAGATGTAGTGAGAGATAATGTAGAAAAGAAAGCAAGATCGAATGAGAAAATATTGAAAGCTTGATGTATAAAAGGTCAAAAATGCATTGAGGGTGGTCATAAATAGATGATGGGAGATGAGATGCAGTGAGAGAGAGAGAGAGAGAGAGAGAGAGAGAGAGAGAGAGAGAGAGAGAGAGAGAGAGAACAATACAGAGGGAGAGAGAGAGAGTTATGAATAGTCACAAAAACGTTTAAGATCAAAGGCATAATACTTGCTTCCCGCAATATCCTTTCTCACAAAGGAGTATTATGGGGCTAAGAGGTATATGGATAATGTGATGTAAATTGGTTGTTTTGAAATGGGATATTTGGATTAGCTATGAATCCATCAAAGAGGTTGATCCGATTCTTAGCCATCTGTTAACACTTTTGGCTTTTGTAGACACATTTAAGATTAATATTTGCAAGAAAATGTGATCAGCTTTGATTATTATTCATAGATTCTGCTTTACGTTCTCTTCAGAGTGTAGCTAAATGTAATGTTTTCAGTAGGACGGACAGGCCCATTATATTAATAGCTTTTCTCATTGTACTTGCATAAGACTAGATTGTTGCATTTCCCTTTTCCTTGGTCTTCCTGCAAAAATACCCCCAAAGCTCCGGCGTAACCAAAACACAGCAGCTCATCTTGTTTCTTGTGTTCCTCTTACTTCTCACATTACCCCTGTTCTTCAAAAACTTTACTGGCTTCCTATCAGTCACTTCTTGCATCGCTTACAAAATTCTCCTCCTTACTTTCAAGACTTATCATGGTTTCGCTCCTTCATATCTTTCTGAACTCCTCCCTCGATACACTCCTGTCCCGACTTTGCGATCTGCTTCTCAATCTCTCCTCTCTGTCTCACACTATTTCTTACAAACAATACGGTCAACGTTCTTTCGTTTATGCAGCTACATTTCTTTGGAACAATCTCCTGCTTCAAATTCACAATGTTTGTTCTTTAAATACATTTAAAACAATACTAAAAAACATGTCTGGTTAAGTCTTGTTTTTTAATAGCCCTCTGACCTTTTGCCTTTTATTTTTTGTAGATTAACATAGGATACTATTAATTTCATGAATATATTTGTATTTTGGTTGTAAGTGATTTGTAGTTATGTACATCTGTTATTTGTAATGCAACGTTTTTAATGTTAAATGGTTTGATGTAATTTGCAATCCAAGTTCTGTTTCCTTTACTTATCAACTATTTTCCTTCTAAACTGCTTAGAGGCATTATGCAATTTACGGTATAGAAACATATTATTATTATTATTAATATCATTATAAGTCCTACCATGCAAACGTAAATAAGGAAAATACTGATAAGTGCTGAGAATATGAATAAATGGTGCACTTTCTTTGCTTTTGGTAGGTGAGTGTCAAATTTCCTAATTTAGATTTGTTGGATTCCATTTTTATTTTTGAATAACTTAATATATTTAATTTTGAAACCGAGTAAGAAATATATACATTTCAATTGTAATGCTAATTTTGGAACACATACACCTTTGCAAAATCAAGTGTTATGCTCTTCCATTTTATACAAGTATCAGCTATTATTTGTCTGGAGCTTGGAAGATTCCATTTCCTGCCAAGCTTAAAGTATTCATATCACATTCCCAGGTACTTCATTTAATTTTCAATAAGAACACATGAGGTATATTTAAGTGTGCAAACATATGACACAATCTCAAAAAAGTTTGATGAAGAATAAAGTGAAGGCAATTTCAATCGCCATCACCTTTTGAAATGAGTGACCATCACAATGACGCACTATGTAATCAAAACATGGGTGCTATAGGCAATTCAGTTGGCTCTTGAACTTGCCCTTGATTTCTCAAAAGTCTGTGCAATAGTGTTGTATGTTGCTTTGATTATTTCAATTCTCATTCAATATTATAAGAGGTATAATCAAGCACTCTTATGGGACCCTTTTCCTATAGATATACAGTATACATCAGTGCATGAATATGAAGGGTCAAGCCAACCATACACTTTGACATGCTCACGGATAAACCACTAAGGAAAATTAAACCCATTATTGATGTTCTAAATTTGATTATATGAGGTTTGGTGACAAAAACGAAATCAAATTGATTAACCCTCTAGCTCCAAGACTCGCCACCTTCCCTTTCTGTCCTTGTCAAGAAAAAAACTATAGTAATCTCTCTGCTTGTAAAACACGGCAAGATGACATCATTTTCGCCCCTGAGCACAATTCATTTACATGTAGGCTAATTAGGAAGTATGTATAGTTATTTCATAGTTTTTATGCAGAACAGTATTATTCTATTTTCATTTGGAGCTGGAAAGTGGATTTTATTTTGCATAATGGTTTTAAGGTGGCAAGAATGTGAATTTAGACAAATACATGGGACATTGGTGATTCTAACAAATAAAAGTATTGATTGGCATAACAAACAGGCTTGTGACTGCTCGTTTCCTACAGAGAAGTGTGAACTAGTCTGGCTAAGGGGACCATTTCATATTTTATAATTGTGGATGATGATTATAAAGAAATTAAAAGGAGAGGGGAGGGCAAAAGGAGGGCAAAAGGAGGGAGGAGGATAGAGAATGAGTGAAAGAGAGATGGAGAGAGCAAAAAGGAGCAAGGGAAAAGAAAGATAGACAGGAAGGCAGACAAATAGATCAAGAAAGATAATGTCATGCAGAAATCGAAAGAGAGACACAAAGAGACAGAACTGGAGACAGAAAACTTTGAATAATGGAAAACAGAGGAAAGATAGCAACAAACTGCAATATACACATGTTTGGGGGAAATTGTAATCATGAAAGGTGACAAAGAGAGAGGAAGAGAAAATTGATCAGGAAAGGGTAAATACTGCTTCTTGCAATAAAAGAAAAAGATTTTGAAAATTGTAGAAATAGGAGAAATGTTGTGTGAGGAGTGAGAGAAAGAAGGGAAAGATAGAGAAATATGGGGAGGGGCAGCAGAGAGATGAAAACTACCTATTAAAATATACCTCTTGAATTATAAGAATTCAGATGACACTGATGAGATTTGCCATGTGAACAGGCTCCTAGCTGGATAAAAATTATGAATGAGTCTGTGTGATAGCGCTGTAGGAATGCCCAGGGCCCTATAGTACATCCACCACAGCCCCCTCTCCCTGCTCCCAAGTCTCTATTACTCATCATTTTAATTAACAGAGTTGCCAAAATGAAAAAGATGATGAAAAGTAGACGGCTCCATTCCCCAACTACCCACATTCTGTATGCAAAGCTTGTCATGGTCCTCAACATGAGAATAATCATGAGGAAATGACATGTACATGTAAAATGACTATTCATTGTAGATAAACAAGACTATCCAACTTAAATTATATTTAATTCAGGAAGTGTTTACTGTCCCAACAGTAAAACAGTTATGCCCTTGAAAATGTATCTTATGTTTGAAACAATAATCGTCCCTATTTTCACGAAGTGACGGTAGTGAATGAAAATCGCATACAATTTGCGTGCGGATTTACCTCACTATCGTCACTTCGTGAAAATAGGAACAAATTGTTGTGCACATTTGTGTATTTGCCTGATTTTATTTGTAAATAAGAAAAAAAAGGATATTTAGCTGGAGATCCAGTAGGATATAACAAAATTGTGATGGTTTGTTTGCTGATATCTAGAAGGATGGTAGTTTATGTCATTTTGCACAAAATATGTTCTTGCACTCAGCAAATGTTTTCATAGTTACAAATTTATATGTATATATCGTCTGTTTAAACTAGAAGGGCGTTAGTGCCCTTCTGGCTCCAAACAGATGAAGTGTTGATAGTTCACACATGCCTCATTTCTAACCACCAAAGCTAGGCTCCAGTTTGAGAAGTCATCATGTCTTTACCCTCCCTCATCTCATTTCATTATTAGTTAGAAAACCTGGTTTGCCATCCGTCTCATGAAATCTCCCAGCTCCAGGGAGATTGCTTGTATTATAAAGGAGCCAGGTTATGAATGAGAGGACATTGATTGTTCTAGAAAGAAAAAAATACTACCCCTCCTTCTCCCCTTTGGGCCTCGATCCCACCCCGTAGGGGTGCAATCTTTCCCCTTTCCATCCCTCTAGTGGTGCAATCTTTCCCCCAATGGAAATCAAGATGGTATTAGTGGAGGGGAAGTTATGAGGGAGGACTATTGTTAACCCCAGGTCCACCCAGATGCACCGAATGTTTATTTGCCAAAGGGAGGTCTGAATTTATTATTGGAAAAAGTGTGAAATTACCAAATTTAAAGCTTGATTGACATTGGATGGTGAAATTGGAAGGAGGATTATAAATTCAAACATGCCCTCCATGTATATGACATTTTTAGAAATTGATAATTTAATCTCATAGGAGTGAGTGAGAAGGGCATTCAATCTATGTAACATGATATGAGTAATATTGTCTTTCTATTTCATGGCAGATAAATTAGGATGAGGTAAGATGATGATTATACAAGGGTAGGTATTATTAATTTGTAGGTCTTTATGAATGATGATCTTGATATAAAAAAGGGGTTTTGAGTTAAGGATCAGGTATTAGCATTATTATGTTGAAGTTAATTGGGAATACTGTGGTTCAATGGTGAAGGCCCTTGACTCTCAATCTGAAGGAGGCTTTGCTGAGTGCTTATACCTTGTTTGCCCGCATTTATCCCTATCTACCCTGGTGTAGAATGGGTACCTGCCATTAATAAATTTAATTTCTCTGATGATATGTAATGGAAATTCATCACATCCCCTAATGCCTCAGACTTATGAATTGTTTCATTTCATATCATTTCATTTTATTTTATTTCAACACAGATCACTTGCTTCAGCCAATGGCTGTTCTTTTGCAAGTCCGTGTTGTACATGGTCCATCTAAAAATCAGAATATAGCTGTCATAATGGTTTAAATACAAACACAGTGCTGTCATAATGTCAGTTTAAGTTATTTTAGCTTTTATTTGAAATCTTATTTTGGAAATTATAAAGATTTTTCCAAAGATTTATTTAAATCTAGACATTTTTAAATAATTCCTATGCTTCTCGTTGTAAAATGTGACAGTGATATGTGGGAAGCCAAAATGACCAGCCCCATATAACATCCCACACTTCATGTCAGGTGCCACCCAGTTATCATTATGATTATTGTTACGATATACTCACCAAGATTTGTCTGCGCTCAAATGTTTAATTTACAAAGGACCTCTCCGGTTGTGCATCTGTGAGCTGATGAGAGATGTAGAGAGAGAGAGGGAGGGGAGAAGCGAGAGAGAGAGAGAGAGAGAGAGAGAGAGAGAGAGAGAGAGAGAAGGAGGAAAGAAAAAGACAGAAAAATAAAGAGTGAGAGACAGAGAAACACAGAGAGAGGGGCATTGGAGGGAGAGAGTAAGAGAGAGAACAAGATATATATATATATATATAGAGAGAGAGAGAGAGAGAGAGAGAGAGAGAGAGGAAGGGAGAGAGGGGGGGGGGGGCAACTTGTGACGAATCAAAATGAATTCTTCTTCTTGCCTCAAGTCATAATGATCACAAACAGCCATGGTGGGTCGGTGAATGAAGAAGGGTGGGAAGGGATTATTAGAAAGATGAGAGGAGAATTTAAAATGGAAAAATCTAAAGAAAAATTAGAGGGGAAGAAATAGGGGCCACAAAGGAAGGGGGATTGGTTTTAATGTATGAAAAGAAAGAGATAGAGAGTGAGAGAGAAGAAAAGAAAAAGGAAGGAGCACATTTTGAGAGGTGAAGATTTAGGAGATTCTCTATCTATGTATATTGTTGTTTTTTTTAATATAGAATTGCTATATACTAACACAATTTCTAAATGATCTTTCACAGTAAATTCATCATTTACTAGATGTTTAAATTAAAAGCATTTTTGCTGAGAAAGTTTGTAACATGTGTTTCATGAGAATGTTTTAAATTGCAGATAATAGAATACTTCATGGCATATAAGCTGAAATCTGCGAAGTGAGTGTAGAGGAAGATTTGATAGAAAGGGAACAAGTATGAAGGTTGGGCAAGAGAGAGAGAGAGAGAGAGAGGGAGAGAGAGAGAGAGAGAGCTTAGAGAGGGGAAACCCAAGGAAGGGAGGGATGGAGTTAGAGACAGGGCAGGGATGCACCCACATTTTCATAAGCTGCTGCAGACAGAAGCTCTTTGGGGAGGAATTTACTTCCATCAACAAGTCCAGCTTAACCTCAAGAAATAACTCTTCAGGGGTTGAACAATAAATTTAGGATCTCTCATCTAGACCGGTGATGATTCATTCTTGCACTGAGAAGAAAACAGCGCGTAGCTAGCTAGGATCCTCACCCGGCCGCCGAGATTGTCCACCCCAAGTCATTTTGTCGGCGATGAAACTCCTCCAAGAGTTACAGTTGTCAGTCAGAGAGAAGGCCAATAATGAGACAGTTTATTTTGGGTTGCGTGTTTCCCCCAAATCTCATTTGGCCCCAAGTCTTTCATTTCGCAGAAATGCGGAGTGAAAACCAGGATTTAAAGTGAGAGTATGCGCCTGATTGGACAGTCCTATTGAGGAATATCCCAGTTTATACAATTCAATACATCTATGAATGTAAGAAACAGATTATGTAAGTAAATAAATAGAAAAACTTTTATAAGTGTATTCTTTTCAAATACTTTTTAATTAATTAATTTGTATTCATGCAATCACTCAAATCATTGTCTTAGTTAGATGTGAAGTTAATTGATTTCCTGTGATTCAGAGTTTGTTTGTTATTCCAAAAACTTGGATTTTATTCACTGTTTTCTAATACATTTATTTTCATAATTTCTACATTACAATCGTTTACTTTTTTCTGTCAATAATAACAAAGAATAGTTGTATAATGTTTCCAGTATGTTTTTATCTTGCATGGTTTTTGCCATAGAAATGTTCACTTCTTTGATGATAATTCGTTCCTATTTTCACGAAGTGACGGTATTGAGGAAAATCTGCACGCAAATTGTATGCGATTTTCATTCACTACCGTCACTTTGTGAAAATAGGGACAAATTACTTTCATGTTCATCTTCTTTTTAAGGATTCTCCCCTTTCTTCTTCTGTATCTGTATGTCTCTCTTTCCCCTCTATAATTATTTATCTATCTATATGAAAGAAAGTCTAAAATGTTCACATTACTACATTCATTTCTATCTGTTTCTTACTCACTCTATCTCGCTCTATGTCTCTATCTTCCTCCCCTCTTCTTCCCAGGCCTGATAAAAACCCGATTTAAATTGATTTCCCGATTTTTTCTTTTTTTTTTCTTCTCTTTTTTTATCCTGATTTTCCCGATTTCCCTCTCGTTTTATATATTCTTCCCTATTTTGCCCTATTTTTTTCTCCCAATTTTCTTACTCGAAAGGGGGAATGTTGTTAGATGCCATTTTTTTACATGCGAATCCTCTTCTTTTTTTTTTACTCAAGGGGGTCGTGGTTGAGGGGAAAACAAAAAATCTTTTTTTTTTTTAGTGCTCACTATCACCCCTGTCTTCCTCTCTCTCTCTCTCTCTCTCTCTCTCTCTCTCTCTTGCTCTCTCTCTCTCTCTCTTTCTCTCTCTCACTCTTTCTATCTGTCTCTCAGTGTACAACTATCTATCAGTCTATCTAGCTCTGTGTGTGTGTGTGACTCTGTGTGTGTGTGTGATGAACCTACATCTTTGAACATACTTTATGCAAATAGTGTTTGAAATGATCATCTTAGATCGATGCAAATGCAATAGATGTCAAACCCATCTACCTGATATCAATCCAAGTTGAGCAAGGTAATAAGCTCACAATCACTAATGAGCTTTTCAGGCCAAATATTTATCCTCTTTAATTTGAATTGCAAATTCTATATTCCATCATGACTCAGAGCCTATAACTACTCTCCTGTTTAGCAAGACTGCATGCATCATTTGCTTCATAATTGAAAATGAGCAATCAAGCTATTGTTTTGTTGGGATGAAAATTATGCTTTTCACTTTTATGGTAAATTGTCTAATGGTAACCCAGTATCAGTGTGATATCATGGTTTATTCTGTTCTTGTCTTTTCAATGATATAGGTATATGTGATTATTGTATTTGAGAATAAAACCAGTACAGGATATTTCTTTTTCTTTTTCCTGAAATAGTATTATCAGAGTAAGTGTAATAAAGTCCAGTTAATCAGGTGTTTGAGCTTTCCCTTATTAACTTATCATTGTGTTCATTCAATTTCATTCTTTGCTGTATGTATTCAATTTCCTTTTTTTCCCACAGTGTCATTAAAGTTATTATGATGAGATACAGCATGGCAGTGGTCATATTGCAGCTAAAAATATTTACTTTTGTCAACATGAAAGAAGCACTAGACCCCTGTCATCCACTGTATTCAACGTGAGAGATTTTATCTGTTTTTATCAAATTGCAAGATCTAACTTCCACAAGAAAAGAAGGAGAAATCTATTTTCTCGAAAATTGATTTTCATGATGGCAAGCACCTCCTAGGTAATGTTCCGGGCAGCGATGTGGAAAATTTGATCCAAAAGCAGCCAACAAGATGATGATGCAAAGAACATGAAAATGGAGATGTACAAGCGAGAAATCAATGCATAATCTTGTAAAATAAACACCAGGAATTGTCTGAAATATGGCTCCTTGTTTTGTCTGCAGGCAGTTAGTGTACTCTCTTACCTGTAAGGGTTTTTCTCTTTCTCTGAGTAAACGCCTTCCAGGGATAGCCTTTTTTTTCCTTCTACCCCTATCTTTTTCCATCCTCATTTTCTTTCTTAGGGG
Organism: Strongylocentrotus droebachiensis; assembly: GCA_035222895.1. NCBI lineage: Eukaryota > Metazoa > Echinodermata > Echinoidea > Camarodonta > Strongylocentrotidae > Strongylocentrotus > Strongylocentrotus droebachiensis. The sequence goes on from JAVYIG010001208.1 coordinate 80,315, forward strand.
GATAAATTAGCAAGACAAAGGGCGGTGTAGGATTACCTAGATGAGTGCTTAGTTTCAGCAGTCTCTCAATTAAGGCCAGCAGAGATGATGGTGAGGGTCGTTCACTAAATTGCCAGGATGATGTCATCATACATTTGCTTTATGGTCTGTGCAAATATTTGATCACTTGAGAGAGAAAAATTTTAAGGAAAAAAAAATTGGCTGTAAAATATGTAGATTGCCTGTTATTATTATTTCTTTCTCATATGTTGTTATCATAAACCTGTCCATGATTCAAGAGGTATATATCCTTCCCTGTTTTCTGCAACTGGTCAGTATTTTATATCTGTATAAATGTCATATTTGTAAAAAGGAAAAAGGCCAAATCTTTGGGAATAGATTTACACAGGTCTAATTGATCACAACATCTTAATGTCATGAAATACATCTATTTATTAAGCCATGAATGAACGTAAAATTATCTATTCAAGTAATAATATTTGAATTTATATATATTCAAAAGAAATTAGCAATGTTATCCTCCTCTCAGCAGTAAGCCTGCTAATAGTATTTTTTTCATAGACTTTACTAATATTGTCACAAAGAATGAGGCACCGGGTATACAAGTTAGTGGATGTAAAAGATATAGTAAGAGAGTGGTAGAGGAAGAGAGAGAGAGAGAGAGAGAGAGAGAGAGAGAGAAAAGGGAGGCGCAGTGAGAAAGAGAGGGGACAGGGATACCCATTATTACTATTCATCTGTTGTATGTGTAAATTCCAATTAAAATATTATTTTTTTCTTTACATTCTACCGTTTTTCACAACATAGAAAATATAGATAATGTTCAATTGTTAATAAAGTAAGATATTATCCTTCCTGGAAAATCATAGTTTCTGTATAGAAAACATACATTTTTTAAACCTGTTCAATTTTGGTTTAGTAGGTGTCATCTTTCAAGAAATAAAATGCTATCTCATTTTCAAAATGCATTCATTTAAATGGGATTTTCGAGGTCCCATTTGAATGAAGTGGTAGAAAAGAGCGTAGATTCCATACCTTTGGTGTAAGTGCACTATGCTTAATTCGACGGGTGACTAATCTCATCCCAATAAAGGCTCGTTATTTATTCATGCTTATTGCCGGCCGGCTATAGCTCTGGATGCCAATATCTAGCTATCTATTATCAGTCCTGAGACAATATGATGAAGATTGGAAAAAAGGGGATGAGGAGAAGGAGGGACAGTTTGAATTATTGAAAGAGGGGGATAGAGAGAGAGAGAGGGAAGAGTGAGAGAGAGAGAGAGAGTGAGAGAGATAGAGAGAGAGAGAGAGAGAGTGAAAGAAGGTGGATGGTGGTGAAGATTTTGGGAGATAAGAAGCCAAATATAATAGGCAATTATTAGATATACACTTCTAGTATTGTATTGAAAATTTACCCTCCAAAAGTATATAAAATATAATAAAATATTTAACCTGTAGGTCTGTATGTGGAATTGGTTATGCTACTGTATCAATACAAATCAGTATACTACAGACTATGTACAGAAATTTATATTATTGGTTAGTTGAGTCATCCTTACTTATTAGAAATTGTACATCGGGGGAACCTAACAGAATTTTAGTAATTGTATGATTTGTGAGATGAAATATGTGAAATGAGAGTTAATAGAAGACAACTAATTCAGGTTATTAGATAAATATTTAGTCCTTGATCTCATGTTTATTCAATTCTCAGTAATGTGTTTGTAATTAGAACACACAGTCATGGTTATATCATCAGCCCACATCGCCTTAAACAAGTCCATCCTCCTGGAATAACCAACCACCGGTATAACAACTATGACGAAAATGATGATGATGATGATGATGTAATGGCACAAACTCAGCCTTGGAGTAGACCCTTCCGGGAGTGCATCTATTCAGTTGTTCTAATAAAAACTTCATTAGATCTACCTAGCTGTGTTGGATTACCATGCTAGTGACCACACATATTGATCTGTTTAGGAGTAGTTGATACTGAATGTGGTGTGGTGTGGATGTTGACCCGAAAATGATGTAGGTATGGTGGAGAGAAAAGGTATGTTCACACAAGATAACGGTGGTCCACAAGGGGTTTTAACATGTAAGAACAATTAATTTTCATTTTGACATGACAGGTTTTAAATCATCCTTAATCAAACTTATTTCTGAAAAATGAGGCATATTTGTTTGAAACGCTTCAAACTATGGCTCAGAGAGTGTTCCGGAACCCTAGAGCTTTTAGAACCATTGAGTTGGCCCTGGAACCCGGTCACAAGGGACCTGGCACTATGCACGCATCAGTTCATACTCCTTCCACATTAACATTCTACATGTTTGAATTTTTATGTGTGGACCACCCTGTACGAGACCGATACTGTTTTAAACTTTAAGTTTGCGAAAAAAAGTTTTAAACAACAACCTATTAGCAACGGCAAGGCTCCACATATTAGACCAAAACAACAAGTATTCAGAGTTTTAAACTAGAAACCAAGTAAGCAGCCATTGTAAGTACAGATTGGCAAAAGATTGAAGTTAAAGTTTAAAAATAAACCTGATGTGAACATAGCATATGATAGTGTTCCCTTACCTTCAGGTGGGAATGTGCTTGGGGGACATTCAAATAGATATGGTATAAACAATGTTTGGTATTCCAACAACATCAGACAGGTTGATTGGTGTTGGGGGAGGGGTGGGGGGCAGTGCATGGGCTACTTCCAAATTGTGATATTAAATAAAAGTTTGGTGTGATATTTGATTCTTTACAATAGCAGTTGAACAAGTCTGTAGCCATCACCTTTATTGTAAGACTTCCTGTCTATAAAGACCACATTCTTTATTTCCTTTGAATAGAATATCTGTTATTTTCTCTTGATACATAATATATCAAAGGAAAATGGGACAAATGTGAGTAATATCACAATCAGCGGCGTTTTTGAAATTTAAAATCAAAGGAGCCGAATCTCTTCAAAGGAACACATTCACAGAGACAAAATCTTATTGTTTGAATAGAGGTACATTATTTTCCATGAATATGAAAGTACTTTCTTGGATGAAATCGAAGATAAGTCCAGTGTTCAAGGATAGGAGATGAAATGTTGCATTGTGTTTATTCTCCCTCCGCAACATCTCCACAATGACGACATCTTACCTGGGCTATTAGCCGTACATGCATCTTTCCGTAACTCTTGTGCAACCTTTCACCATTCATGATTCATGTAATGTGATAACGCTGTTTTTATTAAAAGTATTTCCATGATGCACTCGCAGGATAGCCTGGCGTTGTATGAATGAGCCCAAACTGAAGGTCACCTGATAAGGGGGGAGTAACCTTCACTCGAGTCGCGCTTGAAATTGTGCTTACCCAGAGCTGTCTGACGGGTCCAGCCAGCCCCATTGATTTCTGACGGTTTCAGCTTCCCCAAGCTAGGCTAAGCGGATTAGTGTAGAGATATTGATTACTACCATGGTGAGAGAGAGAGGTGGAAGAGAAGGAGAGGGAGAGTGTGATAGATAGACTGATAGATAGACTGATATATATATATATATATATATATATACTATAGAGAGTGAGAGAAATAAATAAAGAGAGAGAGAGAGATGGAGGGATGTATAGATAGATGGATATATTAATAGATAGATAGGCAGATAGAAATATACCTGGTCCGAGAGGGGGGGGGGGGTGGTGAGAAAATACCCTGTCAACATCCAGAATGTTGGATGAATGAAGAGGGAAAGTGTAAGCATAAGAATGAGAGCAGAGAGGAGGGATTGTTAATGAAAAATGAATGGAAAGTAGGAAAGCAGTCAAATTGTGTGTGCACATTATTTGTCAACATGTGTACGGGTAAATACGTATACATGTAGTGTTTGTGAGATACGAAGTTAGAGGTTTTACATTTTTAATATCAATTGAGCAATGTAGAGAAGTGATGAACTCAAACAGTGGAAAGAACAAATACAAATAAATCAAGGCAATTAGAGAAGAGAAAGGTCATATGAAGGTGAAGGAATTTACATGTATGTACACTATAGATCATCCAATGCTGATAGCAGAAATGAATTAACTATTAATTTTCATGGTTGTTCGATTACCGAAGCTCGCCAAAGCAAAGAAAACGGAGACAGTATGCCAATAAAGACAACTGGCACATGGATGTCATTTTTTCTCTATCCTGATCAATAAAAGGTGTGAAAATGTACTGCTAATTCTAGACAGGCTTTGAAATCATTTCACACGCACACACATGATTTAAAGATAGATCTCATCAACCATGTCTGTAACATCCATTGATTTTCCATTGTGCTCTGTTAATGGGTTGGTTGAACTCTGCTGTAGGTGATGATAAAAGGGTAAAATATTTTTGGATATATAAAAGTAATTTCCTTTATGTATGTATGTATGAAATATTTTTAGAAAGTTGTATAATTTGTTTTGTTTCTTTGTGTGAAAAGGGTTTGAATTTCAAGCAAAAGTATTATTTTCTCACTTTGTTAATCTCCTCCCCTCCCCCCTTAAAAAAAAGAAGAAGTTATCTCTGATCTCCATGAAAAACAGTATGTGGGAGCACTGATTTAAAAGTAAGACAAATAATAGTATTTTCATATCTTCTTTAGATGGCAATAAGATATTGTGCGTTTAATCAAGTAATTTTGTATCATTTTACTAACTTTTAAAAATGTTATACATTCAAATACTCTAATGAGAGGCAAATAGTGTGCAATGATGAAAGTTTCCTTGCACCATGAATCAAACTATATGATTATTTCATCATTTCTAGAACAATTTACCTTTTACCCCTAAAAAGACAGTGAGGAAAAAAAAATACATGCAAATCGGATACTATCTAAGTGCTTTTCAAGTCAACTAGTAAAATTAATTTCAAGTATTATGGCAATCAGGTTTAGACAAGATCTCTTTAAAATATAAGGAGTAATACAAATGTAATCTCAGTAAAATATTTAAATTGTGTAAAACAAAAACTCTAATCATATTGTGACCACGTGAAAAGCAATAAATTGTTCTCAAATTGAAATGCAATGATTGAGTCAGCAATGCTGTGCATGTTTACAACCTCTCATGTCTGATAACTCCTGATTTACACCAAACACGTCATGCAATAATCCATTTCAATTCAGTTGTTTGTATGAGTTTGTTAGCCTCTGCAGATCAGGCGCTTTGTGCATCCAAGTTCAAACAGTGTTTGTTCTGTCATGCCAATCTCTCATGAATGGATCGTCTGCTTTGAAAAAGTTCTCTGGTTTTTTTTTATTTAACTTATTTTTTAATGCTACTTTTAATATTAATACCTTTACAAATTCCGGATGTCAATGTTGGATAGTCTTGATAATCAGGCAGCTTTTCAAGTTAGCATTCATTACTTTGCTCGCCAATCTGGTACTGAATACTTCCTTCATTTTGACCATGCAGTCCCCATCCTTAACACCACCAACCAAGACGCATCAAGATCCCCTCCATTTCCTCCCATTAAGCGCAGCCTCGTGCACCTCAGACTAATTTTCACACGCACTCGCGCTAAGAATTTTCCTCTCCCTATTTGTGTAGGTTATGAGTCATATGGAAGACAAACACATTCCATATTTTGCAATTACTATCCATTAGAATGATCGTGACGCGGATCCAAATTGCGGCGCGGGTCAGCTCGACCTCGAGAAAGAGGATCGGGAGGGTTTAAGCATCGAGAAGCCAGCTCGTGGGATTGCCAACTTGGGTGTTTGCGCTGGGATCACATTCGATAATGGTTGGATGAATGGAAGGGGAAGGGATCTTGATGGAAGGAACAGGCTCGGACAGGAAACCACCGATTGACATGTGTTTGAGAGGAAAGTGGAGACTGACTTAAAGTGGGTTAACTATTAATGTTCCCCAACTCATTATCCAGGTTACATTATGATATGTTAATGCAATGAGTAATCAAGCTTATAACATGGACAAATCATGAATGTTCGCTGAAATAGAAATAAATATATATTTTTTGTCCAAAAAGACTCAAAATGTTATTTAGCTCATTAGTGGCCTTGGCAAATTTGGGTTGAAGTAATTTCCTTTGTCTACTATTAACAAGGTACATGTTGAGTCATCAGGCAAAATATGTCTGCAATTGACAACTTGAATCTATAAATAACGACATCAAACGTAATATCTCTCCTCTTGAGCAGGTGCTAGACAAGGTCGTATTTTGCGTCAAATCATTTCATCTAAAACGCTCAAATTTATAATTTGCTCATCAGTGCCCTAATTGAAGTTGGATTTTTTTCTTCAAGGTGCTATCCAAACATTTTACGAATTGGTTTCATGCATAAAATTTGTAAGTCAGGAATTTGTTATAATGCATATCTATGTCAAAGAACACTAAAAACTATAAAATGGAATGCTCTGCAATTAATTTAGTCACACGATGCAGGAAAGACCAAGCTTATAGCAACTAATAATTCCTCTGACTTAATCATCTCCCCCCCCCCAAACAAACAAAAAAACAAAAAAACAGTGACAGTACTTTTTTGGGGAAATGATCATCTCAAACTCTAGTTCTTGATTTCATACATTTATTTTACTGCAATTGTTTCCATGGATATAATGTAAAAGCCAATATAACTCCTTGAGATAGTTTGTATTTTTTTGTTTTGTTTTAATCAAGCTTTAGTTTCTTTATATTTAATTGTTTTATAAGAACTATTAATGAGGCATAGTTGTCTGTATTTAGATTTCATCATATAAGGAAATAGAGAATTGCAGGCATTTAATATTTACTAATAAAGTGATGGTCTTCCTATACATATTTTTCATCAGTTTCGTTTTCTGATATGTGTACACCCAGTTTAATTTGATCTCATTTAGATGTAATTGCAAAATCTTAAAAAAATGATAAGAATGGTGGAGAAACCCCAGTTTGCATGCTACCTCGATGAGCTGTGCCTCTACTACTACTACAAAGTTTATCAACCACCTTTGTCCTTCATTCACTCCTTGATTCATTCAGTTCGTCCGTCAGTCAGACAAGCAAACAAAGAAAGAAAGCTATCAGTGGCAGGGCCCGTCTTGCCTCCTGACACGCCAACACAAGTTGTTCTTCCGTCGATTGAAGCCATTGGAATTGCCCTCCATAGAGGTGATCACGCAGAACAAACATCTTCTCTATTCATTCCCATACCTGAGTCATGATATTATTCAATGCCTTTCCCCTGTAATTACACCAGGGGATATTTTCATCCATCCCCTTTCCCCCTCCTACTACCACCAAACTAGACCTCCATCACCAACATTTCAATAATTGTTGCATCTCTTACCGCTCCTTCTCTTGAGTTGTTCTGTTGTTACACCTGTCCGTTGTTGTTTCTATCATTCTTCCAATGGCTCTTTGTTCACCTGGTTGTGTTTATTCTATTCATTCATCAATCGATAGATGTCTGGGTTCATTCAGACAGTCGTTTAAAGAGGTTATCAAGTTTGTGGGTCAATGGTGGAGAGGGGCTGTTCATACCCTCATTTCCTATCTTTAGTCTAATGTAATTGGAAATGGGAGTTTTCGTAGTATGTATTTTAATGTAGTTTACTGAAAGAAGTATCTTGAAAAATGACAAGATGAAAGAATTCTGCAGTTTGCAATTATCTTTAAAAACAACCCAATTTAATGAAATCCTATAAATTGTTCTTTCCTTTAATCATTTTATTTTAAGAAATTTTTTCAAAGTGGAAAATAAAGTTTCAGTCGAAGTTGAAGTTCTTGGTTTTAGCCAATTTGCATTCAGATCTGCCTATCTGATTCATTACAGATCTATACTTTTAATCGTCAAACTATAACAATATTTCTATTGCGCTGTCTCAATCATATTGAAGTTGCATGGTAATGAGTACCATTCAGAAATGTTTTGAAGCACTTGTTTATGTTGTTAGTACCAATCAACACCGATGCCTCTTTGTTTGGATATCAAGTTACAAAGACTTCTAGACCATTGCGTATGAACGGAGCTAGCTACTCCCTGGCCTTCCAAATCCCGGCAGAGCAGCCCCCTCTCTCTAAATTAGGCTAAAATCACTGTGACTTGGGGGTAGGCCTCTTACCAACGTGACTCATTTCTTGAGCAAATGTCTGGGATATACACTCCTACGGTATTGTTTTTAGGATATTCCCACATGGTTCTTGTGTACTTTGGCTTAAATTGTCTCAATATCAGAGCTTTTTTGTCCCTACATGCCCCTCTACCAAGGCATATTCCCTTTGGATTAATGTATTTAGAGTGAAGCTTAAGTTGTAAATTGCTTGGGTGTTTGTGTTCATGAAGTAAAAGCAATGTAAAAGGGGTGCGAAAGGAGTCTGTGGCGCAAGTGATTGTGCAGGCAAGAGTTTTAATAGCTTGTTATTCTCCCCAATGCACCTTGTGCATGTCACTGGTGTTACTTGGTGAAAAGTAATTTAGCAATGAAGCATGATATCATGAGATTATAAGAAATGTTACTGAACCTGAATGGAAATGTGAAATTGTGGATTACTGTGGCTCTGAGGTAGTATGGAGATATCCAACAGATCTATGTTCGTTATAAATATATTGTGTATTGAGAGCAAGAAGGGTATTTACTCTTATAAATTTTAGGAAATTTCTAGCACTTAGACAGCAAAATATAGATTAGAAATGTGAACAGTAGCCGGAAAAATGTAGATTAGAAATATTCATTGAAAAGTTTATCACTATAAATGGTAATGGATGGATAGATGCATGCACATGTAGAGTATATTTTGTAATAACACCAACAGTTATGCTAATGAACATCAAAACTATTGCAAATGAGTATCAAAGCTCACTATTTGTCAAGTTTCTCTCCCAAAGATATAAGTTAAAGGTCTCCAAAACAATTACAAAATGATAGATACTCAGATTTTAAATCATGCCATTTCATTTTACACACTCCGCCGTTTTATTCATCCAATCAAATTTGAGTTTGGGACAGAAGTTACAAGACTATCAAAGAACTCGCCAACCATTTTCCTTCAAAGAAATAATTTTGGCTGCATCTGACGTTTGGTATTAATTAAAAGGAAAACCAGGCATGACAGTCTGTACATGGTAATGATTGTTGACATTGTTTTACATCTTGATACAAGTCTGACTGACATGGTCTCCTCAAAGTAAACACCTTAGGGAAATGAATAGTTTGTCTGTCTTCACCCGCCATTTCTTCTTGATACAAACCATACATACACATGAGGAGCTGTTCACATCAGGAGTTAATAGGCAATTCTTCTTCATCTCAAGTCGAATAATGCTGGAATAGAAAGAGAAATTTAAAAAACACAGTGGAGAGACGGAAAGGTGAGAGATAGTAATTGAGTTGGTAATTATTGTTGAATAATACTGCCATCTTGGGTCCCATTAAAACAAAACACATTATTATATGCTCTGTCTGATCTGTTTTAATTATTTCTCTTATCAACCAAGGCCTGGTTGTGGTGAAGTGGATGTTACCATCAATAACATTTTTTGTTTAATTGTAATCAAGGTCAAATAGAATATTCTAATGAATTTGTAAGGTATGAATCATTATTGGCTGCCTGTTCCATCAGTTAATTATATGTTCAGTCACAATTTTCAACCATATTCATATAGCACTTTCAAAATTGGGAGCTAAACTCATTATACTCAGTTTATAAAATACAAACTTTGAATAAACTTTTTTATCAATAGAACTAATGGACAGGAAGGGGTATTATCCACCAGAAAAAGAAAAGAATGTTGTAGCTCCTCAAGTAGGTGAAAACCCTTAAAGTTGATTGGGTTATCCAATAATTCAGTTTTTAGAAGATGACAGTATCATAATGAAGTCATGATTTCTGTGTGAAATGGAAGTAGGATGTCTCGTAAACCGTCTCCTAAACTTGAATCTATTGCCAAGCTCACACAATATTCCATTTACAATTCTATCATGTCTGTGCCTAACATATACAGTATGACACATGTATCTCATCGTAGTAGAGACAATTAAATCGGAGTAATCGTGCTCCACCATTCAAATATACAGCTGCTGTATTCTCTTAGTCATGCTACCAAATCAATTCATTATTGTACAGCAACTGTGTATTAATTGTATTTTTGCATTATTTTTACAAATCAATTCATATACATTGAGATTAGGCTCGAGCGTTTGTTTGAGTCTGCATTGTTAATTGACTCCTCAAGCTCTTGTTATACAAATAATACTTTGTCTGATTATAATTCAGGTTTTAAAATACAAGAAACTTTTTTTTCCTGTCAATATTTTTGCAAATATAGCAATACAAATTTTGTTTTGTCACATTTGAGATCTGAAAAATCCTTTTTACTTGAAAGAATAAGAATATACCTTTATATTTAATAGAAAATGACTGCATAGGGCAAATGTTATATAAGTTAACCTATTGAATTCTTAATTCTTTCATTCCTATAGGCTTTTATACAGGAATCGCCTGATTCCAGTAGCCAGGGGGTTAAACAAATGCAATGTTATGCTTCAGAGTACCTCTTTCTCTGTTTTTCTTGCTCTTTGTTTCTCTTGAACTTTTTCTTTCTGTCTTCTGTCCTCCTTCCCCCACTCCCTTTCTCCCCTCCCTCTCTCTCATTGTCATTTTGTACCTCTGACTTGTACGCCTCCACTGTTGTGGTAATTAAAAATGATTGTTAGTTATCTTTCTATTGGTTCTTCTTTAAGTACATCTTTAGAATACGTGCAGAGAATCTTTAAATACATGAAATAACATCAGAATATTTTGTATATCCTTTTTGTAAGCACCTGTAATCACTGCCCCTCTCCATCTACAAACCCATTCCCTTTACCCCTGCCCCATGCTCTCTCTTTCTCCCCCCCCCCCTCCTTTCCTTCCCCTCCCCCCCCCCCTCTCTCTCTCTCTCTCTCTCCCCCTCCCTCCTCACCTCTCTCTCAACCTCCCCTCTCTCTATCTCTCTCATCTATCTCGTGACTACTCCACACCATGCCCAGAGCCCTGTCTTCCCACCATCACGGTATCCAAGAATGCGCCCCCGGGCCAAAAAACTCTTCTTCCTCTGATTTGCCCTACGCGCCGTTATGATGAATACTCTGAGAGGTAGCAGAGGGATACGCTGTGAATTTAATATAGGCATTTCACTACCTCGTTAAGGCCCTGCAAAATGAGAAATGAATACAAATATTGAAATGGATATGGAAGTATCATGCTGGGGAAGAAGGTATTACAGGGATGCATCCAGATAGATCCTTTTGCTGTACATTTTCCATCAGCGCAGTCATTTGTGGAGGGTGATTTTGGTGGATACTTTTGAAACAGTCTAATTCACTTTCATATTTCTAGTGAGTAGGGTGCTGTGAATCCTTACTCTGTCATCTAGTAGCCCATAGATATTCTATTTGTGATGTTTTGGTTTCATTAAAGAACTTGGAGTGTCTGATACTCCATTTGATAATGTTTAAGTGTCCCTTGCAGATGTGATTTAGAGTAGAATTTTTTTCCTTTGAGCAGAAAATTTATTGTTAGAAGAAGAAGAAGAAGAAGGAAAAGAAGAAATAAAAGAAGAGGAGGGGGAGTAGAAGAAAAAGAAGAAGAAGGAAAAGAAGGAAAAAAGAAGAGTAAAATGAAGAAGAAAGAGGAAGAATAAGAATGAGAACAAGAAGGAAGAAGAGGAGAAGGAGGAGGAGGAAGAAGAGGAGGAAAAGAAGAAGAAGAAGGAGGAAGAAGAGTAGTAGAAGAAGGAAGACGAGTAGTAGAAGAAGACTAACTAATCTAATCAGGGTTGTAAGTATGATGTGAGTATGACATTAATTACGCTGTGGAGCTATTAACCTTTTTGAGGTCATCACTCTAATCATATTCAATAAACTAGCATTCTCTCTCTTCTAAGTCCACACTGCCCTGCTTTGCACAACTTCTGCTGTTGCTTGCATGTGTCAAATACAATTGATACCCAATTGAAAATACATTCATCTAAATACAAGAAATCCCCATGAGGTATATGGCCATGATAGTGACTGAATTTATGATCATATTTTTATCATTGACATTCCTAAAGCCTTGTTCAGACTTCTTTTGGTAAACCGCTAAGACAAGACCGCAGCTACAAAGGCAAAACATTTTACAAATCAATGAATAATAGAAGTGAAGAAAAGAAGTAGCTCAAAGGTTCCTAAGCCTCTTTACTCATCTGAGTTTTTAAGATACAACAGTTTGATGCACATTCTCCTTATGTCATGGAATTCTGTTTTAAGTGTGTGTAATAGCATCATGTGTGAACAAGTCTTAATGGATGGTTTGTTTGTTGTAGAGTGCTGGTGGTCAAGGAATAGCTTGAGTGTCAGGAAGAATATGATGATCCATTTTATCGACCCTACCTCCCCACTATAAAACAAAATAAGAGAAAGATACAGCTAAGTATATTAGAGCTGAGCAATGCCATTGTGATACAAATATCTTGTATTTACTGACACACAGATGTTGTTTTGATATAAAAAGGTTGTAAACATTTTCTTGGTTTAATGGAGCTTGAAAACAATTCTCATTAGCTTTATGTTGATAAGTTTAAAAACCTTTCAATGCATTACCTAGCAGAGCTTGAGGAGAAAAATGATTTGTACAATTTCATGCTTTTAATCATCTTTTGAGAGACAAACAGTCATTAAGTCTTTGTTAAATGATATTAAAGTCTCAACAACTTAATTGTTACTTTGCAATATTCATTCCATTCAATTCTATAACTTTTTATTCATCCATATTTCTGAAGATTTTGTTCTTGAAGCTCACTTTCTGAACATCTTGTGAGTCCAATGTGTTCAAAATGAAATTAAAACCAGAAAGGAAATGTAATTGTTTGCTTTTATATAGTGTATGTACATCTACCTCATGAATAACACAAGTAAAAAATGATTACATAATTTGCCTTGAAACCAATTTGAAGTTAAATTTATATAAATGAGTTGGTTAAGGTGCAATTCATCAACAATTTCAGACTGAATTTACGCAACTCTAAATTTACCTTGAGGGTGGACCTGAGATAAAAATAGTTCTTAATAATTGATTTCTGAAGAAACATTGATACTTAATAATATCTAAAGTATTGTAAAGTAAGCCTTTGTTAGAATTTTAACAGATATCTTTTAAAATAAGATCATAGATTTGTCTTCCCTCTACTTTGTAAATTGAATTTTGTAATCAGTGTATTTATCATCCATTATTAAATATAATCGGAAATGTGATAGTATAGTGAGTTATATGATAGGGTGATTATCAAATATTGTAAATGAAGAAAGATAGGTATATATGTCGTAAATACGGTTATTCATCAACTTTTTAATGCCCCTGTGATTCAAGTCCAGGTTTCTTAATGACTGACCATGAGCTTGGCCACTTTGTCTTCAAAAGGACTTTAACCCCTTGCTTCCATATCTCTTTCCAATCACATATTATATATCAAGATTTATCATCGAGATGACCCATTTTGTGGAAGCAATGGGTTAGATTTCTCTATTCCTTAACAAATGAATGAATCAGATATATGACTAATCATTGGCGGTATGAATGGAAAAGTTGTGCGATTAGATCATCGTTTCATCTTTTTCGGCGGGCTATAGGTGAATCGTTCCATCTGCTCTCACGCCTGGCCGAGAGAGATCATTAATTAGGGTGTAAGTGATAGGGGGGTATTTAGAGGTGTTCTTGGGGTCTGGATGGTGCAACCATCAAAAGATTAGGAGTGAAATCAGTACCCTTCTATCAGAGCTATGTTGCACTCTTTTGATCACTGTCAGTACGTTATATCTCACGTAATCTAGAAAGGTGTAATCATGAATAAAGACAATGAAGGGTTTCACATTACCTTGTGCTTTGATCAAGACTAGTGTCATGTAGAGCAACCATATGCCATGAGGCTCAGATTTGTTCTGTTCTTCTGATTTGAATTGATTGCATGCTTTTCCCCGTCTGATAACATCAAGGGTTATAAAGCAATTCAATGATACGAAAAGTTGTTCTTGGGTTTTTCATTCTTTTTGCAGCCAAACATAAGAATTAATTTTAGTAATTTATTCTCTTGCATATCAATATCAGACCAATCAAAGACTGAATTTGATTTACTTAGTTCCTATATATGGTTTAAAAGCAGCACATCTACTGATGAATTTTGTACCTCTAACTTCACATCTACACCAGATACTAGTAGGACTTTGTTGATATTTGAATTTGATAATGGTGGAATGAAAGATAGAGTGAAATGAAAAGAAGAATGAAGTAAGGAAAACAAATATATCATGATAATTTTGACAAGATGCATGTGTTACAGAGGTTATTTCTGGAAAGATAAAGGCTTGTAAACCAATAAAAGAGGTGTAGAATATGTTTTGAGATAACAACGAAGCAGATAGTGAAAGAGGAAGAGAGAGAGAAAGAGAGAGAGAAAGGGGAGAGAGAGAGAGAGAGAGATGGGTGGATAACAGGCAAGTACCAAATAGAAAGGGGAGAGAGAGGAAGGTTTGGAGATAGAGAGAGAGGGAAGGATAAAAGAGAGAGAGGATGAGATATATATATATATATATATATATATATATATATAGAGAGAGAGAGAGAGAGAGAGAGATAGAGAGAGAGAGAGAGAGAGGATAGAAAGAGGGAGGAAGGGGGAGATAGAGGAAGGCAGATATGTAGATAGATAGATAAGTAGAGGAAAGAGAGAGAGACAGAGAGACAGAGAGACATAGAGAGAGAGAGAGAGAGAGAGAGTCAGAGGGATAGAACAAGAGAGATGTGTTCATTATGTGACTCATGATAATGGACTGAACCATGAAACCTTCATGCATGATTACATTATGAAATATTTTCTTTCCTCACTATGTCTCAAGGGCTTTGTATGTTATGTTTTAAATGATGTTGTTTTGCTCATCAATTGTTTAATGTTACTGTGATTTTTTTGGTAAAAAATATGGAATTCTTGTGGTTTGATCATGATGATCCTGCCTTTTCCAGATGTATTAAGTGCATATGAAAAACGTGTTAAAGAGTTTCATGCAAAGTGACTAATAACTCATCATGTAGAAAGAGAAATCTTCTTACTCTTATATTTTGTGAAGTTTTACGTCTGTTTCCTAAATAGATGTAAAAACAGAAAGTGATGACTATGACATATTGACAAATGTAATGTTACAATTTTAATGACTTTTTCATAAAGAAGTGTCTTTTACTTGTAACTCTTGCTTTGTCGCCAAGTGCAACCAACTTCTTGTCTGGTTGGAGCCAGAAAGGCATACTCTCATATACTTAAACCATGGACCTACAGAGTCATTCTAGCTTTGAACAAAAAACATCTGACGTATCAAACCGACGTATCGAACTCTATGATAACAGACCACATTATATGTGTATCATGCAGAAGTATGTATACATTTACTTGTCTTTGGCCCATTTGCATCATAGTTTTACTGATATTTATTAAAGTTTGATCTGAAGTAGGTATTTTACTATGCTTATCACATTTTCTCTTTATTACACAATTGTCAAAACACCCAAATAAGAAGAATACTTTTCCATTGTTTTCATCTCTAATCTTCTCCTTATTCTTCAAATTTCTGTTGTTGAAGTTTGCCACAAACAATTGAATAAAAATGTAAAAAACAAAAACAGAGACAATTTTAAGAAATAGGTTCTCGATCCAAAGCTTCTGTCTATCATATGTAATTGTAGCACCTGCGTGTGAGGGAGCAGTCTTGAAACACCAAAGTTCATTCCATTTTTCTGCCGGGGTAAAGGTGTGAGTCTCCAATGTGTCGGACCGTCTCGGGGGGTGAGATGGAAAACTGATAGCCGTCTTTCATGTTCTGCACATGGTACCTGAGACGAAGAGGAGCAAGAAATGCCTGAAGATGTCCGGATAGGGTGACAGTCTGAGGTATATGTAGAAGTTCAAATCCTGTATCGAGGAGCAGATGTCTACGGTGTTTATTAAGGAGACCTTGTCCCCTGGAGTAATAATGTGTAATTGAGGGTATGATGGTCCTGTGGTCTTTGGTGTCTAGTCTTGGTTAATGAACCCCTCAGTTCAAGCCCAGCCAACAGTGACAGTCGTTGGTATAATAATATTTTAAAATCCTGTATTGCATGGAGTGTTTATTAAGGAGATGTTGTTCCCTGCAGTAATGATGTGAAATTGAGGGTATGATGCTTCTGTGGTCTTTGTTAGATCTCTAGAATTTAGATTCTTAGTTCAAGCCCAGCTGTAGTGACAGCCTTCGGTATAATATTCAAATTCTTATGGAGAAACAGATGTGTGTAGTGTTTATTAAGAAAATCTTGTCCACTACAGGAATGAAGTGTAATTGAGGGTAACATGGTCCTGTGGTTTCCTTTATGTTGGGTCTCGGGATATGAGATCCTTAGTTCAAATCCTATATAGCAGAACAGATATCTGTGGTTTTTAAAGAGGAGTTATTGTACCCTGGAGAGAAGATGTGTAATTGAGTGTGTGATGGTCCTGTGGTCTTGAATGTCACGTTTTGGGGGATTAGATTCTTGGTTCAAATGCAGCAGTGGTATCAGCATGAAATTTCCTTAAATTCCTCATCACTAATAGTTGAAAAACCAACCAATAGTGATTTTTTTTTTCAGAGATAAATCCATGACTAAATCCTGACAAATATTTGTCTTGTAGTCTTTAACTAAAATTTACTTTTTTTTCTAAGGCCTTAGGGTGTGAATGTTAAAGGAAAATATGTGAAATTTCTCACATATTCTTGAGGTGAGAATTATGTTATTTAATATGATTTATAAAATTGGATGAAGAATCAATGATTCAGATATTATCAGTAGAATATATGTTCCATGTAATTTATACAAATTAAAAATGTTGATTAAACAGTTTTAATTTGTCCATCGGGGAAAGCGAAAAACTGATAAATCCAGTACTTTAATTAAATCAGGGTTTCTTTACTTTTCCAATTCATTCATTCATTCCTATGGAGATTGAAATTGAAATTTAATCCTGTATGAAGTCAGTGTGTGTTGAGCTTGGAAGGCATTAAGCTTTACCACCCACGTGTGGCCCCACATGAGATAATTTGTGTCATGCATTGAGAAATTACAAAGTGCAATTTAATGGTTAACTCCACCTCACTGGGCACAAAATCCTCTTACAGCCTTTTTTTCCCTCCACGCTTTTTGATCAGGAGGGTAAGGTATTAAAGTGACAAATTGCATGGGCGATTACTAGACGGGGGATTCCCTAAAGATGCATTTTTCAATCGAAATTGGTGCTCTTGTCAGCTAAATGCATGAAATATTATATCTATTTTGCATTAATTTTGTTGTGTAGAGAAGTTGTAATTGTTAAATTGAGAAGAAATTAAAGCTTTAAACACATTTCAAATGTTTGCTGTGTGTATTAGAAAGTATTCTGTGTAAAGAGTGAACAGACAATGCTCTATTGATCCTTTTCCAGAATAAGGTTCTTCTTCTCTTTTCTCTTTTCAGAAGAATAAAATTAGATTTAAAGAAATTGTGAATAGCGTATAGATGCAAACAAAACACATCAAGATTTGAATTCAACTTTTCTTTTAATCACAAAAAGACCTTCCTCACTTTTGTTTTTGCTCTTTGTAATTCTAGCCCTACCTCCCTATGTGTTGCCAAATGTTAAAAATAAGTATGTAAACTACATGATTTTTTAAGACAAATAAGCTTTTAAGATGACACAAATTGGAGCAAAATGGCTGTCCAACTTTAAGATCGCTAACAAGGACATTGATGACTATAGGCTATGGCAACTTGATGAAGGTGATACGTGCTTTACAATGCACGGTGCCAATTCATGCCGCCAGACACACGATACATCATCGGCCGCTAGCCCCAGTAACGTGATACACTCTGTTTTAAGTGGATTTTCTCACCTTATGGTAGAGTTCTACTACCAGTTTGTATGTGTGTGTGTGTGTGTGTGTGTGTATGTGTGTCATAGTTATTTTGTCAGTCTGTCTGTCATTTTATGTCAGTGCACAAAATAGTTGGCTATTCTAAGTTTGTTTTGATTCACTAGTTAAACAGTATCTATATTTACAAATTTTAATGAAAATTGAACAAATTTAATATAATTCCATCATTCTCACTTTACATTAAAATCCTTTCAATTAAAAATCAGCCTTCCCTTTGACTGATCTTTACAGAAGTTGGCAACCCTACAACAAACGAATGATTACCATAATCCTGAAGGCCCTTTTCATTCATCTTTCAAAATCAAAGAGCTACAGGTATTCACAAATATTATGGCAGCAACAGGTTTTGAGAAAGTGAGAACAAAAATCATATTAAAAATACTGCATGTACAATGTATGAATAGTTTCAGTAGCTGTACCGTCCTGAACACTTTATATTTTGATACAAGTATACAGACTCAATTAAATTCAAATGAAATATTGAAGCTCAAATCTGTTTTGTTTGCTTGAATATTTAGATTTTGTTTTTAAATGCCAAATTCAAGTTCACAAGGACATGCATTAATGTCTTCTATTTCTTCTTTTTATTAAACTCAGTCAGGAAATTTTTAGGTGAGGAAATGTGATAACCCCAAGCTATTCTATATATTGATCATACCTCCGGGATAAGAACATGTTCAAATATCTGTGCAGGACTCCACTTTCATGTTTCTGCCATTAGAGCATACTTATGTCATACCTAGTATATTATACTTTCATGTCGGCCTATAATGCAAAAAAAATTGGTTGAATTCATTCGGTTTGTATCAGTCTTGGAAGTGATACAGGTTGAAATAGTTAGGTATGAATTGAAATATCAGATTATCATTTACAACCAATATACTCCTCTTTTTATTTTAGGCCTTAAACTTGTTCTGTTGTTATCAAAATCTCAATATATTATTCAAAATATCATACCTGTAAACTAGTGTACTCCACTATTCAGAAATCACTGCTCAATCTTGTTTAATATTCTCAGAAGTAAAATGATTATTTATCATTATAGACATTTTTTCTTGGTACATCATATTATTTCCGTAATGAATGGGTTCCTGAAATATTACAAATTCCTTCTAATGTTATAAAATAACTTTAAAAAATAAATGTTAGTCACAAAAATAGATATGCTAGACTAAATAAGCCCTGCATTGTTAACAATAAAACACAATCGTTTATACTTTTACTTCCTTTGTTAATCGTTAACAATAAAACACGACCTAGGTTGTTTTTCTTTTCTACTTTTTTGGTAATATCTCCACAATCCTTTATACTATTACTTCCTTTGTTAATTATCATGATTGTTAATAAAGTGATATAGTAAAAAATTTGTGGATTTGATTTGATACATTATAAGACACATATTGCAGGAAAGCTAGTCTATTTTCTCTTTAAGAAGCAGAGTTGTAGCCATAGTTAAAAAAGAATGCCAAAGGAAATATAATGGCTAGCTATAAGATGAAGACTGTCTTTGCCAATGATAATGATGTTGTTCTTGCAATAAATTTCTCTTTTCTATTTTAGCATCCAATTTCATTCTAAAGATACATGTATCATTACAGGGAGACTGCATTTCTAAATGGTTTTAGTGTTGTAATAAATCTCTCTTTTCCAATGTTCAATTTCATCCAATAGGTATATGAGGATAGAAATTATATATCTAGGGAGAGGGGTAAAAGAAGCACATTCACTTGTTGTTCTTCCTAATCTTTGGGAGATGGAGGAAACCAGAGGAGAAGATCATGATGTGCGTGCAAAAATATGAGTCCATGAAAAGAGAGTGAATGAAACAAATGTGTGCGTGAAGACAGAAACGGCAGAGAGAGTGTGAAAGGAGGGCAGAAAGGAAGCTGGATAAGGCAAACACAATATGATACCGCACTGCAATAAGAACTGCCACTCTCTCTCAATTTGCCACAAATAAAAAGCAAACATTTGCGCGAGGGACAAAAATTTATGATGGTGTCCTCCTCTTGCTTTTCTTGAGGTGAAGAGAGACCCATTCCCCATTCACACCAGCAGAAGTTATTGTATAGCTGTTAGAGAGAAAAAGTAAAGTTGTTTAGCTGTAGCCTGTATTTAAAAAAAATAATAATCTGAACATCATAAAAGGCAGTGTGCTACCATTATATTATGTTGACTGGGCTTGAGGGGTACATCAGAAATATTGACCATTGACATGATACAGCAAACCTGTGGTTTAACCATCAATTTGAATGAAAACTGGATAAAGAATCAGGGTCCCTTGGCCATAGCGCCTTATACATGATATTGAATACAAACCTGTTAACTGGGCAGAGGTGATCATGGGCATGGGTTGCTATGTCAGGCATCAGCTCTTTTATACCCTAAAACATTGCCCATGGTATCAGCTGAAATTAATATCCTTTGTAAGAGCTGTCTACCCCCCCCCCCCCAAAACGGTTTTCTTCATATAACATTCCTCTATATGACATTTTACTTGGTGTGCACGTTTCTTTAATTTTACTGTAATTTTGTTATATGTTTCTTTACAGAATTTGGTATACCATAAACTTCTGTTGTGTGAATGCCCTAGTTGATGGATGCAGAAGATTTGATTTGAGAAGGTCTCTCATGGGCCCTGATGTATGTTGAGCAAAGATTGGCAGCTGTCGCAAAGTTTCTCTGACATGTAGTCAAAGTTGACAAAGGAATTACTCCGTAGGAAACGATACATGTATTTGATCTTTGTCTGCGGACAGAGATCATATAGCATGTATCAGAAAGTGTTTTCTTTGTAAACGTCATGCTTCTGTTTTGTTTGTCATGATGACTCAGAAATATGAAAGTTCAGTATAAAGAAATAACTGACACATTAAAATATTCATTTCATGTTAATAAAAACAAATACAATACAATGTTAATGAAAGGAGCTGAATTGACAGGATTAGATTCTACAAGTGTCTTATTCTGATACTAACAAAAATGTTTTAGTATAATTTCTTTTTTTGTCTTAATCTATTACTTGTTGGATAAGTAAAACAATTGCAGAGGTGTTAAAGGCTCCACCTATTATAGCAATTGAGGCAGTGTTATAGAATGAAATCTCGAATCAATTGCCCCTGTCCATTTAGTAAGATATAGATTTTTTTTTTAAATTATCTTTTTGTGCCTACAAAATTAATTAAATGAAGAATACAAGGAATATATTTAAATTTGATCAGTCTGATTTAAATTTGACAGATGTTTGTGGAATTGTATAATAGAATCCTGATATGAACAATTTTATCTTGAATGTAATTATCATATTGAATTATTTTCCCTGGAATGCAATTAAAATATAATGGTTTACTTTTCAATTTTGTTATTCAAGTTGTCATTCTGCATATATACTGGGTGTTTTAAGCTATATTTGTTGGGTGTTCTTTTATTGCATACCCTATGTTACACTGTCTAATTTTAGGGGATTTTGATTTACATCTGAAAGATTATTGCTTTGAAACAGACCAAAAATTTACCTGTGATAAAATAGAAAGTAAAAAATAACCCGCAGCCATGGTAACCTTAAGGGTAACCCTTCATATGTGAAAAAACCTTTAAACAGATTTTTTTCCTTCATTTTGCTGCATCAGATTTTAAAAAGTGTTTTTCCTACCCCATATCTGAAGAGGGCTTTAAATTTCATTAGACCATTTCTAGCTGTGCTAAGAAAGCTGTGACTTTCATTGCATTAGCCTCCAATCCTTTCCCCCTTTTATCTTACCCCCTCCATCTCCAAGGTGAGATGAAAAGTAAAACTGCTCGGGGAGATGGGTTCAGATGGGGACTCCCAAGAGCGATTGCTGGAATGGTGAATGAAGCTACTCTAAGAAGGGATTCAGTCTATATGTCATCTTTACACTGTAATTCCTTGTAGCTTCTAAATGGATCTTTGCTAAGTCAGGAAATCAATGGGGATTGCAGAGTTGCTGCAAAACAAGTAGGTTAAGAAAATACAAAAGGAATTCCTTCATTTGTGAATAGGGAATGTGTGACATACTTGTATGGCGGCAGAAAAACTCGTTGCACATGTACATCTTGTTATAAAGATCACTCTTTTAAAAAAGTCTTGTCATAATGAGGTAAGTTTGCCAGTCCCACACATATGTATATAACATATATATTATAAGGTTTCATTGTAAGACAGTAATTTCTATATCACAAGGAGGTTGTTTTTTCCTTCCAAAATAATCATTTTTCTCTCCACAAATTGGCAACAAACAATTTCCACTCCTTCGTAGTTTGAAGAAGAATAATGTTTAAAATGAAACAATGTGAAATAAAATTGAAAAATGTCACTGAAATTTCCTATTTGTACATCGAAATAGTGATTTTATATCACTGCATTGCTAATTTAGAGACTTTAATATTTAGTTAAAATTGAAGCACTCTTATTCAAGAACAGCACAATGTACCACATTTGAAATAGACTCAACATTTCTGTGATCTTTGCTTTTTCTGCTCATATATTATGTGTAATTACTTGCATTCTGGATCAAAAGATAATTTAAAAACATCACAAAGAGGAGACACTATACTGCTACGGGTTAAAATGGAATACAAATCAAGCAAAGGGATATTAAATTCAAGATGCAAGCCTGGTGAAACAGAAAAAGAATGAGAAGGATGTTTGTTACCAAATTGCTAGTACTCTCATCATTATTCTGCTCGTCTCTGGGTGTATAAGGGTCAAGTGTGCAGTTATCCTATTTACAATCTCTAATGGTTTGTAAATTGGTACCTTACACCAAGTGGGTCAAAATTGAGAGTGACCCTGAGGGTTTTATATTTTTCAACAAAATATCAAAGTTTCTGGCTCATGTTTTTTCGATACACATTGGTATTCAATAGACTTGTTTAGATTTCTATTTTTCTACCAGAAATAAATGCTGTCCCTAACAGCAATAAACAAAAATGCTCTGCCATATAGGACACAAAACCTAAAGTCTTTATCGTATCACCTTCATTTTCATAGCTTTAATACCAGGCCCCGTTTTACAAAGAGTTGATATTAATCGCAACTTATTTATGATCGATATCAATCGCAACTATGTACATAAGGGATAGGGGACTGCAAACTTAGGATTAATTAGAGGACTTACAAGTGATTTGGATCAATCTCAACTCTTTATAAGACAGGGCGAAGGTGAAGCGAAAAGCAAGTGGTTTGTTAAATACTGAGTACTAGTTAGAAAGGGAAGTTAAATGCCTGATGAAATTAACATAAATTTTGACACAAAATTAGCTTGTAGTTTCATCATAATTCTGCTCATATCTAGTTGCATTAAGGACAAGTGTGCACTTATCCTATTTATAATCTCTAATGGTTTGTAAATTGGCACCTTACGTCAAGTGGGTCAAGATTTAGAGTGACCTTGAGTTTTAAAGAAAAATGCATTTAAATATTTGATCTAGAATTCATCAGAAATTATGAACAGAATATCAAAATGTCTGACTCATTTCTCTGATACACAACATGGATGTTGTTTTTGTTTGCTTTAATTTTCTTTCCATTATAAAAAAAACCAAAACTATTGTGCTTTATACAGGGCAAAGTGAAAACTTAATTGTTTGTTCAATTCTTATATAGAGTAAAAGTCAGACAGAAGGACATTAAAATCAAATGGAAATGGAGTTAAATTTGTTGTAAAACTGGCTGCAGTTTCATCATAATTCTGCTCATATCTGGGTGCATTAAGGCTAAGTGTGCAGTTATCCTATTTATAATCTCTAATGGTTTGTAAATTGGCACCTTACACCAGGCAGGTCTAGGTCGAGAGTGTCTCCAGTGAATGCATCAAGCAAGGAGCTGAATTCTACAGTGTAATCCAATACTTTTATCTGACATGTTTCAACATTAGTTATCAAATCTACTCCACAACAACCGTCTGGGAAACTAAATATGAAACAGAATTAAATATGGAAATTAACAAGAATCTAAGATGTTGAGGACAATAAGGCAATTTAATTTTTTGTTTGATTTTGTCAATATCACATTCTAAAAGTGATTGGCAGAAATTCATGCATGAAATATAAGCCCATGTCACTTCTTATGGATCAAGGTTACCTGATGCGCTTGAGAAACACAGGAAAATTTTGTAATTTTAAGTAACCAGATTGTCCCTAGTATTTTTCCTCTCCAGTTAACATAGAGATAGAAATGCAGTGTATATCGACTTGAAGAAAAATGTTTTCCTTTTGTCATTCTTTTATTTTGTAATTATACAAGTCATGACGGGCTTCAGCAGTTGAATTCATATTAGTTTAGTGTATGAAGAATTCCTTGGCTAATGTCCTTTCTGCAAGGCTCACAATGATACTAGGACCAGTGAGATAATCTTATATATTAATTAATTGCTCCTCAATAGCAAATGTTCATAGTCCCTAAAATATTAAAAACACCTACAAATATCAGTGTAATTTTTCTCCGTAGCCAGTGGTCAGTCTACTATGTTAATGAAGATACCCATTCAATTATCATTTTTTTCACAGTATCAAATGTCTGATGGCATATATCTAACATATTTTTGCAGCAAAAAATTCAATCCTGGACAGGATAAGCCCTAGAGAGATGCCTTAAGATCAAAGTAGTATCTGATGAAGCATGAAACATCATCCATAGTCTTAGATTCACGGCATATTGATCTCTCTCACAAGATGCATTGTCATCCCAATCCCTCACTATGTCAACTTGTCTTCTCATCGATTCAAACAAACCTCATCATTTCTACCACAGATCTTCTTTCATTCCGCTGAAAACGGAGAGGACGCGCTCCTGTGTATACTCCATTCGATAGCAGATAACATTTTGTCTGGACTTTGGGTGTCAGAATTTGAGAATCCATTTCTGGCGGCAGGATGTGTCACATTCGTTCCTAAAGTGGGAAGATGTGAAGGACGGCAGTAATTTAAGCCTGACATCCATCAGATTGTTTTTTTATGAAAATAAAAACGTACATTGCTAACATTTATTCTTGACGAGTATTTCCTCAAGAGAAACTGAAAATAAAAGATGATTCAAATGACAATTTAAGCAGATGCTCTTTGTAGAAGTAATGTTATTTGTGCTCGGCAAAAGGATAATATTTTGGATTTGGGTCAATATTTTGAAGTTTTTTATTGTGATGAAAGGATAAATAAGTAGAAGTTATGACCGATTACTGAATGATTGAAAAAAAGTATGCTTGTTCATATCTTTCCTCTGGTACCAATTACAGGTTTCATTCCATCATAGATGTAAGTTTTGTAACCATTGGATTGTAGGTTAGGATTAAGGTTAAGCTTGCTATGATGATGTATAAATATATAGTGTTTGGTTCAGGGTTAGTATACGGACTTCATACTAATTGTATAAACTGAAAATTTGTTGAGATGGTTGAAAACTTCAGATTGTACGTCTGTTGGTCACTTAGCTTTGTGAACTCTTCTGTTAGGAACATGATGAGTTGCCTTTGATATAAACATTCTCTTTCTGCCCTTTATATGAATTCTGTCTTTTGAACTTTCTCTTCACTTCCAATTTAGAACCAACATGGACCAGGGAAAGGGAGAGCAGAGTGAAACTTTTGCGTCTGGCGAAAGTCTGGAACCTTATCTTGAGCCAGAGTGAAATTCTTTATTTCCTCCTTACACGCAGCTGAGGTAGCTAGTGTGAGATACATGATCCACTCGCTCAATACGGTGTCTGCCAGTCCTCCCTAAGGAGGTGAGTAGCAGGCAAAATTATTCCATTTTGGCTTGAGGGAAGCCGCCTTTTGAGATCTACCTTCTAGAGGTAGATAATGTATCCATGTGCTTCAAGCTGGTTTCAAACTTTCTACATTTTTGTTTCATATATGAACTTTATCATGAGAGAAGTTCATGACAGAATCTTTATAAATTATTTGTTACAAAATGTTTTGCCATGAATATCTTTGTTGATACAAATTTAAATAGGTATAAGCCCTAAATAAAATTTGCCTTTTATTTAGATTTAGCCAAGGCATTGACAGATCTAAAACTTAAAGGTAAAGACCAGTTCTGGTCATGCGATTGCATTGTGTGTCATGTTCACAAATTGAGAAAAAATGAAGGAAGTTTTATTATTATTCAACTTTTAATAAGAAGATTTAAACTGATCCAATATGTTCTTTAAAACAAGAGAAATACTTGAATTAATTTTCTTACTGCTTAAAATTTCTTTCTTTCGATTGAATAACTGGTGATCCATAATTGATTTCTAAAACAATCACATTCACCAAAGTAACATATGACTGAGTTTCTGGATTTCTCATTTATCTCTCATCCATACTTCCCACCATTCGTCTATAAATCCCACGATCTATAAACCTATCAACCCTCGATTCACCTTTTCATTTCTTCTTGTCACTAGGGCTTCTCACCTTTAAGGAGTCTCCTTTTCTTCCAAACAACCCTAAATGATCTGTATGGGGGTAACCCTATACACCCATAGGGATACTGCCTGTCTCCTCCTGTTGTTTCCCTCCTTCATCTTCATCCCCTTTATACATAATTTCGGACTGTATTCAAGATCTGTTGTTTTCTCTAGGTCTTCGGAGGTCAACCTTTCTTCCTATTCTCTTTTTCGTTAGGCCTTATGGGAGAGAAATAGTTTGAGGCAGAGCTACAGAGAGATAGGAAGAGAGGTAGTGATAGAGAGACAATAATATACAGATATACTTGTATAGATAGATACATGTAGGTAGAGATAAAGAGTGGAAGGGAGAGAGAAAGAGTGGGAGGGAGAGAGAAAGAGAAAAAGAGAGAAAGAGAGAGGGAGATAGAGAGAAGGTAGAAGAGAGAAAGTGTGAGAGAGAGAGAGAGAGAGAGAGAGCCAAAGCAATTTGCAGCCAAATAGCTTTAGTTTCAGCAGTTTTAAGGAATATACCTCACACTGTCTGTGAGGTTAAGTTTTCTTTGCACTAAAATAACTACTCATATATATCCCTGTACCCTATCAAATTGCACTTAATAATGAATGTTGAATACATCTAAATACTCTTGATGAATACTTCTGGAGCATTGACCAATATGGTAAAATGAAAGTGATGCAATGATGCTACCAAATACAAGCTTTTTATTTAGTTTGTTCTTGCTGTGTGCTGACTTAGTGTAACATCATCTCTCCCTGTTGAAAATAACTTTGGGATACCATAAATCTCGAGATATCTTTAATATACTAGCTAAAAGCCATACAAAATATAAACCTAATGATATCTCTATGGTATGTTTTTTTTAACAGATGAGTAATTAAATTCAAGTCAGAAGTAAATCATTTTTGTGTGTGTGTGGAACTTAGCAGATGTTTCTAGAACCACTAGAAAGGTCATTCTCTTTTTTAAACTACTAATTGAATATATATTGTCTAAACTTGATACAGTTCCCATCAGGAAATTGTGTGCTTTGTGAATAATAGATGGATAATAACAGAATTATGAATTGATAACTGGCTTAACAAAATTTGGTCAAATAAAAAGCTATGAACCATGCAAAATTAGATTAATTTTATTTTGCCATATAAATATTGATGAGATTATTGTCTTTTTGTGTTATTGGGTCATTTGATTACCGGGTAGTTTTGTTTTAATTGCATCTAGAAAAAGTATCATAAAAATGGTACCTACTGATCAGTTTGATTAAACAAAGAATTTGTGTTTTTTCCTTCATATTAAAAATGACAACTGACAGCTAGTATATTGTCTATTTGAAGCCAGAATGGTGTCAACTCTGTTAAAGTTGACGCCCTTCTGGCTCCAAACGGATGATATGACCTTTTGTTTTGTAGACTAGAATTTAGCTAACAATTCACTGAGAATTTTCAGATGCATTGCCCATTTAATTTGGTTAATTTCCCAAACTAGGAGCTTGGAGGTGGCGTCATTTAACGCTTGTCTTGGTCCATTAAATGCCTGACTGAAGAGGATAGAATTGTAGATTAATACCTGGCGAGATCTCATTATTTGTAATGGCACTGAAACTAAGAGTTTGTGTTGCCATTCATTGCATTGCCACTGGCACTCTGTATAAGCATCAAAGGCTATCAACATCCACTTGAGTTGTGGCTCTGAATTTCATTTGCTCTTTTTTAAATCATTTTAGAACTTGTTTAGAACTTGTTGGACAGATGTTTGTTTGATTGTTGATATCTATGTTTTGTCTAAAATCCCCCAAAAGACTACATTTTTAGCAAAATAAAAGTGAGAGAGAGAGAGAGAGAAAGATGTTAAGTGATAGTACTTAATGCCTTTTTGGCTCTTTGCAGACACTGTCTTTTGATGTGAATAAGGTTTAAAAAATATAGCAGAAAGAGGCATGCATACACAAGGAAACAGAAAGACAGACAGATAGGCAGACAAAATAAAGGGGGAGACAGAAACAGAGAGAGAGAGAGAGAGAGAGAGAGAAAGAGAGAAAGATGTTAAGTGATAGTACTTAATGCCGTTTTGGCTCTTTACAGACAATGTCCGTTGATGTGAATAAGATTTTTTTTAAATATAGCAGAAAGAGGAATGCATACACAAGGAAACAGAAAGGCAGACAGATAGGCAGACAAAATAAAGGGGGAAACAGAAACACAGGGAGAGGGGGAGAGGAAGAGTGGTAGAGAGAATGAGAGGAGGAAGGTGACTAGATCATATTTTTGTGTTTCTGTATCTTCCAAATCCTCAAAGTGTAACCAAGAGTTCATCTAAAAAATAGCATATTGATCAAAACATACTCCAAAATCACTGAAGATGATTGTCTGAGCTAGAAATAGAAATTCCTTCAATTTCCAATAGCACACAAATTTAAACATTTCTATTGATTTTCATCTTTTTTCTGAAGCAGTAGTGAAAAGCACTAAATCACACCACACATGACTTGATTTGGTTATTAGTCTGGTCCCTCAGCGAAATAAAATGCCCCCTGAATCAATATGCAGCTGAACATACATGCAGCAAATAGAATGAAAGCTCCCACCGCAACTTGCCTTCCAAAACCATCCCCTCCCATCAGGCAACCCTGCCACCCCTCCACTGCAGTGTAGCAGTCCTTAATGGCTGTGGCAGTACTAGCCAATGATAGACAACTCCTGTTATGATCACTCAGCCAATCAGAGGGCTGTATGCTGCTGATTCTGTGGGTGCTAATGTGTTTCTTTGTTTTGTGATAAGCCACCACAGGTACACAGTGCAGAGAGCTTCTGTACTATGCATGCCTTCCAACCAGAGTGCACTCTATCCCCAAATTCTCTATGCACTTGTTCTGGAGCTTTTTAATCTAGTGTAATATCTTCTTCTCAGTCTATGCAGCTTATTGGACAGTAAATGACATTTATTGGTGGATTGGTCCACTGATGGTGCAACCTGTACCCAGACTTTTTTTGTCAGAACATGGAATCTGATAATCTAGAGAAATAAAGGGATTTACATGTCTACATTGGACTTTTATTTGGGTAAGTTTAAACCTTTTTTAACTAAAAAAAATCTGAACATAATCATCCTGTTGTTTCAGCATATAGTTACTGACAGGTATTAAGTTAAACATGTGATGAAGCAATGTGAATGTCTACAATTATTTGAACATCTTTTCTATTGATTTTATATCCATTGTAACTATTCTTTAATGTTCATTTTCCCTGATCCTCTGATATATAAAGATCTTAGAAACATGGCTTTGATATGTATATTTGAATTATGGAGTTACACATGTGAGCATCCATGGTTGGCTACCGGTATCTTGCCTGTCTTAGATCATGTCCACATGGCGTTAAGAGCATTCTTGTCAGAGAGCTAAAAGGGAACTTACAATATGACAAATTTCAGACTTAGCGTGGGCAAAGGTGATATGAAACAAAAGTGGAGAGAGGGTTAGAGAGAGAGTGAATGTGTGTGTGTGTGTTTATTTAACATATACAACTATGGTACTCTACTCTGTAGATCAATTTTGTATAACTGGTATCAAATCAAATATCAAACATATGTCATGATGTGATACAGTTCAATGAAATTATTGAAATCAAGCAAATTTATGGTACATCTTCATTCAGATGTAGTTCAATGCTGTTATAGATAAACTTCAACAAATACATGTAATAGAATAGAATGGGGACATTACTATCAGGGGAAGATGTGAACGTAGTACATGATCAGTTCTATTATGAGTTTCAGATTGGATTACTCATACAAGGAGGAAATATGATTGATCAAATGACACTGAAAATATGACCTTACTTTTCATTCATCATCCAAGGTTTACCAAATATCACTTTGCTTTGAGCCAGAAAGGCATTGATTCATATCCTTTTGCAAAGACTTGATTCCCTTCTGGCTTGATTATATTGGTTCATGTCATTTTAATCAATTTCCAATTTTGATGAGCATTTGCTACAAGGATTGTTTATTTAGAGATGACCAACACATAGGTCAAGAGTTATCATGTTGGTGTGCATCAGCCTACGTCAAGTGTGTCGTCTTTCCCTTCATTTCAAACTCCCCCCGGGGGTAGGGGGGCCATAAAGTGGAACATATTGTTGAAGCGGAGCATGGACGAAGGAGAAGATATAGCTCAGGCTGCAGGAGAGATGAATACATATAACTGCAGGGTATTGATGCGAGCGCAGTCGTTTGATAGAATACTAAATTTTCCTCTAATCAGGCCCCGGTTAAAAGGGATACAGTAATGAATGGTGGAGTGCGCAGGAATCTTAATTCAACTCGGCAATGTGATTTACGTGTTTTGCATGAACGGGGGAGAAAATCATTATGAGGATTTGAGGCCAACAGAGGTAGCATGATCAGGATGATCTCTTTCCTTCGTTTTTTGCCGCGGAATGCATCTTTTTAGTTTAATTGATGGATGATTTTGTGCTCTGCTGGTTAGCCTATGGGTTGATGAACATCTTGTAATGTGACCTTGAAGAACCAAGGTCAATATACTATCTCAGCAGTTTTTCCTTGATTGCTCTTCTTCTTGGCATACTCTATACGTTTCCAAGAAACAGCTCTTTAGAGTTGAATGTCAGAATACTTGGAAGAAGATTTTAAACAAAATTTACTACAGCTTGATTTTTGTTGACGTTTGTGTGTTCTACAGAAAATATTGTAAAGCATTCATAGACCTGCCTTCTACAGATTCATTCATTTATTCCGCAGCCAGTTTCTCAGTCAAAAAAGGAAAAAGGAATTATTGTTGGATGTACACATTATTTTTCAAGAAGGGCTTCAAGTCTGCTTTAAGATATAATAAGTTAATGCCCTTTTGGCTTTGAGCAGATGATATGTCTGTCTGTCTCTCTCTCTCTCCATAGTGTATCTGGTTGACTTTTATCTTGGCCTCAAGTTATTTAGATTTTCCTTCACTAAGATCGGCGTCATGTTTATCTGTCACCCAATATCTCCTCCCTTGCTTAACCAGTAAGCTATTTTGTGGAAGAATTGATAATCCAAAGTCACATGGCTGACACTGAACCTTACCTGCAAGAGAAGAAGCTTAACCGGAAAGCAATGAATCATGTATCATTTGATCTTGTTCCAATAGTAAGGCATCTACCCCTCTCCCCTCTCTTTCTGACCTTCCTGTCTCTCCTTCTATCCATGGAGCTTTCCAAGGATCAAGTCTTAAGTCCGCTGTCACCTGCATCTTGGTTTGTTTTACACACAGCATCCTTGGATGTCATGGGGGCCAATCTAAGAGCCGGAGCATTCAATGAGTTTCTTTTATCAGGGAGAGTGGGAAGAATCAGTGTATTTGAATAACACAACCTTGCATTAGTTAAAGATAGAATCGTGTTTGCTCTAAAGCAATATTGTAATCACTTTGTCACATAGTTATAATAAATCGCTGCTATATATCTGTTGCTGCCATCATTTCTCTAAACTTGATGACAAACTGGAATATGCATCTAGTTGAAGCTTGGGGTTTAAAGGCCAAGATGGAGGGGGGGGCAGTGGAGATTTTAATTTCATTCATTGAGAATACCACAAAATCTATACCAAGATTGGTCTTTCCCTCCCAACTACTAGCTCAGAGTTTTTACTCCCCATGCTATTTTGTTATTTAAAAGTTTGAGTACACATTCCTTGATATATGAATATACATTGTATATGATTAAGCCATTGTCTGCAGAATATTAGCTGTTACTGTATCATGCCTATGGAATCAAGATAATTCAATACCACCATGCTTATTAAGGATCTTGGAACTGGTTCCAATATGTCAGACTCCCACCCACCAGTGTTTTTAATCGGATAGTGTCCGTCCCGTCCGTCATTCTTACATGATCCATTATAACGACCTTCTCTCTCAATTTGAGCTTCCTGTGCAGATGTGGCCTGCTTGATGAATGCCCTTGCTTGCTAGCAGTGTTTGACTCCAATTATGTCCTGATACTAAACCATTGGATAAATTAAAGTATAGAAAGTGTGTAGTGGTATTGAAATGGAGAAATAAGGGAGAGAGAGAGAGAGAGAGAGAAAGGAGGTGGGGGATTGGAAATAGATTAAGCTTTAGGCAGTTAAAACATAATATCCAATAGAAAAGTAGAACAAATGAAACTATCGTGTGCTGTGATGCTCTGTAGTCACCCATGTTTACTTCATTCTCAGTGATCCTCCCAGCTTAACCGAGTATAACATAATCTCTTGTAATGAACAAGAGGATGATTAACAGAGTAGTGACGCAAGTACAGTGCTTCCAGAGTGGCAAAAGGCATTCTAATTTTGGAATTTACTTCACACTATCTATAGGCTTCCCACCCTCACCAAGTTCACTGACTCTTGAAGTCAACCCCTCCCTCTATCTTGTCTTTGCTAGTAATTTAGGAGTAGGAATTCCACTCTTTTATTTTCCATTTCAGAAGTTAGATGTTCTGTAGATATACTAGGGGAAAGGGATCATTTGGGATGAATATAAACAAAAAATTGTAATGTAAATTCAATATATGGCATAACTTTTGCCAGGAATGATACAGAAATAAGATTTCATAAATTCTTGATGAATAGAAGACATCCTGGTAAACAAATTATATCCAAAAACAAATCAAGTTTTGTTTCTATTTAACCTTAATGGTCCACTTCACATTATTTCACAGTGTAGAGTGTTTTTTAACAATAATTCAGGGTTTCCATTATGAGAATACCCATTCAAAAGTCCAGACCATTAACATACAAAATAGCCAAAAGCATGGTAGCTAGCTTGTTGTGCTTGGTATCTTGTTAATGTTTGACAGGGAGTGTTTTACATCAGAAGATTGTTCATACAGGTATGAAAGCCAAGAGGACGCTAGCCTGCCAGTGATATGGTCTATGTGCTGATGTTATTAGGGGCTAGCTGAGTGGCTATCTGACCATCAGAACCTAGTGACACGGCGTGATGAAATGCAATTTCCTGCATTATCGGCACTCCTCGCTCCATGGATTATGGGGGATTCCTCCATTAAATATGGAGGGTTGCCTGCACTCTAATACGCTCCTAATTAACCACAGAACTGACCAGAGATATTTGGGCAAATTAACCACAACCTATGCCTTTTAAGCCTAATTTAGTATTCTCGTAATCGAAGACATGCCCCCTGCAACCATTAGCATGCTTGGTTATTTGTACTTTCCATTAAGTGCTACATAGATTATCAGGACTTTGTATATGCTGCATTTTAAGTCATTTTTACTGCCACTATATGAGGGAGTAAATAACAAACGAGGGACAAAGATATATTAACAATAGGCTACCAGAATAATGCTCTGTCTACTACAGCTAGAAATTGAATAGTATAGTTTGGTTTAATTGCCTGATTGGAGAATTGTAATTGAAAAAAAAAGATGGAGGGGATGTATCAGTGCGATGTAGTTGTAGAGAATAGAGGTGCTTAATTTTTTGTGGCTTAGCAAATTGGTTGCAATTTGCCTTTCAATTTATTTTAATTAGTAGTGGAATTGTGAATAAGTCAGTTCACAGAAGCTGCCATATAGAATATGATGATTGGCAGTTATAGTGAAAGATATAATTCACAAATTTCAGCGATGCTGTTTTGTCAAGTTATGAAAACAGAGTTTCCTACAGAGTAGATAATTGGAAGTTTATATGTTTGGAAAGGAATGAAACATGTTTTTCTGCTTTAATATTGATGGGCATGATATTGAATTCATGGAAACGGTATGGAAAAGTACAAGTAAATGGAGAAACAGCAGTAAAAATATTTATTGAATCTTTTGTAGTATGATATTTAACTGCTGAAAAATTAACTTCAATACTTGGTTTCATGGCCACAAGCATATTGGGAGGCACCAGGTAGAAAGGCAAGCCAAACCTATTACTACCACCAGACAGGGGTATACACCCAGATGAGACTTAAATCTCTTTATATGACAGTCATTAAGTCAGATTCTAATGTACGACAATGTGTCCATCATAACCAGGTGTGAAGATTGGAGCTGATTCATATCTTCCTAATTTCCCCCTGTAACAACGCCATCACACCAGCATCACACCTCCACCAGGTGTATGGATCGCATCTTGCGTACCAGTATTGTCCATCAATGGTGGAGTAGGATGGGGGTGGGGACAACTGGCCCATGCCTCCCTTGTAAAATTCAATTGGTATACCTTAAACATACACCCCCCAAAATGATATGCCCCTCAATGTTATTATGCCCCTCCTTCCCTTTCAAATTTTGGACCCAAAAGGGCACCTTAGAAAAGGTAGACAAGTTTTCTGCTTTTCAGAGATTTGTTTTTGGAATTATCCCTCCTCCCATCTCTCCCGATTCTGGATCCATTTTTGATGTCCATCCCTAGCTCAATGAAATCCCATTGCTCAAAACAAAGGCCAGTCACATCATGGACATATAATCCAATAAGGCGGTAGGGGTGTCGCGGCTCTTGTGTGAGTCAGTCATGTGACGCCTTTGAAGTGGACCAGGTGTATGGGTGGTATCATCTCTGGAATGGATTGACTCTCTCTTTCTTCATCTCTCCAACTTTGAACCTGACTTCATTTCATTCATTTTCTGCATATCTTTCCTTTTTCACCTCTCTTTCTCTCTTAGAAACATTGATTAAACCATCATAGCATTCTTAAAAATGGATTTAGTCCCACTCTCTACCTCTTGTCCCCATCACCTCTCTATATCTTTGTCTATATCTTTGGTTTGCTCTCTCTCTCTCTCTTTCTTCCTCCGTTTCTTCACCTATCTATCTCAATCTCCTTTACTCTCACCATCTCTTTTCTCCTGCATCACTTTATCACTTTATCTCTTCATTTTCTCCATTTCTTAACTCTCTCCATCTCTTTTTTTCTCTGTCTGCATCTTTGACTCCTTTTCAATCTTTTTATTTTTCTCTACATCTGCTTCTCTCCTTCTTTTACTTTCTCTCTCTCTCTCTCTCTCTGTCCCACTCTACCCCTCTCCACCGCTATTTTATAGGTGCTTTGACTGACGGTCGGTGCATGAATTTCACACTCCCAGAATGGGGAGCAAATTCAATAAAGATATCATGGCATGCTTGAGGAATGACGGAGAGCACTCCTCTCTGTCCACCTGGGTTTCGATGGATTCAATCTACGATGGGGTGATGATGATTGGGATTTGAGGGAATGTCTAGCCTATGGATGTTAAGAGGGGGGGGGGGGGGGTCATGGAAGAACTTGGGCCATATGCTCCCAATTGTTCCATTTGACTGTAAAGTTTCATTAGAGAAAAATAGAGAAATGGATTGAGATTATGGGAAAACAGAAAGTTATAAGAGCTTAAAAGAAGGGGAGTGTGTGTAAGATTGAAGAAAGGGAAGAGGGATGGAAGAGATGTAGAACATGCGATGGTAATACATTAAAATCATACATTCAAATTGCACAAAAATGCAGTTTGGATCCTGAATCTTAGGTCATTGAACACAAATATAAGGAGGGTGGGTTGGAGTTGTAGTTTGAAGAGATTCTTCCATGAGAAGTACTTTTCTGAGAGGGTGCACCAAATGAGGGAAAATTGAATCAGATCTCGAGTCACTGGCATCATCTTCTCCATGTGGAGTTCCCTCAAATCTAATTCATGGCATCTAATGGCAATGCTCAAGAGAAGGAGTATTCTCATTGGTATATGAATTCCATCTATCCATCTCCACTCATCTTCATAATTATTCTTCCACCATCCTCCCGCACATCTACCATCTTTTAGATACCAGTACCTCTCAGTGATGAATGCTGATATATTTACCTTAAAAGCTGGAGGAAAAAAACCAGAATGAAGATGTTGAGAATATCACAAATAAATGTTCTTCCATTGATTTCAAAGTAGGCCTATCGGCTTTGTTTAGTGTCTTATTTTTGGTCAAGTTTGCTTCAAGTTACCGGTAGTATCTGGATTTGCATCTTCTATCGTTTGACTTAAACTTATTTGTGAATAGCCAGAGAGGCATTTACTGTATTAAAAAGCTTGTGAGTTAATGTGCTCTCGGGAGATACTATCAGAAGCAAAGGAAAAGCACCTTTATCTAACTGACAAGTAGGTTTCCTATTGAAAGGTTCTAACTCATTGGGTGACCAAGATGAAGTAGGATATTAATGGTTTGAGATTGAAAGTATTAATACTGATCAAGGACTACAAGTAGATGCATTACATTGTTTCATGGACCATGCTGTCAAGCTTTCAAGAGATTTCTAGTCAGAATCGCGAGGAATCTTTGTGGTATAGGGTATCATGCATCCACTACCAGAGCAGAAGAAACATATCAAAAGGCTCGACACTGAATGGTTCTAGACAATATATTACCTTACAATGGTATAGGGCTTATACTCTTTTTGGTCATGCATGCTCAAGCTATATTGGACAATGTTCAAGTCTGACCAGGATTAGGTACAAAGGTTAACCCATTGGATGTGAAAGTGGAATCAGGAGACTACCAGGTTGAGATTCAAAGGCTGAGTTTTGGCAAGAACTACATGTCGTTGTACTACACTGTTTCATGCATCATGCTACCAAGCTTTCAAGATATTACTAGTTAGAATCTCAGGCAATCCAGAAGGTATCAGGTATCCATCTCATACTGTGGCATAAGGAACCAATCAAAAGGCAGCACTTTGGAGGGGGCCTGACGATGTACATCTCACAGTGGTACAGACCAGGAGTTAATACAGGATTGGATACTCAGGGGGGGGGGGGGCACAAGTCTGAAATTTGAGGGTTTAGAAAGAATTTGTGTTAATGTAAGAGTACAGAATCAACGTTGGAACAGTTAATGATCACAAGAGAACTAAATCAAAACACCTCTTCATTTTGTGAAAGTCGATGCTCAAGGCTAATTTTCTTCATAATTTTGATCTCTGAAACAAAAAGAAAATGAGCTCCCACCACAAAACTAGAACCCTACCTTTTTTCCTTGCCTCTTACAAAATGTTAAGTCAGGCACTTCCTGGCTTTGCTTAAAACATTGTTTTGTCCTGTAAGAGGGACTTACATCTGAAACAAATATTAATCATAATTAAGCAGTGTATGGTCAATTTTTGCTCTTTCTTTTGATTTCAACATGTACCACAAAGATACTCCCTGCTCATGTATCATGAGATACATACACAGGGAAATAACTGTCTTCACCAGAAAGCTTCATTATCATATTATTTCATGCTTCACTTTTGCAAGCCTCATTGACGCAACAAACCTCTTCCAAGCTTGGAGTAAGTGGATGTCATTAAGAGGGGCCACGTCAAGGATCTTCCAATGACTAGGAATCATGGAAAGTGCTCCTTGCTGCATCGGATGAGACTTGTCCCAAATTGTCGCTGTCAGTTTCCAAGTGTTCTTTTACAACGCCCTTGCCACTTGGAGAAATTGAAACATGCTGTTTTTAGCCCTACAAAGTTCTCCTTGCCCCATTTGTCGGACGAAAGTCTATCAGGACCCAGGATTGGTACTTGACATGTCAATGGACATTGCCTTTTGTAAATTTTATCAAAGTCCCTAAGTTTTTAGACAGAATAAAACTGCTTATACTATGAGTATTACATTATGTAGATGATTTTAGTTGTTTGATAACAAATGGAGTCGTGTTATATGCATTGCTAAACTACAAGTACCACTACCTTTATATTTCATTTCCTGTAGGCCAATTACTTTAAGTTTATTCTGAAGCTGATAATTATTAAAACAAAATCATGATTGTATACTATCAATATAGCACTTTGGAGAATAGTTAATAGTTAATTTCGTATAAAATGCATTCCATTCAAACTGATAACCTTAGGGAGCTTAGAAGTAATAGCTAAATGTACAATTTTGAGAGCATTAATAACTGTGTGGTAATGGTTGAAGTCAGACAAATTGGAATGTAAATCAGCTCAGCGTTGAATTTAATAGCTGTATTTTTGTCTTTACTGGTGAGAAATCTGAATGCAAGTACATCATTTTTAGAGATTGTATCTCTACACATGGACAATAAGTTAAAATGTCCTTGAATTCTATTAGAGTCTCTATCATGAAAGAGATAAAGATCTTTTAGAGGAAAGAAATTTGATACTCGTCTTTCCCCTTTTCATGAATTAATTACTATGTATCATCTGCATGTTCAGAATGAGAAGGATGTTAACCCATATTCCTCAACATTAAGTTAACATCCTTATTGCTCTCAGCAGAAGATGCCATTAAGGAACAGTTCGGAAGGAGCATTACTGACGACCTTTGACCTCCCGTCTCCGACTGTCTGAATCCCCTCCCAAGTTGAAGACACCCAATACGCATGAATGAAACGTCACTTCTATAAGATGTGACATGAGTAACTTATTAATCATGCATCCCCATAGTATAATGATTAATCAGTCCTACTCCCTAAATTGGCGGCTTGTCAATCAACTGTATGAGAAAATTGGTGTCTGATTTTTTCAAGTATGTTGAAGGGCCATTCATTGTGGTTTCTCAACATATTAAAGACCATATGATTCAATTCATTTTATTCATGAATAAGATTGTTAACTTCTCACTCAAGGGCTATAAATGATTAACTGAAAAGAAGGCAAAAAATGGCAGATGGTATATGTTCCCTACTCAAGTTGGTAATGAAGTGGTGTCGGTAATTTACATAGAGAAAGGCAAGATTTTCACAGTCCTTTAAAAGAGAAAGACACGACTCCTTTCCTTATTTAGGTTGAGTGTTTTACTGCCAATTTAAAAAATTGCTGTATAGTGGCAGATTAGATTTTCTTCTCATATCTTATGTAATGGCTAATTTTTGTCATAATATCTAATACTTCTCATGTATTCACCATAGAGCATTGACCTATATGAATTCAAATCTGATATTAGAAAGAATTATTCATTTTGCAAAACAACTGCATCATCACAAGTGACATTTAGGAGACATTCATATTTCTGTAGTAAAATTAAGGAGATTACATTTTTATTGATCTCAAGCTACATTATGACTGGTCAATCCCTATATAAAAGGCCATCAAGTAAAAACTGTGTGAACATACATGTAGAGTGGGAACATTGTTAACACTGCTAATTGTTCCACAGCAAATTTGTGGTCAAAACATGTCTATTGTGAAAGTTTAAGTCACACAAAGTCACACAGTGTGTGTACATTGCTTGCACACCATAAACAATATGTTACACATCTACAGTGTGAACACCCTGTGGTTAATACTCTATGCTCCTTTCTGTGACCACACTGTGTTACACAATGGGATACTCCACCCAATGTCAAACTGTATTACACTTATTTCAGGCAGTGGAAACAGTGAGAATAGATATCTTTCACAAAGTCATTACTCATGTAGCCTCCTGAATGTTCTCTATGACACCATGTTCTTTCAAACAGCTAATGTGAAATTCTTTTCTCTAACTGTCTATCTGAAAGAAAATGTGTTCCTTGATTCTGCTGCAAATCCATAGTGGATCCCTTTTCTTCCATTTTCTTTTCAATTTCTTGTCTGGAATAAATGGAACTCTGGATTGAAAGACAATATATCTTCATATGACAGAGGCTTCAAACAACTTTTTACATTTTTAACTAATAAGAGACCATGTTGATACAATTAATCTTGAGATTTGTAAAATATCTTCTCCTTTAATCTCTACATCTTTACACATTCATTTCAAAGCTGATACATTTCTGACGGATGGGGTGTAACTCCCACGTCAATGTTCATCAAATGTTGCAAATTTGAGTCAAGATTCCAGGGCATTCAACTCTGCTGTAATTATGAGAACTGCTAATAGATTCATTGCCAATTGGAATATGAGTCACAAGTGAGGATAAAGGAACCTGGTGAAATTAAAAGTAGGACAGGAGTAGAAAGCACTGAATTTACATTCCTTCATTTTAATAGTTTTCCTCTTTGTGTAGAATCCTCAGAATTGATGCTTGTTCCTCTTTTCCAATGTGGTATCTCAAGCTATTTGTTGATTGATTCATCCCTCTTTAATCAACAGAAATGGAAGCATCAAAGCAGGCATTATGAATTCATAAGGTGTATTCCATCTTTGAAATTGTTTCTGGTCGTTTGTAAATTGTTATTGAGGTAGCACTCCTGGCATATACTATTGATGTTGACCAATGTGTTTTGTTCCAATTTGTGTGTGGCAATCACTTTTTTACCTTTTTTAAAAAGTTTTAATTCTTGAGAGATTAGGTTAGTTATTTGGGTATATTTCTGTGTCATAATAGATATCTTGTGAAGAGCTGTTTTAGCATCTTGTATTCAGTTGAATTTATTTATTTACACTAAAGTTGATCGTATTTAAAGTGGAAGTCACAATATTCATCATTTAACTATTATAGTATAGTATTAATGACTGCTTTGAGAGAAATAGTTGTTTTTATACGCTCAAGGGAAGGTTAGAATTGTGCTATTACCCGAGGCGTGCCGAGGGGAATAGCCCAATTGTAACCTTCCCGAGAGCGTATAAAAACAACTATTTCTCGAATATTAAAGCAGTCATTAATACTTTTATATGCCGAAGATGAGATTCGAACTCTTGCGTACAAAAGGTGTTGTATCTAAAGTCAGCGCCTCAGACCTCTCGGCCATCGCGCATTGTTAACATGCTTGGCAGTTTTGTACAATGTATATATTAGATGGATTGAAACCGGCTTCGCGTGTGATGAATGCTTTGCAAAAGCTCCATATACGGACTCTTCTTTTACTTTTGCAATGCATATTGGCACAAACTTAGATCAAGATCTATCGGCAGATGTTGTTTTTTTGTTTTTGGAAGTTTATTTTCGTCTTCATGTCAACAATGCAAGATAAAATTGTCGGTAAGATCGATCGAGATTCAATTGTATTGAAATTACCGACCAATCCTTCGCACACATACGGTATCCTCCATCGCTCAAACCATTTTTTAACATGTAAACCTATGGGGTAACCATGGAGGCTGACCAACTATTTTTAATAACCATGGTTATTAAAAATATTGAAATGTTTTAAGCATGGTTACCGAGAATTTTACAGGAACAGTTGAAGTTTATGAATGCAATTTCGACCAATCAGATGGCTGGATTACTTAAGTGAGGTATATAATTGTATTTAGTTTTAAGTTCTTTGTTTCATTTAGATATCTTCTTTAGGTACAATTTTACACTTTATGTACCTGTTTTCTCATCATGAATAAACCTTCTTTTTTTTATAGTTAAATTGATTAGAGCCTTTGATATACATCCTGTCCACAGCATATAAGTGGTTAAGATACACAAGATAACATTATGACCGACCAATATAGAAAAATACTTGCTCCTGCTTGATTGATACTCCATTTACGATTAATATTGTGAAATGGTTTGGAAGCTGAAAGAAGGAAGCATTCTGTTTACGAGGGAGGGCGTATCATTGAAGCTTAGATAAATAATTGACACGAGGGTGCAACAGACTCATTAAGTTGGATTATACATGCAATTAAGCTACTCGCAATTCAATCACTAATCTAGTATACTGAAACCAGGCTAGAAACGTAATCTAGCCAACTTGCTATCGGAGCATTATCAATAACCATACCCATATTGCCAATTAGTTGCTTCAGACATTACACAAGTCTTTGTTGTGTTAGGAAGTCACATAAAATGTTCATCAAATAGCCCCTAAATAGACCACATCCTGACTCAGCCAGTGATTATCATTCTCAAAAGAGAAATTAGAAGTTGATTTGAATATTTATGATGCGAAACCCTCATTACTTGGGGTATTTTGCTTCCTCTTTATCACTGTATTGTTTCTTGATTTATTGCTTTATGGTTTTGGATAGTGCACTGGGGAATCTCGCCATTTACAAACTCATCAATAGTCATTTCACCATTGAGTCATGATTCAAGAAGAAATGTTGGAAACAGAGAATCAAAGTGAAAAAAAATCTCATATAGGAAGTTAGAAAAACTTGCATAGTAATAAAAAAGAAATATAATATCTTATGGGGGTAGGAGGGAGGAGAAAATAGAAAGAAAGAGAGGGGGTGAGGATGGAGGGGCCAGAGAGAAAGGAAGAGGGGACTAAGAAACAGAAAAGAGAGATGTAGAACCAGGAGAAACGATAGGAGAAAGAGAGACAGGATAGGACAAAGAGAGAAAGGGAGAGAGAGAGAGACAAAGTGAAGAGCAAGAGAGAGAGAGAGAGAAAGAAAGAGAGGTTAAGTTGGAAGGTTGAGCAAGAGAGGCAAATGATGCACAGATTGATTATGGACAAATTAAGGAGAGAGCATTAAAAAATGAAACAAAATATATAATCCCAAAGACCACAGCTGAGGAAAAGGGTGAAAGAGAATTGAACTACATACATATATGAATCTTTATCTTTGCTTGAGACCTACCTTTTGTATAAATCCAAAATGCAGCTTTCTTCCCGTGATTCATCTGTTTTTAAATCTAGAGGCAGGATCTAATGAAACAACATTCCTCCACAAAGTTCATAAAAAAGTTCTCTTTTTCCCTTTCAAACGAGCCCTCCTACCAGCGGTATTATTACAAGCATCCAACCCACTGTGTCAGTTGTGCTCCAGGTTATCATTTATGATCCTCTCGGTCCCGTGAACTTTATCTAATATTAGTATTTTCTCAAGAAACCATATTTCTTGTGTCATTATTGCCAGGGGTTGTACTTTCTGGGCCGCCCCGCATTCACAACCTCCCAAAAATGTAGATAATATCATTGCAGTGTACACATTCCCTCCACCACCACATACTCCTCAAAGCTTCCGCAAGGATTTCCATCATAGGAGACAAGTGCTGCGATAATATTTGCACCTTCTGCTCCAGTAATTCGCTCATAATGAATCCAATCTTTAAGAAATAGATGAGAAAAAGAGATCCTAGATTATATCTAAACATTTCAAACTGGATTTTATCTAAACATTTTCATCTTTTTGATGGTGAGGGATAGATTTGATTGAAAAGGAAGGTAGCGAGGAGAAGGAGGATGACGGGAAGAGAGGGAAGCCCAGAGGTGTATTCCACCTGGCGGAGTAAAGAATCAGCTGCATAAACGGAATGATTCAATCCTTGAAACATTAAGATCTTGATGGGATAATATCTTCATTGGAGCTGAGGAATCCATTTACATCATGATTCCATCTCTCTCTTCTTCCGCTGCCCCTCTCCTTTTTCAATTCAATTTATGCACACACCTTGAGGTTATTTTCTTCTTTTCCCTCATATCAATGAAAGTGATTTGATTGGTAGACAATAGATTGAGAAAAAAATCTGTTGAGAGCCGAAGAACTTTACCTCTATGTGAAAGTATATGAGTTAACATCCTTCTGCCTCTCAGCAGATATAATACATTTTTTTGAAGTTCAAAGCAATTCTACTTGCTTGCAGATGCCTGGATTGTAACTTGAGGAATCTAAAATGTAGATGGGCAGACAAAAACAATAACAAAAGAACCTGCACTGGAACTATTTTCTTTCAACATGGTAGAAAGAACCAAGATGGAAGAGTTATTACATGATTAAAGCATAGACACACGATACAGTCGTCCCATATACGACGGTATTGTAAAGGTCATCCTTTGAAACTTTTATAACACCATATGTTTCTTGTGCCACATCTTTTTTCTTCTTTTTTAGCTGTGATATACATGTAGTAAGGTTTAATTTTCAATAGGCAATCATTTTTTTCCCAAAATGTTTCTTATAATGAGGGTCCACTGCATAAATCACCTTTTATTGATTGATTTATTAGATTTATCAAGTATGAGTACATTTACATTGTTGGATATACCAGACAGAAATAGAAAACATGAATAGACCTTGACAGGATAACCTATGGAAGCTGATTGAAAATTATTTGAAGTATGAAACAGTAATAACTGGATGCAGGCATACAAAATAGGAGGTATAAAGTAATTTAGATATTGATTTTTGGG
Source organism: Strongylocentrotus droebachiensis (assembly GCA_035222895.1). Lineage (NCBI taxonomy): Eukaryota > Metazoa > Echinodermata > Echinoidea > Camarodonta > Strongylocentrotidae > Strongylocentrotus > Strongylocentrotus droebachiensis. The sequence goes on from JAVYIG010001208.1 coordinate 124,618, forward strand.
ATGACTATGAACAAAAATGATTAAAAATCCCCTCTTTCTTAAATTCCACAGTAATCCTATTATTCTAAAGGAGGGTTCCAAAATCAAGCTAAATTATGTAAGAAATATCTCAAAATTGTGTCATACCTGTAGGGATAACTATTTTTGAGATAGTATGTAACAAAAATGAGTCATACCTCCTCTTTATATTGAATCATATCTTGATTTCAGTTTACCTGTAAGCCATGTTCTCTTTCTGTCCTTCCTCATGTATCTGCTAAAAAGATAGGAAAAATGATGTTGCATTTTTCTGAGCTATCCGGGCAGTTAGAATACAAAATCTGCCCCCATTAATTGACAGTGATCCGACTGGAGGGCACAAGACATATATATTGAATTCCATGCATCCTCCCAATGAAGTCATGATATCCTTACTCCTCCACACCCATCTCTGTATTGAATTAACTTTGTGCATGCAGCTGTAATGCCTCCAACCCTAAACTTTCTCTAATTAGGTAGCCCCATTACACCTTCAGAGATCCAAATTGAGACGTAATATAGCCCTTTGCACCTCTGACAACTTTAACCTAATTTCTGTCACGGATATTTTGATAGCAACATACTTTGAGCACTTGTCAGTCGCATTTGATGACTAAATGTTAAGGGTACGTTATGTTTTAACTTAAAATAGAATGCTGGACAAAAATCTAGTTTATTGAGAGCCAGAAGGGCATTAGCTTAGATTCTTTAAAATAAAGTATACATTGAACCTGTATTTCTTTTTAGCTCCAAGCAAATGATGTGTTAATCAGACAGTTTTCCTAGCGCCAACAAATAGCTATTGGGGGGAAAAAAAAGCAAAAATAAAGGGAAGTCATATATAACTTTCAAACAAAATTATCCTCTTTCTACTACCTAGTCATGTAATTTTTTAAAGGTATGTTTAAAATACGTATGATTTCTATTGATGAATGTTTATAACCAAAGAATAAAGTAGTTATATGGTTATGTAACAGTTAATAATATGTCCCTGATGATAAATTCATCTTAATAAGAGAATTATTTATAAACTATAAGCACCAGTTACAACTTGGAGTGGTTGTTTCCTTGATTGAATTGATCTAGTTTATTGACTAAACATAATTTTAAAAATAAGGCTGAATCAAATTCAATTAAAAAATATGAAAAAGCATCCATTATTAACCTACAATACATTAAAGGTAATACAAAGTTTTGGTATGGGGTCGTGAATTTGGTTAAAATGAAGATGTTGGAAGCATATGCGATCCTAAAATATAAACTGATCGTTGTCGCGGTCGAAATCGACTCTAAAGTTATGAAATTGTAAATAATAAACCCTTTATGTTGTATAGCTCCCTCTCAAGGTCAAGATATTAATTAAGCTGTAAAACAATGTTTCTTGACTAAAATTGACCGATTAGCTATTCCCGTTCGTAAATTATATACCATAACTACATATTCTGAGATTTTCATGGTCGCAGCTACCATTGTACGGCCGTAGGAGCTATTTGAATTTTTTTCAAAATTTACCGGGAGCACCGGTAAATCTTTATATTCAATTTTTCTCGAAAGCAGAAGCGTTTTAGGGGCTAAAATTTCTAGTGCTTTTGATACATCCACAGGGGCATCCAAATATATCAAAATTGTAAAGAATCACTATCCACCCATTTTCAAAATTTCCCAAAACTTTGTAATACCTTTAACAATGATATGCCAAATACTTTAATATACAGTATGCTTACAGACTTATATGTAATCTTTGCATACACAGAATTGAAAAGCATAAATTGTAGAGAACCATGCTGACAGGGAAACTAGATCATCATCCCAATCAGGGGTAGATATGAACCACTTCCATCACTGCATACAGCTTAAACCCATTTGTTCACACTGGTGTAGGGCTCTAAGTAAACAAGTCTCGGTCCTATCATGTGGATAAGTAGATCTATTTGGAAGTGTGAGTTTCCAAAAGATATCATGCAGAGGTGGATGGTACCTTGTTAGAAATTAGTTTAAGGATTAGGTTTATGCTGTGGTTTGTTTTAGGGTAAATTGGACATTAGTTTAAGTGGAAGTGGAGATGTAGATGGATTACTGGAAACGTTTTAATTCTTGCCATGGACAAACAAAGTCTAGCATGTAGATATTGTCTTTTGACAGATACAGGATAAGGGAGGGAGAGAGAGAGAGAGAGAGAGAGAGAAAAATAGGAACAGAGACAGAGAGTAACATACAGATACAGATAGAGGGGGAGGAGAGGAAGATGGTACTTTTTTAGTCTTTACCTTTTCCTTAGCCCCCTTTCATCCCGTCCTTTCTTCCCCCTGACCCCTCCCCTGTCAGGCTTGAAACCATCTCACGTTCCGATCCCCACCCCCCCTCCCCTCCCCCCTCCCCCCCCCCCTCCCATCCAATGAATAAAAGAAAGGGGATGTTTGGTGGTAATTACACCTGCCTGCCTTGTAACCCGAGTCCACCTACCAAAATAGCGCTCAAAGGGCTCCCTAGCTCTGAACCCTAATTGCTGTCATTACCCCATGAATATGCAACGTATTGACAGTTGTGGATGCAGCTTGTTTCTCTGGGCTACCAAGTTGGTAGGATGATATTGGAAGAAAAAAAGAGCGGATAAATTCTTGCAATGGAATCTTGGGGTCGGTTATTGGTTTCTTCCAGAATTTGCAGTTCCTTTAAAGGTCAAGAAGAGAATTAGGAAGATGACTCTAAATTTTTGAGAGATCAAGCAATAGCCATGATCAAATAAATGATATACATGTATATAAAGATTATTTAGGATGGAAATAACTGAAAACAAGCTTGTAGAGTTTTGTAAATCTTTGGTTTATTCATAAATTTGCACTTCCTTTATGCCTCAGTCACACCTTTGCGTATTGGGCTTGCGTATTGCTGCGTATTGCCCGAACGCAGACATAGGCAGTCATACCCAATAAAGCGCAATGAAACGTGCTCACTGCGTACTCATTACGCAGACTAGCGCAAAGGCATGCGTTTGCCGCTCGCTAGTTTTAAAATTTTCTAAACTATCGCAAGCAAACGCAAGGTCTTATCACCTACGAGCGGATACGAGTGGCAACCAGTGAATGCGAGCAACAGCGAGTGGCTTAGCGCAAGTATACGCACCTCTTTTCTTTGGAGCGCGTGTCACTGCCTATAGCTGCGTTCCTGCACGATTTACCTCGCAAGAGCTCGTTGTCGTTCGCATGATTGCGCGTATTGTTGCGCTGTTGCTCGCCTACCACCCGCAGCAGCAAGAACTATTGCAATTGTCGCTCGCTACGCTGCGAGTCTAGCTCGTACGCCGTTCGCTTTCGCTCTCTCTTACTGCGATTAGTTGCCTAGCACCAACCTAGCACCAACCACCGTCGCTGCGCTACATAACGTTAATAAATAAACATAATTCGTCTCTGCTTCTTCCAGCTGAACCAAAAGCTTAAGCTTTTGCAAGGCAGAGTTCTGCTCCCGGGCCATTTTTTTTCATTTGATTGTAGATGTAGACTCGTCAGAAGCCCGCAAAATGACTTTTATTTATACGCCGTCGCAGCCCAAGCGAGCTGGTACGCTGTAGAGCGAGCTGGCACGCAGCAGTACGAACAACAGACGAGCTAAAGCGAGCGAACACGCAGTGAGACGCAACGAGACGTACTGGTGCGAGCGACTAGCGAGCAGCAAACGAGCAAAGAACCAGTTACATACGCAACGTGGCGAGCAAACTGCGTATTGAATCATACTGCTATGAGCAACAGCGAGCTATAGCGTGGTCATAGGCAACCGTAGGCAGTCTTAGTACGAGAGGCATACGAGCTACCTACGAGCTAGATACGCAATAGTGTGACTGCTACCTTCAAATTTGCCACGTATTGCTGGGAACGGCTGCGTATTGATATACCCGGAACAGCGCAGCAATACGCAGCATCATACGCAAAGGTGTGACTGAGGCATTAAAGAGCAAGAACGAAATTAGGAAAGTGGTACAAATTTTTTGTGATGGGTAAAAAAAAAAAATGTTATCTAGAAAGTCAAATAAAGACTATTTGGGAAGGAAATAATAATAAAGACATGTTATGACATAAACATGTATTTTGCTGAAGATATCTTGTTTTCATAAGAATGCAACATAATATGAGGCAAACTGAATTCATAGCAATCCATCCCTTGAATTTTACTTGAACTTTGGAAAGTTTCAAGTCTCATCCCTACAATCACCATCTTCTATATTGAGTGAGTATCTTGTGGATATCTCAAAATGATCAGAGAAGAAATTGGTAGATTGTGAGGGTTAAGAATGATTATGCTTAGGGTAGCATTCTTCTGAAAACATTTTCAAAAAGCATTTGGTTTTCAGAGACAACATCCTCCCGCCCATGTTAGATCAACGGAATAGGACCCTCGAGGAGAGATTTCTGAAGCTAGTCAAAACAAACTTTTCAATTACTTGACACCGATATGGCTGTCACTTTTGCTCATCCAGTTGATATTGTGGCTTTCCTTGTTAAAGAAAGAGAAACAAGGCGCAAAAAATAAACGTTTCATGGTTGGAAAAAGAAGCAAAAGTGTGAGCTGACATTTTTACTTTTTACAAATGTTAATCATTGTGACTTGTTAACAGTATTTAATCAAGTCAGATACTGTCAGCTGCCAGCACAAAGGCCTTTTTGTTAACAACAAATTATTCATCATAATTTTTTTTGTAATAATAATTATTTGAGGGGGAACAAACTTCCTTTCATGTTTATTCTTATTTCTGACCCTTTAAAAGCCTAATCTGCATCCAGTACAACAATATAAATTTCTTATTTCATGTGAACAGGTATAACATGTATTGTCAAAATAAGTACAGTAAAGGTTCATTTTCATTTGAATCTAGGCATTGATATCAATTAAGGGATTTAAGTGCCTGTCGCATTATCTTGCCCAATCGATCTAAGTTCCCAATACCTGAACCAACAGTTTACTTAGTCCATTGATCTCAGGTTGCACTGCCATCCATATACATGTCCACTCTTGATGTACACTGACCGACTAAACCTAGGAATGGATAGCTGCTGACCGATTGAAACTGTAAAAAAAAAGAAAAACAGGGGAAAGAAAACACGCCCAGAGCAGGGTTATCTCTGGGGTCTGTCCTCTTATCGATAAAAATGGGAGGATCTTTTTTGCCCGTGATCCTCAAGGTGTGAAATCTCATTAAGCCGTGAAGAGACTCGTCTCTGGTTGCTAGGAACGTATGTTTGACCAGAGGGGTAGCACGAGAGGGTGTTACTCCTGACAGTTGCCTCTCTCCCTCTCTCCCTCTCTCTCTCTGTCTGTCTCTCTCTCTCTCTCTCTCTGTCTCTGTCTCTGTCTCTGTCTCTCCCTCTCCCTCTCTCCCCCCTCTCTCTCTCTCTCTCTCTCTCTCTCTATCTCTCTCAAGGTGTAGGTAGGGTTAATTGACTTATTAGCTTGATTTGTCTACCAGCCAATCATGGAATAAACATGATGTTAAGGGTTAATGTTTGGTAGACTAGTTATTTGTGTTAGTATTAAGTGGTGTATGCCATAAATTATAGAATTTAATCATGAATTGTATCTTTTTTTAAATTTAAAAACAAAAAATTGTTAATGATGCAAATATTCAAGCAATTTGTTATTGGGGTAATTGCATCAATCATTTGGTTGGCATACCTAGACACTTAAAAACATATAATTTGTAAAGCAATCAGCATTGAAATAAGTAGATCAAATGTGAACTCATACTCAACAAAAAGAAATATGTTTTATCAGTATTTCTAGTAAACATATGTAGTTACTTACATCACTCATACATTCTTACTTGTGTGTATGGACAAAAATACCTGAAAAAGAGCAAATTTCTAAGAAAATGCCTGCAGCAAATTGATATGACAGTAAAGATACAGCAGTGGGGGAGGCGTGTTCTTCTTTGTTATTACTGGGTCATCAAAATTTGTCATTTCCCTAATTACCTAATTACCTTCATCGTCATCATTTCCCTCAATCACGCTAACCAATGCATCGTACATATTTTTCTTCTATTATCTTGCCTCATATCACAATCAACCCAAGGGAATAAATCACCTGCCCCCTCCTTTGTTCAATCATTTAATATCTAACCTCATCCCGCCCCTTTCCTTTGTGTCTGCCCCCATCCAGCAGCCGTCTGGCCCTCATCATGCAACTCGATCCCTTCATATATAAAAGAAATTCATTACATTTGGCAACAATCTGCCCATTTTGATAACCTCATTGCGACCATGAAACCCCCTATGTTCCTAATTCACCTGCTTTTCCTTCTTTCCATACACTTGAGCATGTCTTTCGTTTAATTTAACAGCTTCGGGGGAAATTAGCTGATGTTAGGAAAACACCTCTTATGAAGATTACCAAGATTACTGCTCTACTTCATTTTCTGGCAACGAAATGCTGCTCTTTGTCCCCGGTAATGAGCCCAGGTCTATGTAAACATGGTTTGTTATTGTTCAGAAGGAAAAAGCCTCAAATAGAAGAAAAATATTTTGAGAGGAAACCATTTAGACGTGGTAATTTCACTTTACAAAAAAAGTTGTTGATGGAGTAATGTTTTGAGTGATTTTTTTTTCTCACAAATTGTTTGGTTTTTACAAATTACTGGTATTATGAAGTATTGCATATATTTGGTAAGAGTATACTAGAGTGATGTTAGACCTCCCAAAGGGCAAACGATGATTTATTTTAAGTTTTGTGCATGTGTCAATCTACTGAGGTACATGTGTATACCAATCCCTTCATGCTAGGCGGCAAGTCCTGGCCAAGAATTGTATTGGTGAACTTTTCTGTGGATAAAAATTATTCAATTATACAAAGAGTTTTTTAAAAAATCTTACAATAATATTGTTTAATTAAGTGGCAAAGAGGGGGTTTTACAGAAGCAAAAACTGTATCCATGCTTGCATGGATTACCATAGGATTGTATTCATACCAGGTTCAACCTGTGTCACTTTTTGTCTTCACCCAGACCTACATAACCATGACAGGTTCGAGATTGGTAGATATTTTACCCTGAACTCGATAATAATAATTTTTAAAAAAATGGAATTTGACTCATGAAAGTTCATTTACAATAATTTTTGGTAAACCTAGTAGCAAAGAAAGGAGTATAGCTATTCAATAGTTAAATAGAAAGCAACATAAACATGCTTACCATGCCAAGGGATAACTACATGGATTCTTTTAGAATTGCAATCATACCATTACCAGATTCAATCTGTGTCGCTTTCTTCACCCCAGACCTACATAACAATGCGAGATTGGCACCTGACAGGTCCTGGTGGTGTTGGTATATTATGGTTGAGATATGTGATACTCTGCCACAAGATGATTATCATCTCATCTGTCCAATCATACTGTCAATGGAGAAAGTTATGACATGCCTTCCAATCTTGGTAAAAATGTCACTCCATTTTGACATTTATGACAGACTTTGGGAATGTATGAAAAAGTAAAGAGAGATAGAAAAGAGAAGTTATTGTGATAGAAAAATCAGGGCTGGACGGTAGTGCTTGATTTGAATTTCTCAGTGTGCTTTACAGATATTATCTAAACCATCATTCGTTCATTCACACAAGATATGAACCTTCTCCACTCCACAGGGAGTATAATGACCATATGGTCACCATGAGGGTACATGTATATTGCAGGTTATACATTTTCATATGAATAACTACTATAGGTTTAATGCAACTTTTACAAAAGTACATGATGTAAATGTGTGCATTATGGAGGCCTGGAATATCAAGTTTTCTGTTTGGAGGAAAATATTAAAATTTGATGTACACAGCTATTGTTACTCTGTAAGAACAAACAGAATGCTGAAGAAATGCAGGTCAGGTGACATTTATTGTATCATTAAGATTGAAGATTCATGGCCATTATCTCTTCAAATAACTAGCCTCCCCTATCCCTTTCCCATCTCAAAAACAAAGATATATCTTTAATGGCTATCCTGTAAGAAATATTTCATGACCATCCTCCAAGACATATATCATAGCTCTCCTCACCTGACACTGTAGCCTTCAGTGCAAGGCCCAGTGAAGGACCAGTCTGATGGTGGTGTCGGATGTTTGCTCTCTCTTCCCTGGTGGCCTTCTCTGATACCAATCTGTTAACAAGGAGCCCCTTCCGTGCCCTCTCCAGCCTAATTATGACCTCCATATTTCAGCAAGAGGATGTCTCCTCCTTATATATGACACATTGTCGTGACGATGACACCAGGAAGGTTTTAGGGTTATTTTATTTTTGGAAGGGGTCCTTTGGTGATTAGTAGCTCCGCCACCCAACTGGAGACTTTTGATATGGAAAATATTGTTCTTCTTTGTATCTGTTGGAAGTTACTGTTGAGATGTATGTAGGAATGCTGATACATATTCCTTGGTACAAGAGAGAGAGAGAGAGAGAGAGAGAGAGAGAGAGAGAGAGAGAATATGACAAATATGTATTCCAGAGTGAAAGAAAGAGATAAATAGAGTGGGTGAAGAAATAAATAACTTTCAACAAACATGATGAAGGTAGAGAGAGAGAGAGAGAGAGAGAGAGGGAGATACAGAGAGGGAGAGAGAGAGAGAGAGAGAGAGAGAGATGGTGGAAGGTGAAATCAGACTTCAATTAAACAGAAGAAGATCCAAAATGGATGACAAGAAGGAAAAAAGAGAGAGGGCAGAATAGAAAAGAAGAGAAGAAGGGAGAGAGAGAGAGAGAGAGGGGAGAAGTAAATGTAGAAAGAGGAAAAGGTGTACACGAGGTAGAATAGGTGGAAAGAGAAAGAGAGGGAGAGAGGTGGAGAGAGAGAATTTGAAGGAGGATAATAAGTCTCAATCTAAGGTAGATGAGGGCAATGATGTGTCCTTTCATGTCATATGGCTGACAAATTGAGCTTGTCAGGATGCTAGTTATCATTACACTGATGACTTCCAGCCAATCACTGTTTGTACATCCTACTCTCCTTAGAGTAACATGCTTGCACTGACGGTCTGCAAACATTCTTTTCCTTATATACTGTCATTTCTAGACAGAGTGTGCATCTAACCATAATATGGTGAGTGAACTAGAAGAGGCAGTTTGCTGTTATTAACCCATTTTTATTCAATTTTAACTTTGTAGTGTGCTTAATTTTTAAGAGATCTGGACCGATTTTTTGATGATAATAAGCATTGCAAAAAAGAGCTGTATGATTGAACACTTGACTTGCATAATTTTATTTTTGAAACACTTTGTAAACTCTGTGATATCAAAAAGGTTAAGAACACCCCCCCCCCACCCCCCCCCCCACACCAACCCCCCTGTGATACCTAGAATAATATTATAAGCAATTAGACCAATGGTTAGAATTTTAAAGTACATGTATCTCCTAAACCATTCAATATGATGGGACTGACACCAGGCTGATAATACAATGAACAAAGCTTTAAATTACAACCAATGGCCAAGTTTTGTTGGTTAAAAGTCAGTTTTGGGTTGGTTTGCCAGTGTGACTGGTGTATGACTTCCAAGACTTTAGCACCCTTATGACCCTGGATACCGGTAATGGGCTTGAAAAAGGAGACAGAGATGTTGTCAGAGAAGCTGGAAGAAATTCCACACCCCAAATGCTGCGGTCCCAATCCTGGACACCACATCGTGTCTAATTGGAAGTGTCATTATCAAAATTAGGCAATCGACACCTTGTTCTCGCATCATACCCCAAAAATAAGATGCGCATATCTTATGATATGAAAGAATGAAGAGGACTGGAAGTAGATGATAGAGAGGATGAAGAAAATGATGAGGAAAGGTGATGACACCGGTGGTAAAGGTAGTAGTGGGGTGAATTCTTGCACCATCGATAGGACCGGCCGGTGGAAAACTCCAGGCTAAAAATGACTCACTGTGATTGGTAGATGGCCACTCTGGAAGAATTTTAGTTTCCTGTTTCAACTGATGATAAAGATTTCTATGTTGCTTGAAATATGAGAGTTTCAATCTGTCACTAATTTTGTATTCATAGCTATAGAAGGTAAACAAAATTAATACCTATTTTGGTATTTTAAAAAGTACAGAAATGCATGGATCAAATGAATGTCGCCTCATTTTGTTGAACCTAAAGAATACCTTATGAAATGACCTGATAGATATACAGATATGTTGGAAACCCCTCAAAAAGATGTAATAGTTTACCAATTGACATATTCTTGTAGAAACTGGCTTAAATATTGAATAAATGTTAATATTTTATGTTTTTTTGGAGCATACAATGCTTAAAACGAGATAAAATAACATAGTCAGGATGTTCCTAAAGAAATATATTCCTTCCCATACCAACATCGATGGCAGAATGAGACTATATATATTTAGAATCAATATCTCACAGCATGCCTTGCCATCAAACGTCCACCAAATCAGCTTCATTAGCATGCGTTATCACTACCCTCAGCAAACGTGACTTACTCCTCGTCACCCTATCTCCCTCCATACAACCCTCATATTGGAACCAGAAGGGCATTCACTCATATACTGTAACACAGAGTTAACACCCTTCTGGCTTTGTACAGATAGTATGGCTACATTAAATCAGGCTACATTAAATCAGTCTCCATCATTGGGAGGCTTCAACATGACAGGGTATTTTCATGATGGAGATAAAAAGAAAGAAAGAATTTTTAGATTGAACCTTGTTAGAAATGGTCATTATTTATCCCCTGACAAGCATTTATTCACCTGACATGCAATTATCAACATGATCTATATCAAAGTTTGCTCTAACTTGTACAATATTTTGTTTTATTTTCACCTTAATTTGTTAAAAATTGATTACTTAATGAGAAAGTTATGTACTGTTTTCCATTATTGAATTACATGGATGTAATTAAATAGGTAAAGCTATAGATAAAGGTAGGATAGATTACATTTCCCCCTACTTATTCCCTTCATTTCTTCTAATTTACAGTTTTATGACAAAGCGAAGAAAATGGTTAAGTCTTGAACAGCCTTTTACCCCTAACTTCTGCAGTTGTTTCCAATTGGTGGAAGTAAACTTATTATTTTTGTAATAATATTTTTCATCCTGTTCATCACATCAATAAGATTACCAGAAATGAACTCTGCAAAATTGTGCCACTCACTTCACTTGCTGTAAAATCCCTTTCATGGAAACATACATGTACATGACACAGATAACCAAAGGCCTTATCTGACTGGCCATTTCACTTTTTACCCCTTTTCATTGAAAATGGCGTAAAAAGGGAGACCGATCGCCCGCGACCAGACGCCTTCCGGGCGAGGCTTGACAGATATGATATGACTCTATTGTGTCTGCGCAATCAGCAGCGGTTCCTCACGATTTTGGGGCATTTACCACCAATAGGAGTGCTTGTGTTGTCTTTGTCCGTACTCCGTTGAAGCGCATTGACTTGAATTGGCTCGCGATGGAAGAGTGTCATGATTGGCGCTTGTGTCCCCCCCCCCTCCCCCTTGCTCTTTCTTCTCCTTCAATCCATCCAATCAAATTTGTTGCTTGTCAATAATTCAGTGGCACAGATAAAGTGCTGGATGAAAAATTGTCACAGTTCAATCGTCTTCTTGTTTTTAGAGAGAGAGAGAGGAGCAGTATGATTCATCCTAAGACAAGTGACATGGAAGACTGGTCCAGTCTCTCCTGATGATGATCCCCACCCTTCAACCAAGTGATGGTATTTTCTTCTAGAAACTTGTTGCTATTCAAAACTACTCTTTTCTTTTTTTGAGGTACAGAAAGAGGAATTTTCTCCTGGATTTTTTTAAAGGAAAATTTCTTGCATTTTGAGGTATTGTCACATTTTATAACCTGTAATTGGTATGGATTTTTGAGAAAGTAATTTATTGTAATCTAAATATCTTTTTCTACGAGCATTAATGAATAACATTTTAAATCCACTTAATAGCCTTTTAGCTCTCAGCAAATGATTAATTATATCAACAATACCACAAAACAAACAAGATCTAAATTTCCTTCAAAATAGGCTTTTCAAATGTTTCTTGCATTGAGAGGTGTTAAGGGGGAGTTGCATGTCAAATTGTATAACCCATCATTGCCATGGATCACTCAGAAAATAATCCAGTGAGATCTGAACATTATCTGCTTAGAGCCAGTAGGGCATTAAGAAAGAGCATTTTACATAGAGTTAATTCCCTTCCGAGTCTCGATGAGCAGATGATATACTGTCCATCAATGATGTTACAAAACAAACAGCAAGAGCAATATATTGAACATGAGAAAAAGCAATTACTTATTTTAATCTAATGATCACTTTTAATGAATCCAATCTAACTTAAAAGAAAAAACAAATAGAGGGGGGGGGGGAGGGTCTTCCACACTCTGTCCTTTGTTCTCCTGGTCTAGATTCTAATTTCAATTAGGACCAGATTAACGATGCACATTATGGAGAGCCAGGCAGCACATGAATGATTGATCCTTCTGCAATTAGCAAGATGATTAATCTTGAAATGTTCTGGCCTACTCACATCAAATTAGCACTTACATTGATATTGGAAGAGAAATGCGGAGATAGGAGAGGGTGGAAATGGAGGCAGATGTTGAGAGAGACAGAGAAAATGTATTGGATTTAGAGATGAAAACAGAGCCAAAGACAGACACAGTGACAGAGAGAGAGAGAGAGAGATACATTGCAAGAATGAGAGAGAGACAGAGATAGAGACATAGGAGAGTAAGGGTGAGAGAGAGAGAGAGAAAGAGAGAGAGAGAGGGAGGAGGAGGGGAGGGAGGGAGATAGAGGGATGGACGTATGGAGAAAATGTGCAGGGGAAAAAGTCCAGAGTGAGGGATGGGAGGTTCCAGGAAAAAATGGAATGTAAAAAGTCATTAGATAAAGGTGAGAATAAAGAACAAAAGTAAGTAACGTGTCACAGGATAATTTACAGACCATCAAATAACTGTGCCATGATGTTAATAACTGTTTTGACTTTTGTATTTCTACTTCTGTTAATGTGTGGAATATGAGCTTATAGATCAACGAAAAGCAAAAACAAAGTAAGTACATTTCGTTGCCTGTTGTTATTCAGTATTTATGAGTCAGAGAAAGAAAAATGAACAAAACTGTTAAACCATTGCTTGAAAGTGCTGAATGAGTATTGATTTAAAAAGAATATAAACATTGCCCTATAAGAAAGAACAAAGTAACAAAGAAACTAGAGCAAACACAAGGATCAATTGTAGGTGTTGAAAGTGAGTCAGACGTTGACGGTTCATACTCTCTGTTAGTCCTTAGTTACTACACTAATATTTGGATATCCAATGTACTAAGAACAATTTGCCTTCCATACTGACTTCCAGAATGGCTTCCACCTCAACCGCAGACTATCGTCTTTCATGAATCTGAAACGCTATCCAGCTAGACATTTTGGGAGGTCTGTCCATTTTTCCCTTGACAGCACGCTTGAATCAGGTGTATGTAGTGACACAATTGATTTAATTGATCCATATTAAATTACTGCCCATTTCCACACTTCAATTCATATTCGTCCAATGTACACACAGTTTACTTTGTGACTAGGAGGGGTTTCCCTTTCAGCGCAAGTAGTCTCTGAGGCAGACTCCGTTACCATCGCTCGGGTTGGTCAGTTTGCTAGAAATCAACTCAAAATGCTGTTGCTACTTGAAATTAAGATTGTTAATCTTGGTTGTATATCACACATACTCCACTGAAAAGTGCTCAATGGTCATGTCATACATTAACAGAACTCCTAAACTTCGAACCTAGACCACCTAACCATAACTCTAACCCTATATCTTTGATGAAATTATGAGCAAATGTTGGAGCACTTTAAAAACTTCTGATAGTATCATAGTATAATATTAAAATATTGCTGTGTTGTTAGTATAAGGATGAAAGTGCTTTATACATGCATGATGTGTGTAGATCCAAAAGGGCCCTATGTTAAAGTATAACATCCTGGCCAAAACAGATGTTATACCAGTTATATATTTATTGTAATGTTTCAATTTTCATATGTTTCACAATTGTGTTCCAACAACAAATATACACAGACTGTTTAGATATGCCAAAGAAAAAAGAACAATAAATACCACTGGGTGTATCGCGTATATAGGCATACACCCTGCGTATGGTCAACCTTGAAATTTCTGCTCTCAAACTGTCAGGTTTGCCCAATTAGTGGAACTATCTGTACGTGATAAATGCTGTGTATAGGCCTATCCTATAAAACTTCTTCCGGTGACCATATATGCTTTTATGTACTTATAGTTTTGGAGCCCCTTTATCTGTTCACTAATTTTCCCACTCATTGTTCACTGACATTAAAGTTTGATGATGCGAGCGCTTGGATAATTGGAAGCTATAGCGGAGGCAACATGTCGTAGATGATCTGGACATAATCAACTACCTACCTAGTAAAAGCTTTTATTTTTAAACTTATTAATTGAAATGCCATAGAAACCCACACTAATTATTGAGTGTGAGTCATGCCCACATTAAGATATCACTTACTGTAATGAGAGGCGGCAAGAGCAATTTGGTTTAAATATCCACTATGGGACCAGTGAATGTAGAGACTTTTATAGTTCATGCAAAGGGGGCTAGATCTACTCAAAAAGCCCAAATTAGAAAAATATTTTCTTTAATAGCATGGAGATGACTCTATTGCATTGGTTGTATTCAGCTTTTTGGAGCTATGAGGAAGGTCATTTTGTGGCAAGTACTGGACTTGATAAGGTCGATGAAAATAGACTTCACACTTTTGAGATGGCATGCCTCAGGAGAATCATGAGTGTTACCAGATTTGACAGGCTAAGAAACACACACATACGAACAAAACTTAACATGGAAGAAACCATCATCGACAAAGACTGATCAACCGAATGAATACAAAAAGATACCCCCACATCCTTCTCAATGGAAATGTACATGGCAAACGCCCAAGGGGAAGACCAGCTAGACTGCATCAAGGCGGACTGCAACAACAGACAACTTGACTCCTTGACTAATGCAACTAGGCTAACCGAAGATAGGAAGGTGTGGCAAGCCGTTGAGAAACAGAAGCCATCATACATCCCAGTGATGGTGTGGACGGCTTAAGTAAAAAAAAAAAAAAAAATGGACTTTATTTGATTTCCATTGGCTCAAAACAGTTGAACTTTCTGTCAGGTAGAGCTCATTCATGATCAGGGGGTATTGCTTGGATTTTGAAGGAGGTCTGTTGACTGAATAAGCAGAGAAGTTATTTAAAAATCTCTCAAACAAGTAAACTTGTTTAATTTGTTGACAATCATAAAGTAATAAAGGTGCTCAGAATTTCAAAATTTGCTGACAGGAGAAAGAAAAAAAGAAATTCACAAGAAGCAAGAACATTTCTCAATTTTTGAATGGGAGTGCCACCCCTCAACCGTTCCTCTCACAATGCCAGTGTGTATGCTTAGAGAAGTAGAAAGAGGGGTAATTAGACCAGTAGTTTACATAAATAGTTCCTGATACATACAATGAAAAGAAAATGGTTAGGTTTGAAAGCACTCTAACAAATTTAATGGATTACTTTATTTAATCAAGCTGCTAACTAGAATACATAAAAAAAACGTATACACACTATAATTTTGTTCCTTCTTCTGAATAATGCTTCTTTAAAAATAACATTGATTAAACAGTGATTATAGTTGATGACTGATCATGAAGGAGTTGAGGAAGGGGTTATTGAATATTTATTAAATGTTTTTCCCCCAAATAAAATTCGTTTTAAAGAAAGAATCAAATGATCAGGTTTGCTTTAATAAAAAAGATGCCAATTAACGATGCTGGTATTCCAATATTCATCTCACCTTCTATTGAGAAGACATTATTTCTTTGCGATGAGCCACTTGAGACATCTTCACTCCGGGTGGTTTCTCACTTAACCCCATCAAACATTGAATCCAGGAGGATACCTACACACCCATCTCCAGGCTTCTAACAACCTTAATCCATCCTCCAAAATTGTTTTGGGATTTAGAAAGCTGAACGACTGGATTGATAGTGGGACAGAGAAAACAAGATAGGCGGTTCTAGATGAGCTTAATTTCGAGTCGTGAATAAATGATGTTGCACGGCACATTGCTCCGATGACTCAGACGTTGTTATATGATGAGAATATCTTATTTTAGGGAAGATGAGTGGAAGCTAGCTAGGTCCTGTCTATTGAACCCTCCAGCGTGTGTGTTTTTACACATTTCCCCCTGTTATTGAACATTTTTATAGTGTTAGGATTTGGCCGAAGGATGCATGGCTACATTATAGACAAAGACAGACATGATTAATCTCAAGCAGGGGTGGATTTTCTAGTTTAGTGCCGTGTTGGCATTCTTCTTCAAATTGAATTTCAATCAGCCTGGAAGAGCAGATTCCTCTCAACCCCTCTTCTCCCTCAATATCTCATATTGTTGTGGAACTGAAGCAGTTTACCAAGTGTAGTAGAAGTCATAGTTTTAGGTACTCTTTTTGATGTGAGGGGAAGAGGCTTGTACCTTGTTCATATCAGTTTATTTACCAGCAGGAAAGATAGAATGCATAACTCTTCTCCAATCATAAGCCAATGAATTGCATGATATTGATATTAATGATCAACATTAAATACAGGAAAAGAATGATTGGCAGATAATGAAAGAAAAGAGATAAAAGCGAATAGATACAGGAATAGGGTCTAAGGCCTATATGTTTGACAAATTCTCATTTGTTCCTAGAGCTTATTTACCTTTGTTTGCTGTTAGAAGATACAAAGAGGAATAGGGAAGAGGGAGAAAAGGATTCAGTTCACTTTAATTAAGTTTTATTTCTGGAACATTAGAAATCACAAGCGAAAACATAATATATTTCATATTGAAAGACAAAAGGAAAAGAGGGAGGATGGGGAGAGAAAGGGGACATGATAATAAAAGATAGAGAAAAAGAGACAGAGAGACAGATAGACAGAGAGAAGAAACAGAGATATATAGAGAGAGACAGGGAGACAGAGAGAAGAAACAGAGATACAGAGAGAGAGAGAGATAGATAGAGAGAGAGACCAGTTGAAAGGTTTAAAAAAGGACAGAAAGTCAGAGGGCCTGTATAAATACAAAATAAAAAGATCTTTACTAAGGAATAACAAAAAAACCTTGGTGAATGGTTGATTGGAGAGCAATATTAGTAGCAGAAAACTTACTACTTATGCAGTAGGGACTTGGGTTAAGATAAATGACAAGATAATGTTATTACTCTAGAGATTGTAGAGCCATGCTGTCTAACTCTCACGGTCAAATGATCAACAGAATATGGGGATCACAAGGTCATATTAAAGTCATCACACAACACTTCATTAAAATATATATTTCAAAAAGTGAAATAGAAATCCAGTTCCATCTCCCACACTGAAATATTCATTGGCGATACGCTCTAGTGGTGGGTATATCCCTGATGTCTTTCGCACGCATTCACATTACTTGCTTTTAAATCAAGTCTCGGGATGTCATGAAGAATCATCAAAATGTAATAGAACATGCCTCATATATTTTGTCAGATCTGGGTCCTGTATTTCATGTGGTGTATAAAACCACCTGCAAATTACATCAAGGATTCCAGAAAGTAGAAAATGAAACGTCTGTACTTCTCTATTGAAGTCATGATTGATTATTATGGGATTGTTTGTCAGACATTAAAATGGGCAAGAAGTTTTAATTATCTATCCTAACATTGAAATTGTATTTATGACATTTTGATAAAGGTATCAAGGAAACGGCACGGAACATAAAACTTGAAAAAAGGGAAACTCCATACAGCCGATTGAGAATCATCTTTCACATGTTTGGCATCTTACTTGTAATATATAATCCAGACTCTGTTACACTCCGCCCACATTTAGAAAGACTCTTATGTCGGAAAAGACAAAAATCGTCTGGAGCCAGAAAGGTGTTAACTCACATCATTTTTCTTTACAGACGTTGAATTGCCAGACACAGTATTTTGTAAAAAAGCCAGTTTTAGATGCCACTACATGATGTTAGGCTACCTATATAATATATAGTTGATGGAGAAGGCTATATTTGAAATATATTGAGATACATTTAATGATAATTCATTAAAAACGTCACCTGTTTGGATCCAGAGGGGCATTTACTTATAGAATTTCACACAGAGTTTATGCCCTTCTGGCCTCAAACAACTATATTTCATATGAGTGATAATTTTGTGATATTGCTAACATATTTTTGGAAACTGTACATGAGAAGTGAAAGACCACTAATGCAAATTGTGAAAAACAAATACTTGACAGTACAGTGCTCTGAACTCTGTGTTCACCCTGTCCCATGGTCGATTGAATGAATGTTTCACATTACTTTCCAGTCAGATGCCTTATAATACCCTTGTATAGGAGAGAAAATAAGAAGGAAAGATGATAGAAGGGAGAGAGAGAAAGAGGGAGATATGAGATGAGAGAGAGAGAGAGAGAGAGACAAGTGGAGGTGGAGGTAAAATTAATTTTCATATATACACGATCAGACAAATTGATTGACTGAAATCTCTTGGGGAAGGAACATACATGATACACTAATGCAACATTCATTCACTCTCAACCCATCAGTATCTCATGTGTATTGTAGCATAATGATGGAATCAATAATATTCTCTATCATGGGCAGATATAAAGTATGATGCTCATGGTGCTTGTCTAATGGAGATGGAACTTGTTTATGAAAGAATGATATTGAATACAAATAGAAAGACTAGAAGGCACTTTTGTAGGGAGAGAAAGAATAGAAAAGGGGTCACAATCTTGAACATTATGACAGGTGTTTTTTTAAAGGATGTATGAAGTAGTAAGATAACGAGAGGGAATAGAAAGCAAACACATAAGCACAGATGAATGAATACAGAGAAAGATATAAAAGATGTACATGTATGTGTAATGTAAGACGTATTGAAAATGGAGAGAAATAGAACAGGAAAGATTGAGAAAGAAATAGGAGTTATAAAGGAAGGGAGAGGGAAATTATAGAAGAGAAGAGATAGAAGGAGGAGAAGGAGAAGGAGAAGGAGGAAGAGAGAGAGAGAGAGGGAGAGGGAGGGAGAGACAGAAAGAAAGAAAGAGAGAGGGGGAGAATGAGAGGCAGCGGAGATACAAAGGAAGCATTTTGTGTGTCAAATATTGATTTACATTTTCTGAATGCATGCCCTATTCTGGTTCATTGATTACAGTATTACGATGAAGGTGTGATAGAGCTGTATGGTGGCAGTGTGTTCTCTCATCCATATGAGATGCTAAAGTTGGGATGCTCTCCATATCATTATCATCATCATGATCAATACCGGTATCATACATCATCTCATCCATATAGAACCTCTTTCATATTAGGGATAGAAGAGAAGTAAATCTGGATGAAAACCAGTCTTAGTCTGGATGCAAAAGTTAACATGATTACTATCAGCATCTCTTGATACAAACTTTGGACGGACTTCTCAATCTGCCTCGAGACTCTGAACGCTATCCGCACTAGGAAGGATCGCGATACTTCTTCATGAATTTGCTTTTTTAGTTTACAAAAAGGTGTGAAAGAAAAAATCAGACTGCAGGGAATTGGACACGCTATTTATTAGGCATGCTATATAATATGCAACCAATGAAACATATGCATGTAGCAGTTTTGAAAGCACTGTAGCTACTGTAAATATGGAATGGAGCACAATATTTGGAGCAGGTCAAGTTTTTAGCTTTTGCTCCTCGTAATAAGTCCAGACTTAATCCTCTTTGGCTGTAAAATTGAAAACGTGTAAGCCAGGTCATTATAGATTCAAATCTTTATCTTCTAAAGGCGTCTCCGCTTGTACTACTTAGCATGTATTCTTAATGATGATTATCGCTTTTATGGTCATATCGAAAGTATATTGTCCTTGAGCTTTGAAAGATAATTCCCAAACCATTGCCTGATTGAAAAATTGAGGTATGTCGCCATTTAGGTAATTATATTTTGAGGACAGATATAATATCTTAACCTATTCCATGCCACTATTCATTTGTTTGTGTGTGTGTGTGAAATTGTCATGCATGGACATTCAAGAGCTTGATTTAATGAGTTGTTTCATTAATAACTTTGAAATGAAATGTATTACATGGGAATAAGCTTTACACTGATGGCCTGTTTCCCCCTGTTAGTTTCAGGAACAGAAATGTAGCCATTCTGAGTTCAAACAAAACGTCCAATACTTCATATTCTCAGGTGGAATTGTTTACACTCATTTTTTAATTTTTTATTTCATTCTATTTTAGGAATGGACATAGTGATAGATGTCTCTAGGATGTATATGGATTTTTTTTTTTATTTGGATGCGTAGAGGAATAGTGTTACAGAAATGAAAACAATGTTGAGTATATTTTGATGAAACTAACCTTTCTGGAACATACGTATGTTTATCTACAGTAGATTGGAAACAATTCTATAAAGAAACCAAGTATGTTTTATGAAGTTTTGACAAAGTAAACAATTACATAAGCTTGCAATTGCAGTTGTTTTGGTAATCCTTTTTTTTAAAAGACATATATTTATTATATTGAAGTAGAAGTCTTGGGCATTACCCATAATAATGGTTTGGAATAATGCAAGAGGCTGGCTGAAATTTGAAGAAGATTTGTGTGTGTAAGATGGAGGGTACAGGAAAGTGTAGTAACTTGTTGATATGTAAAAATTATTTGTTTTGAGATTTCAGCTGTAAACACACTATTCTGAGAGGCCTCAAGGCTTTATTTATTTAATTTGAATCTTCTTATTACCAGCGCTTAAACTGAGCAAACATCATTCCTGTTGATATGCTTCAACAATTCTCCATATTGTAATGCTAATAATTGACAAGTGATTACCAGTGTTCCACTTTATAAGCACTGCTAACTCACAGAAATTAGAGCATTTTCTTAGCTTACAGCTATAGGGCCAGAAGGGCAATAACGTTGTGTACAAGGATATTACTTAATTCTCTTCTTGCTCTCAGCAGGGTATATGTCATGTGTGTAACTTTATAAGGTGCATAATCCAGCTTAAATAGCACAGACAAAGTGTTTCTTTGACTACAGATCTGACTCTCCCCTCTAATCTGGAAGGCTTTGGACTTGATCCATCATTTCTTACAGCTCTTTGGCAAGATGGTTTGGTCTATATTATTAATATGTTACTTGAGAATGGGTGTAGGATTGTCACTTTTTAAACTCTTGTCTGCCTCGTCATACCACATACAAAGTCTTTTAAGTCATGCATGTGGAAAGCCAAACAGCTATCATTTACATTTGACTTCAAGTTAATGCTCTATTAGAACTCAATAGATGGTAGTATAACGGCTATTCAATCTTCAAAAGGTACTATGGTGCTGGTACATTTTTTCTATATCTACTCCTTTATATTTGTTTTATTTGTATACAAAGCATCGCCTTTTCACATTCAAATTGTCTGCTATGAAAAGGAGCCCTGCAGATTTTGCCTGTTCTTTCCACTTCATCAAATATTCCTTTCAAACCTGAAGACGTAGGCACCAAGGCTTATCATCAAAATGATATATGAGAAGAAGCAATGAATCAAGGAAATTGTATGGAGATATCTCCCTCCTACTTTATGTCATGGATCATTGTGCTTTCGTAGAAGTTCTGATTGAATATGTGAGAGTTTGATTCAAGACAGCTTCCGGCAGTAGGATTGTGCCCAAATTTGTCTTTCTATAATTATACTCTGAATTATTCAGATGCTAATTTAGTCCTTTTCAATTTGGTAAACAGATAAAGAGGCAATTTGGAAACCTGGCTGAACCCAACCAAAGCAAACAAGCAGACGATCAAACAAAAAATAAAGTAACAAAAATGGGAAGGAGGGGGAAAGAAGCAGAGCTGAAAATCAGGAGCTTGGATATTTTTTTGGTTGAAATTTGATGAAAATGCTAGATTTTTTTAAAACCCAAAAGACCTCTTTTAAGCATCTTTCTTATCAGTACAATCTGTCTGTGTACATTTTGTTGGATACCTTTGGTAAAGGATTTTTTTTTTTAGCAGTATGGTCTTGGAAGCTGTCAAAATGCAATCCGAAGTAGTTAGTCTGGTATGCCTCAGGTGTCCAATGGTACATGCTTGCTTCGTCTGATGCAAGCCAATTAATTAAGTCTCATCTAATAATGGAATATGGGGCCCATGTTACCCCTTCTCTCTCTCTCTCTCTCTCTCTCTCTTAATTGGCTATAGCCTGGGTTGTATGTCATGTTCTGCAGGGACAATCTCTCTACAGTATTCTCTACACACACTGACCAAAGTCCTAACTTCAACCCTGGAACAAACAACAATCCCAAACCTAACCTTAAACCTAGTGACAACCTTAATCCTAATGACAACCTTAACCATTATCCTTTAACTTTGACAAATTAAAGCTCACAGCATATGTCATCAAAGCAAATGTAGGATCACCACAGTGCAAGCCATGTAGCTCTGAACAGAAACATAGTAGGGTCCATGCTGATGGTTAACCTTACAACATTTACAAAATAAATCTTCTATCAATTACATAAGTTAGATAAGAGTATGCAGGTACAATAACAAACATGTTCCATTGTGTTTTCTGTCAGATAGCTTATAGAGATATAACGGTATCATGTGCAGAGAGCCAGAAGAGCATGATCACATACTTTGACTCCTGGCAGGCTCTAAACAGACATGTATGTGAGGGTTTAATAAAATCAAAAGAACTGTCAACATCTTGCCGTTTGATGTCCCATTGTGCTTTGGTGTTTTCCCAAATGTTGTATAACCCATTTTCAAAAGGAGGATTAAAATATAAGCTCTAGAAATTCAGAAGTATTATCTTCCCTCCTTATATATAGACCCTTTTCCTGGACAACAAACAGGAAGTGACAATCTTGAAATACAATCATCTACACCTCACAAATGAATTCTTTACAGGTTAAATATGCATCTTACCCTTCTTATTATCTACTCTTGACATTTTAATCACCATCTCACTTCTCTTTATTATTCTCTTTTCTTTGAAGATCATCCCTTATTAGAATATATTGGAATACTATGATAGAGTAAACATAAATCAATTTTTGTAACAGATATCATCCTGATGAAGAAATGTTTTGCCATCTTCACATGACTTGTAGAAGATCGGATTAAACCCCTTTCATAAGTGATGTACCTCATCTTCTGAGGAAACATATGGAACAAGTGACTCTCCAAAGATACATGAATATCATCAACATCATTAAAACAGCCACAAATGAGTTCTTTATGGACAAAATATGCCAACGCGATCTGCAATAAAATTCTTGCTACGGTGCCAATCCTATAAGTGGTGATTTAGAATGGCGCGGAAGAGTCTGACAATGCCCCCGCTTTGACTGTGGGCCCCCATATCTTGGGGGCAAATTTTTTCATTTCTTTGGTAGTGTTGCATGTAAAGTCAAAGTGTGTTTGTAGGCTTGGAGATGGCTGGCAGAACAGGATATTCTTATTGGGAATGATTGATTAATGTTTGCATGGTTAAATTGCTTAAGTCAACTGGCATAGCATGTAAAATGTGTTGTGTATGGACACAGTATCCGCAGTGTACATCAACATTTAGTATGTATTTGTACATACATGGCAGAATAGCAAGATTATATAGAAGATGCAGGATGGAAAACAGAGAAAAGGGTGTGCCCTTTCTGTATGCAGGATGTTGTTGACAAGACTGCCGAAATGTCCAAGTTGAAAGAATATCTTCTCTCCATTTTGATTTAAATGTCATGAGGACTAATTCACTGTTGAATTTTGTAGTTAATTATTTCATGAAAAAACATCTCCGCACAAATATAAGCTCATATTGTGTGCCATGTTATTAGTACAAGTAGTGTATTTTTCTTCAACTGTTATCATAATAACATAACCTCACATTTTTTTTAGTGGACTGTTCAGGGGCATTTGATTGATTATCCAGTGAATATCACATCATATTAAAATAAAATGAATGGATGAAATTCAAATGAATAGGGATTATACTCGAATGAGAGAGAAAGGATATACAATAGATCATAATAGCAACATTGAGGGACAAAAGAATAAAGAACAAGAGTTAACAATGCAAAAATGGGGGAGGGGAGAGAAAAACAGATATGGAGAGATAAAGAGAGGTAGATTTATGGAAAGAGAAATAAAGAGAAAGGGAGATGGTATAGAGAGGGAGATAGAGAGAAAGAGAGATGGAACATAGAGAAAGAGAATGGAAGAAAGGAAGAGAGAGAGAAACAGAAAGAGAGATATTACAAGAGGGGGAATTATACATACAAGTGTCCAGAGCTTTAGAATGCCTTTTGGTGTAGAAATGCTTTAGGGTGATAATAGATCAAACATTAATATCCTGTTGAAAAATGGATGTATAGTATCATCTTATGTGAGAAATGCAGACATGTACATTACACAAATTGCTATTTTGAAGAAAGCAATATTATGCAATGCTCATTATTAAATGTGCATGTATAAGAAAAGTGTAGAATAATACCAATTGTGTATACTCTAGATTTAGAGAAACAAGTTGATTTGAATGAGATTGTTCTTTGATAAATATATTTATACTTTCACTTATCAGTGTGTCTTAACACTTTATATTGCAATGGTACAATGCTTCTTCTCATTACCTGCTAGAATTACACATATGTTTCCTTTTTATTATTTCTTTGAGCAAAATAAAGTGCCATTGTTTCCACCTACACAAAACCAGCTCTTTAGTTACACAAAATTATATTCCTATATATATGTATTATGAAGCTCTATGGGAGGGGTAGGGGTTATGTGATCAGTCTCTAATGGTAGCAGAACTAAATATTTATCATCTTTAAAAAAAGAATGAATGAAATAATTAAATCAAATAAAAGAAAATAACTTGAAATCATTTTTTTATTCCATCTACAAAGTCAATACTGTTTATTTAATCATAATACAGATATGTGTGATGCTTGCTAACTTCCAGCACACAAATGGGTCCTTTTTCAGTGGCATGTGCCCTCTGTATTTACACTCAAGGGTCTCATTGTTAGTTAGACAAAGATCCATTAATCTGTCCTTTGGATTTGACCTCATCCAAGTTTTAACGCCTCCTCTCAACAGCCATCAATGGTCAAGAGGTTGATGAGAGGGCATATAAACAAGTTTAAGATTTTATAGATTCTTGGTTGTTGATTGTTAGTCTTTAGCTTCCAGTTTTATGATTACCTCTCAAATCTCTCAGGTTCGTCATGATGAAAGGTCGATGAAGGCAGGTGCTTGTGAATGGGGATGTATGTGCCAATCTGGAAAGCTAGACAAGCTTCAGCCCCATTCAGACCTGATACAGTAAACTGCCTCAGATAGCTATTACAGAAAGAACAAAATTGTGTAAATGAATGAATGAAGTACCTTTTTTGGTGGAGAGTGGTAGGGGAGGGGTAAACAAAAAGGGAAAAATGTGGTTAATGGAGCCTCTGCATATGATTTTTGTCTTTTTTTTTGTCATTTCATATGATTTTACTTCTATAATGGTTTACTGTTTCATGTCTAAAGGGGCCCTTATTCTGGACTCTACAGATGGTAGTTTGCAGACTGTTGATGGAGTAGTTTCAGATCTGTGTCTGCCAGCCTGTCTGTTAGGGTGAAGGAGCTCCCTGCCCCCTTAGAATATACCATTTCAAGCTTCCATTTCATGAAAAGTAAAACAGCATCTGTCTTTTCCCTTTCCATTTTGGGGGTGTATTTTTCAATTTTCTTCATTTTTACAGGTTCTTATGATTATAAGTGCCTCAGATTGTAGAAATGTGTTTGTAGATGCTTTAGGTAAAAGAAATTTAGTTTTAGGATTTAGGCGCTTTTCATAAACACTTGGTTCATTTTAAATTAAATCTAAGATGATGTGTGCAAGACTTTGGTTAGTCGCCATGAAGTGTTTTTTTCATAGATCGTTATTTAAATCATCCAGTCGTTCATTAATACATAAAACTGTGTAAATCCCCCATCTTGATGTAAACCAAGCATCATCCCTAATTGTCTAGCTAGTAAACCATAATGTCTTCACTGTCCATGGCCTCATAAGCCCACGCTTTGTTTGACCACATGCATATCAAACACACGCATGCCCTCAATGAAAGCCCTCCCTCTTTCTTCTCTCTACCCCCATGAATAGAAACACTTGTTCCAGCCAGCTACGAGCAAACTCTCTAATCGAATTACAACTCTGTGCTTGCCTCAAATTAAAACCGATCCAGTATTGTGCTATCTTGGTGTCTCTCTGATGTTCTCTCATTGCCTAGCTAGTTAGCTCAAATCTTTGGTGGTGGTCTCATGTCATGCGGGTCACCTGTGTGAGGCTTGGAATTTTATTCTGTCTTTTCATTGGAATAAGGGTTAAGTACTTTTCTTCTCCGAGATTCCACCTAATATGAGATTGATTGATCACTGAATCTTTGCCCATACATGTTTTGTGCTGTAATGATTTATATATCGGCTTCATAGATCACTGCATATCCTAAATACATATTGCCTCGCAATATTCCTCAATCTCAAATCGTTAAATTGAAAATATTTGGGGTATTTAACCAAATCTGATTGAAAGCTTCAGGTGTAAGGGTAGGGCATTCATACACCTTAAATTAGCTTTTATTGATACATTGATAAAGATCAAGGTTCTGACTTCAGTACGTGCACTCCTCAGGTATTCCTGGTGAAAACTGTACTTCATTTTTAGCCTCCTTCGTCATACTTCCCATTAAATGCTTGAAGGCATCACACGCCAAACCTTTCATGTTTTCAAACATTCATTTTTCTACATCCAGGTTGCCTTTGATTTGGAATAGCGGTACGTAGAGTGAGGGAGAGACCGATCGAGGGAACTATTCAAGTGAAGTTTGGACGGAGGCATCTTGGGATAGAATGTACACTTGCAGAATGGTCGGCAGACGGAATGACATGGGACAATGACCTAGTCTCTAAAGAAGAGGAAATTGGCAAAAGCATAGAGGCGTCAGAGGCTTTCTATGCCCTGCCCATCATACAGGAGTGGATGAAGTGTTATATGTTTACTACCAAGGAGATGTGAAGTTCTTACTTTGGATATTGCAAGACTTGTGGAATTAAAGAGCTTGGACTAAAGGATTGTTACAATTTGGACCACATTTTTTCAGCAGCATTTTTTTAATTTAAACTTATTCTTCGGAAGCAGCAGATATAAAGGTTAGTAACTTTGGTAAACAATCTTTCTTTCATCTCAGTTGTTTAAATACAATTTCAACAGGCTTTTCTGTGTCAATTTTCTTTGGAACTTCTGATCTCACTAATAATTTTTTTATTTTGTTATCAACAATGTTTTTTTAAAACACTTTTACATGTATGTCTTAATGATATTTAAAGTCTAAAGTGCATTGTTAGAATATATCATCTGATTTAAGCATATCCTTCTAGAATAATAATTATATGATATAATCTAGTATTCTAAACAGTATGTAAACTAATGTAAAACAAAAAGGATAGAAACAAATTTTATATTGATAATAATAATACATAATATTTGACAGACTATAATCCCAGGAATAATGTAGTCCCTCTTAATTTTAGATTCATTGTGAATGGAAGTTTATGAGGTCTTCATCATTCTTGAGGGGGAAAACAGATTATGTTGAAAATGCTTTTGTTTTTTCTCACCACGATATTCCTGCTCACCCTTTTTTATGGTACCATGATAGATCCTTTTCCACGCTTCATCTTGGATGATATGAGTGGATATTACTAGCATTGAATTTGCAGGAAGAGTGTAAAGGAGGAGTGGTAATTTTCATGCACTTTTAGGTACTGCTAGCTGACACTTGAATGTTGCAAGGTTCATTTCATGTCAAAAACCTTTTGCTTAAATTACTTTCTTCACAACACTGTCACTAAAATTCATTTTGAGTAACTCTATGAGGAACTACCATGAAACGCAACAAACCGTCTTGTTATTCCTGTATTCTATATCACTCAAACCAATAAAGTCGCTGCCATGACGCGAGCGCGACAGGTAAACGGATACATGGCAAACGAGCCGAAAGGTATGATATCGTATTTGGCCCGGAGCTTTGTTATTGTAACCGGGGCCTAATGGGAACCCAACAACTTGATAATTAGATGCAATTGTTTGAAGGTTTGTGTGCGCTGCAGGAAAAAGAATGCCTCTAATCAGATTTAGCCGTCCTATTTTGACCCCAGCAAGATTGAAAATAAATGACCATTTTGGTGTCATATGAACCCGAGCAACAACAGACTAGAATGAAATTAATCTACAATCATAATTCTTTGGGTATAATGATTGTGTAAACAGTGAGGTAATTGTTACAGGAAGAATGTTTGTCAAGATTTTCTTGGTCTACATCATCCGATTGAAATTCTAGGAATATCAAAGCCGACTGGGAAAGTTTGCACCAACAGTCTGTTCAGACAAAAAGAACTTCATACGTAACTCTTGTAAAGAAACATTGTATAAGGAATCATGGTATAATTAAAGGAGCATACAGACTAGAAAACAACATTGTATAAAGAAACTCATATTGAAGAGGCCAGTTAACATGATAATTGGCCAATCATTAGTGTACACTCACAATAAGCCCCGGCCTGTTATGCAACTTTCGTACAATGCTTAGACAGGCATTTCTCTTCACAGTGTTTCGGTATATGACGTTCAGACTAAGAAAGATTTAATTACCTATTGTTTAGCTAGATACAAGACTCGTATAGCTCTAGGATTAATGATGGTACAGTGAAACCTGTCTATAAATACCACCCAAGGGAGACAAGAAAGTGGTCTATATAGGCACGTGGTCTTTGTGTACAGGTTCCTTTAGTACATGTTTCACTAAAGCAGGTTTGACTGAACCAGGTAGTGTGAACGAAGGGCAAGAGAGTCAAATAAAGGCCAAGAATAACGTCATATGAAGGAGTTGTGGCTAGAATGTGTCAGATGAAGTGAAACTTGAGCTATGAAAACATGCTATCAAGTTGTTTTTCATACACGCTGTATAGCTGCATGTAAGTGAGAATTTAATGTTCCTTGGAATACAAGTTGGAATATTTGCCAACTCAAGTTCAGGGGCAAAGCGGCCACAATATACCAATAATTTTCTTACAGTGTACTATTTGGCAGGAACAGGAATTAAACCGTTAAAACTGGGTGAAATTTGATTTTGGAAGGTTGTTCCTTAAAATCCAAGATGGATTTTTTTGCCATCTCAAGTTCAGGGGAAATGGGGCCACAATACAAACCTATTAACTCTCTTACATTGTGCAATTTAGTAGGAACAGGAATTAAACAGTTAAAAACAGCTGTAATTTGATTTTGGAAGGCTGTTCCTTTAAATACAAGTTGGATTTTTTGCCAACTCAAGTTCAGGGTAAAAGCAGCCACAATATAAACCAATAAATCTGGCATTGTAAAATTTAGCAGGAACAGGAATTAAACAGTTCAAAATGGCTGTAATTTGATTTACCACAATTTAGGTCAATTTAGGCTATTTATAATAAAGGGAATTTGTCATTAGTCAAAATTAGGCATAAAACTATATTTCTAAAACTTCTAAAAGTGTTTTAGAAATAAGTTGAAAATGTTGGGATTGACTGTTGGTGAAGTCAAATGAACAAAACAGGGACAGTTCTCTAAGATGTGTTTAAATGTTTTATGACAACATTTTGCCTCTCTTGACCCAGGGGTATAACAGGGTACATGGTAATATCTGGTGAAATGATAATTGCAAGACCTTTAGAAAAAATGGGAAAAACATGAAGAGACCACCCTAGTTATAAAAAACAATATTTATAATGATACGATAATAACAATGAATAATACAAATACTAAAAACAACAACAACATTAACAATAACCACATGGCAATGTTATCATTATCATTTTCATTCTTGAAGCCACAAAAGAGTGATTAATATCATTTTTTCTTTCCAGGAGAGATATTGAGAGCAGTAAGAGAGGGATTCCTTGTCTATCACAGGCATGGAGGTGTCCATGTGTATCTTGTTGGTGCTCTCCTTGATTCATCTAGCTGCCTCTCAGCTTCCCAGAGGTAGACTCCAGTCATCATATCAATGGAGAACAGGTACGATGCTTTCTTTTTACCAGACTGCTATGAAAGCGTGTGTTTGCTTGTAAGTCAGCAGCCAGGGCTTTTAAAAGGGGACTTCTAAACTTAAAAAGAGCTATGACAAATATAAAGATACACAATCATTTTTGCGAAGTAATCTCACCTTTCATCTTTATAATAAACTCATAAAGAGCTTCCATGAGCAAATTAAGTATTTCTTTAAAAAATACATAACAGTAAGATGTATGTTGCTGAAATATGTAGTAAAACATTACCTTCATTTTAATTGTAAATTGACAAAAACCTGGCCCAGTTTTTGAGGTGGGGTACATGTCTTCATGCACCAAAAATAAGAACAAGAGGGAAAAGCTAGAACACGATGTGTAAAAATTCAACAACTTGTGGTCTCCTTTTTCAATTTGGCTTGCCACCATCTTGACAGGCAGTAGACATGAGTCAGGACAAGATAGTGGTGGAGTCTACAGGTATTTTACATGATCAGCTTTATATTAATGAAAAGCAGTGGTCGCCCGCCCTGTGGAAGTCACATTGGCATGCAATGCAAGAGAAAGAGGAACGACTCCCTTCTTTGATCCATCACGCAATGAATCGGCCATTATGGCAATCGCTGATCAGATTTTAGCCGCAGAGCACCAATCTATCAGAGTGGACCACATATTCACTTATTACTCACAAATTTTTCAAATGCCGCTTGTGGGCCAGGGCAGCCAGTGAACTTCTTGTCTGCCATTCTGTTGAAGTGCCGTCTTTTCAATAATGGATTATATATTAAGCCGCTCCTCTCAAAACCCACTATCTTGACATCATTTTTTCTCCATATATTTTCATGTTTCATGCATGTTGCAGTTATTATCCCATTAGAGAGTTATTTATAGATCAGTGTATAGTTTAAAAGAGCTGTATTTTTAGGATTAACAAAATCAGAGAGGTTAATCTTTTCTTTAAAATATATTGAATATGAAGCCTTGGACAGAAAATTGCATTCCTTAAAAACTCAAAGTAAGTCTTGTTTAGAGTTAAGCTGAGTTTAATGTGGTGATACATGATTAAAATTGATTTGTAAATGAAGTTGAAATAATCTTCAACCAGTTTAAGTGACAGATTTGTCTAATCAGAGTCAACCATGTTCAGCCGATATTTCATAGGGCTCTATGCAGTAGGGTTCAAATGTTGAACACTGACCAAAGAGTGATGACGAATGTTGAATACTCCTTGGAGATTGGCAGGAAAGACAACCACTCTCTGCATTTATTGTGCAACAAATTATCTAAATTGGGGCTGAGAGAAGTAGAAATTAGACCCCCGTAATATCAAATGAACAAAATATAGATCTAAGCAGTAGACCAAGATGATGACTAATAAAATTGCGGTGTCTGTCTTCGCCACCCCCCCCCCACCACCACCACCATAAAAAGAAGGAAAAATTACGAATGAAATATTTGATTGGTATGTGGCTTAGGCTCATCAATTTTAATCTCTCTCATGATTATATAAATACCAGTTGAGACATTTCAAATAAATTAAATTGGAATAAAAATAGTGGAAGCCCTGGATGAGGATGAAGAAAAGTGGATATTGGGAGAATCCCTGTCATTAGTCGAGGGAATTCCTTGTGGTGAGAGAGAGTAATTCATTATATTTGAAAGAAGTTTTATATCCATGAGTCACCCCCATCCATCATCTCTACCAATGACGGACGGGATGGTCGTTGAGTCTTTTCTTTCTTTCTGTTGGACGCAGCAGAAAGACACAATTGGGCCATGGTTACTTTGATTTTATCTCCTTTGTCCATTGCCTGAGTGGAGTGGTATGATTGATATAGAGCATTTGAATGACATCATTCCCTTTTTATGAAGTGTCGAAGACTTTTTCGTCCAAAAAGATTTTTTTCTTTTTTTCTCAAGAGCATTACCTCCATTGGGTGGTCAGAGTCATTAATTTTTGTATTGCGGACAAGAAGACAAAACTGAAAACTCTTTGTTCTGAAAAAAGGGAGATGGATGTAGAGAACCCCTTTAAAAGCTAAAAGTCCACATCCTGCTTGGATGGAGACGGACGGTGGAGAAACATCCTGCAAGAGCGCAGAATTAGTGGAAACCCTGGGATCTCAGGAGGCAGAACACTACAAAACAAACTTCATTCACACACACGATCACGGCTAGCCCTGTCAATACTCGTCGCCTTGTACACCCATCAATTAGTGCAGCCACAGTTTGAACAAGGAATGAAAGAAAAGAACACGTCGTTCTGCTGACTGTGGTTCAAAGGCTTTTAGCTTGAGCATACAAAACGAAGATCAGCGCTCCACTCCTTCTCCCAGCCACCATACATAATGTCTTCGTTTTAGGCGGCAGTAGGCTACTGTCTGCCTTCTAGCAATTGAATAAGATTGGTCCCAGAATGAGTGCATATTTGCCACTTGGTTTCAATGAAGCTCAATAGCAGTGCGAGTGTAGTCTGCAAACACTTTTCCATTCGATCGCGATATATGGAGAGGTAATACAATTATTATAACCTTCAGCAAATATAAACCAACAAAGAAATGATGACCAAAGCTAGGGAGGGACTTCCCTCGCACCCTCTAACCAGTGGCTCTTCTCTTTTCAATTTCTCTCATGCTCTTAGACAATCATTGCAGGTCTTTTCCCATCGGCATTCAAAGTACTGTTCTGTATATCACCCACAGGCACATCAGCCTTCTTATTGTGCTACCGGATATAAAGCTTAGGCTGTAGGAACAGAGTTACCCGTTTGCTCAATCAGAGACACTTTTCTTGAAGTCTTAGCTAGACCCAGTCTGAGTCACAAGCATAGAGTGTGGTAGAGCTAGAGTATTGGATTTATTGATCATTATTGGTAGTCTGAAGTGTTTGTTAAACCAACTCTGACGTCCACATGTATTCCTTAAGACGGAAACCCTGAATGGATGACTAAGCTTCCTGTACAAAGTATCCATTCTCAATATAGAACTTTGTTTTGCAGTAATAACTGAGATTATTTTATGGTACTGAATAATTTTCATCATATTCTCAAATTGACAGTATTGGAGCGTTATCCATCAAAGAGGTTTGGGACTACGTCTTAAATATGCCTGCGTCTCTGATATGCCTGCTCTAAATTATTTTCCGTTCTATTATTATCTTAGGCGTGTTGATTAGGTGCATCGTATGTAAATTCTGGGAAATTAATTTAATTTGTACCTTGGTGCGAATCTGTGTTCGTGTTTCTTGCTAAGCCGCTAAAAGTGGTTGCAATTTGCGGCTGTAATAGACCTTCCGGGTATGTCTGAGGCCTCCCTATCTTATAAAAGACTGTCTTTGTAGAAATGGCGATAAACAAATTTTTTTTGGTAAATATTTTTTCATTTTTTTCAAAGAGTATGTAATAACAAAAATCACAAAGTCTTGAGTAATTGGTCAGCAAACCTTTCATGATATTGCTGACTGCTGTATTTTGACAAAATATTTGGTATTTTTGTATGAATAGGGACTAAGAGATTATGAGATTGATATCAAGAGACCATTCATACCAAGGAAGTGAATCACTCGTTGCCTGGGGTAGGTTTTATTCATAAAAATTTAGGCCAATAATTGGGGAATGGCTGAAAGCAAAGAAATATATTTCCGTGGTTTCGGAGACACCATAATTATTATTCATCGATCAAAAACGACTGAAGGTAATAAAAGTAGGATTTCAGTTTACAAAATACAAAGGCATCCTTTTATGCTTTGAACTTTTAATTTTTTTTAATTTTCAGAGATTAAAAATCGTCATGACTGTTTACCACAGACACATACCCCAGATATTCCTCCCAGCCCTATTTTGTCTTGTTCCTTGAATCAAATGTCGAGGAGGTGTAGTTTACAAATTGTGCAAAAAAGTAACAAATGTTTCATGAAACTGTAGTATATGTGATTAATCTTCTTTTTCGATCAGACTTCTGGGTGCCATGCTATTATGATCTACATAAGAAGTGTATTGATGATCCGCCCACAATCTCTGCATTGTGGATCAGTTTACCTGCTTCATCTTTTCAGATTCAAGTCTTGGGAAACTGTCTCAGATTTTAGGTTAAAGAATGCTGAAATAGGATGATCTTAGAATACAGAATATGAAACTTTCAGCATGAAGAGTTGGGCAATAGGGGGGGGGGGTAGAGAGAGAGGAGAGGAGGGGGGAGAGAGAGAGAGAGGGGGGGGGGGAGAGATGTGGGGGGGGGGGGGGAGGGATTTTATTATAGGAGAGACATGAAAGTTTTGAACTTTGTTTTTACAAAAGAAGACAACTAGAATAAAAAAATATAGATGTAGGGCACAGAGATATAAATGTATTCCCCAAGCTGGAAAGAAGAAAGAAACCCTCTTCAAAACATCACATTATCACATTATCAACATAATTCTGTCCTCCTACGTAATGAAATTTTCAAGATGATTTATAGGTTGCATGTAAGGTGAGACATGACATATTGCTGCCGTGGTTTAAGACAAAATGAAAAGGTATGCATTTCACAATCTGTTGTTTTTCATAACATCCCCCGGTTTCAAATTAATCTCGGGTTGAAAGAAGCAGGACAACAATTGACAAGGAAATTCGATTTACCAATAAAGTGAATAGTTTAAAGATAGAATAAATTGTTGTATTACTCCGTGAGAAAACATAAATTGTTTTGCAAGATGATAACATTCGCTCGAGACATATGTATTATTTACCCCCAAAATTGGTACAAAGATGGAAATATGATGGTGTTAGTTTGTGAGATTTTTATTTTGTTTGATGAAAACTCGATATGGAAATGTTATTAATGAAACAAATATAAATACAGAAATATTATTGTGTGCCTTTGTGAGAAAACATTTAAAAGTTGTGATCAAAATTGTGATAGAAATGTTATGGGGAAGCACCATGCTTGGAATAGGTGACATAACAGATTGAGAAAGAGAAAGAGAGAGATGGAGAGAGAGCTTGAATGCGCAATGTAACTGACATTACCTGTACTTAGTTACATGGTATTGATGTTCGTCCCAATTGATTATCGACTCAGCAGCCAAACCCACCTGCAAAATCTAGCGCTTCAGTTGCAGAGTCATTTCACCGAGTGCTACCTAGTCTCTTCTCCTGACGCTCTCTCTATTACATCAATTCCCCTGACTCTTGTTCTGTTGGATTGTTTTTTATTTTAAAGAATGTGAACAAGTATATGGTTAATATTATCTAAGATTCAAAAGAGCAAACACGCATGGAGTTAGGATAACCTGTGCATATATTTTACCTCTTCTAAATCATAAGTTTGGGGGAAAACTCAATAGCTCCAGTTTTACATATCAAATCGATAGTATTTATTTAGACCAAGTGTGTCTGAAATGAGTATTTTAAAAATACAAACTTGCCCATTTTTGCAATTTACTGATGAGTAAATACAAATCAAAGTTCAATAAACTTTTATTCATTATGAATTACATCCTTCATATTTTCACATGATCAATGGTATAACCACCAGCACCCATTTCTTTGACTTCCGACAAAATTTTGGGAAGAAGACTAACCAAGAAAGCGGAGAAAAAGGTCAGAGCTGTAACAAACATGTTTATTGTCTGTTGTTCTCTCCACATCGGTGCAGTATTGTGCATTGTGCTCTTGGAAATTAACCTTATCAGATTGACTTGAGGGACAATGTGTGATTGGCAAGTACTTCCCTTGTAAGTGAAAGACCTGATTGAGACATGTGATTGATTGTGTCTAGGTGTATTAATCTTCAAGGTTTCTGCCATTTTATATTTTGTTGTTTGCCAGGTAGAAGGGTGCATATCCATGGTTAGCGCAAGTCAATTTTGAGTGTGAACTCTTCAAAGAAGCTCTAGTTCATCATAGGAAAGGTTGAATCTCAAAATCCTGCTCACCCTATCTGTTTATATCTTCTTTAGATAGCTAACCTATAGATTTAAAAATATTCTCGATTGGTGTGATTTTAGAAATAGACTAAATTGTGTAAATGTCTTAATGTAGCAAATGCAGGTTACTTAGATTTATAATTGATGAATTTATTTTAGGATATTACAAATCTACTACAAGGTCCGAGCCCAGTTCATTGGTTTTTACTCTATACAGGAAGAAGAAGTGGTTTATAACATGTACATGGTATATGGCTCTCCTACACACAGGACCTCAATTTAACATCCTATCATGGGGGGGGGGGGTTGGGGGTGCCATATTGTAGATGCAAATCTACATCAGATCTACATTACAGATTTTACACCCTAAGTTTTTCTTTCACATACGGAAAGAAGACCATACTGACTGATCATTTAACCAACATTCATTTATCTATGACTGCTTTGTGCTTATGACTGAATTTAAGATCTACTGAAGATGTAGAACAACCAATGTTGTATATAGGCTGTTCTTTAGTACACGGTGAAGGCTCATTCAGATATGCCGCAGTAAACTGCCGCAAAACACCACCACTGTTTTTTTATGTGTTAATGAATGCCAACTAGGCGTAACAAATGCCACTGGGCTGTGTGTTATAAAATACATGAATTATTCGACAATGTGGTTTATCCTTGATAGATAAAGTTTATATCTGGTCAGAACTGTAATGATCAATCTCTATGACTCTTTAGATCTATTAAGTTCTGAGAAGATATAACCTTTAGCTATCACAAATAAATTATATTCTCATGATCATGCACACCATGAAAAGAGGTAAAATGGTCAACATTGTACGCAGAACAACCCACTGTAAGTACTAAAGTACTAAACCAATATCTCCATTGTCTATGAGTGACAGCCATTTTGAAATGTTAGATTGACAATATTAGTTGCTGGTTGCGGCATTTGTAGTGTTGGATCCATCCATATAAAAATTGAGATACATCTATTTGAAAATGCTGTCAATCCTATGCAGGGCTGTATGAATATTAATTCAAAACTTAAGCTTGTATGAGTTATGGCTTATTATATGGCTTATTATTAGATATGTATCTAACCTTGTGCTATTCTCTATGGCTCTCATCTAGAATCCTTGATCTGGAATGCAATGTGATTTGCATAAGAGACTAGAGGGTTAAAAAGGTTCTATTATTCC
Source organism: Strongylocentrotus droebachiensis (assembly GCA_035222895.1). NCBI lineage: Eukaryota > Metazoa > Echinodermata > Echinoidea > Camarodonta > Strongylocentrotidae > Strongylocentrotus > Strongylocentrotus droebachiensis. The sequence continues at coordinate 161,847 of JAVYIG010001208.1, forward strand.
AGGCCCAGTCAAGCACTTATCCCAATTCTGTTCCTCTTTTTATGAAGTTACCAGTGATAGGATACGTGTCTACACTTAGCTGCAACCAATTCTGTATCAGTCTGCCCAGCTTTGTGACCCCGTCAGCCTGGCCGGCAGTGGATACATTCAGGAAGCGCTAACGACTCTTGATATATGTTTGGTTACCATGGCGACGCTAGTGTTCGGGGTGTGGATGTTGTCATCGACGGTCCTCTAGCATGGCGTAGGATCCCTCTTGAAATGGGAGTCGGCTATCATGACATCAAGTGGGGTGTCATTAGCGCCCCTCTGAGGTCTTTAGTGGCGACTGATGGGCTGCAAATTGGCATTGATGCTCATGTTAGCTGCCAATTCTATTTGGCGATCCATGCTGTCTTGTGTGTTTGCATTGTCACCTCTGGGGACTTGCATGAAAATTGTAGACAGCCTGCCTGTATCAAATATTTGTGGCAAATCCAACAGAATATAGATAAAATTTGAGAGAGAGAGAGAGAGAGAGTAGAAACTAGTACAGGAAATGAGGCGGTTGGGAATAGGAATATTTTGAGAAACTGAAACGAATTTGAGATTGCTTGTAAATGTTCAGTCCAGAACAACATAATTTTTTTTTTTTTTATGTGGAAGATTTGACACATGTCAATGTTATAGAAAGTCAATGTTACTTACAGCTCTTGTATGGTCTATGATGGTGAGTGAGTGAGCAGGGCATCATACATGTATCTGGTATAATCCTGATACTCTATCCTATTTCTTTCAAGGCTTGAAGATTAGCCTGACTCTGCTCTTGAAAGGTAAGGAGTGGTTTGGAATTGCCTTCCATGTTTTAAACATGAAATGCAACATTCTGCGTTCCGCCAAGTGTGGTCCAGCTTTATGCAATGACATTACGGATTGTGAATAATTGGTACCATGGCTTAAAATGTTAAATATCAATACATTTGAAACATGAACTTGAGACCTGTTGAAGACCTTGACATTTTTACAAAACCCAACACCATTTAAACTGAATATTCATAAGTGGAAGAAAACAAATTCTGGCAAACTAATTCAGGAAAAGAAAATGAATGAAAATGAGTAAAGAAATCAAGTCATTTGTCCAGAGCGACTGAAAGTAGCCAAACTAGTTGTGATCATGATTTTTAGTGTGTTTTTAACCATGTTTGATCACCTTCAATATGATTTCCAGTCCAAACCACCCACATACTGCATAGTTAACATCTCAGCATGAATTATGAATTTCTTTTGAAATGCGCTTTCCTTTCCAGATGTGAGGATTGCCCATTAGTATTACTGAAGTATTATTTATTTAAGATTAGGTATGTTTATAAACTTATGAATATTCAAATAGGTACAGCTAATGTTCTAACACTTTGTATGCTTTTTTTTGCCTCTCTGCTCGCTCGCTCGCCATGCGTGCAATTTAGCACAGAATAATAAGCACCAATTGGCAGATGGATTCCTTTGTGCAACACAATTAATTACCCAATTCCAGTCTTGATTAGCTCTGTGATCCCCTTTTAACACCGGTATAGATTAATCTTTCAATGGAAACAGTTAAATAATCTAGAAGCCTTTGATATACCAACCCCAGGATGAATACAATGTGACATAGAGTTAATGCTCTTCTAGCTCTAAAACGATGATACCATATATGGAAGTCTAGAGCAAGAAATTAAAATGAAAGAAATCTGGTTCTTTGAAATCCCCTTGTCAATAACTGGTGTACAGCTAGGGTAGAATCAATAATTAATAAGCTCAGTGCCAAAGAAATGACCATATAGTATGGAGGTTATTTCAATAACAAGATTAATAAGCCACCCTGTGGTTAATAGTGCGTGTGCATCTGCTATCTTAATGACCTTCTTTCTGTGATGTGGTAGGGTCAAACAATGCATGAATTGTTTTCAATATTAAGGAAGAAAAAGAAAAAGAACAAGAAGGTTACGGAAATTGAAGTACATGAACTGCTGAAATGATAGCCTATACATAAGTAGAACATAGACAAACTGATAATAATTGATTATGACAAAGAATAAAAATAGAAACAACAATTTTGCAATAGATTGTGAAACAAAAACCGGAACTAATTCTTCTTATAATAAAATATTTTGGAAGAATAAGGTGAACAAAAAAAATGAAACAGATGGGACCTATATTTACATATTATGATGTATAACTGAACCCTTTTTAAAAAGTGTAATCTCAGTTTTGTAACTAAAGATGGAAATACAAAACCTAGCTCCTTCCTCCCTCTTAAACCAAACACTTGTGTAGTATTACGCAGTACACACTTGAGTTCCTTTGCTCTCTCTTTGAAACATGGTATCGGGTTGAAGCCTCCCTTTCTCAGCTGACCCCATCATAAGAGCTCTATCAAGCAGGAGTTGTTCATGTGTCTAGACACCCAGGCTCAACTCAATGGCTTCATTCATATTCATATTTTCATTTTTAAAGAGTCTTCCCCTTAGGAGCCATTTTGCTGCTTTATGTGCCTCCTTCATGGTTAGATGGAGAATAGCTCTATCATTATCATGTTCGTTACATGCATTGGTTGATGGGTTTGTTGCTTTGGCTTTCTTTATTAGGTGGTTTCTGTTCGTTGCAAAGACTGCAGTTATCAAGAGCTTGAATTGCTTCTTTTGTTTTCTAACAGATATACAATTATTGTAGCAAAACACTAAGACGTAGTGTCAACATTAACAAGTACTTCCTGAATGTAATCATGTGAAATTCCTCGTAACATGACACTCAATAATGATTTATCAACAATTGATATTCTGTTTAAGAAGCATCATAGCGCTAAAATGAGCTTGTCTACTAGTGGTCTATGCATGTATTATTAGCAATTTGTGTTTGTTAAACAAAAATTGTCCAAGTATGTTAGCATTTTAAAGGTACTTTAGTTAAAAATCCCAAAGCAAGAAATGATCAGGAGCAGTTCGAAAAGCTAGCAACAGGTACAAGAGAATCCTAGAAATTGTCAGCAGTAGGCAATTTTTTTCCTGACATTTTATTTTAATTGTATTGTGCAAGAGTTAATCATGTCTAAAAATGGCTGATACGGTAATGGCATTATCAGCATAGCTTCCCTTCAAAGCCATAGGGGTAATAACTCTCTATGAATATATAAATGAACACCTTCCTAGCTCCAACCAGATGAAATATTAATTTCATATCAAGTACAATATGTTGATAAAAGGTAGTGTATATATATTCACTATACTAATCAGTGGGTTCAATAATACAATGAAGACTTGTAGCCAGTGACACATTACATATCTGCATCTGCAATACAAGGACACTTTCTCTGGATGGACAGTTGATATGATTCATTCTCATGGCAGCTGCTAATTAGTAATAACAATGTTGCCTCTCTTTTGGAATTGGTGTAGATGATGCACGTTTTGTCCATTTAATTATGTATTAAGAAGAGGAAAGCCCCCTGATGAGGCAACAAGTATTGTGTGAGTGAGTACAGTGATGGATGAGATCCAATGACTAACCCCAAGTCTCCTCTCTCTACCAAGATGTTTGCTCAAAGTTTAGTCATGATATAGACCAAGACAAAACCTCATCTATCAAACATCTCCACCAAACACCACCACCATCACCAATAGCCCGTTCAGACTAGAAGACATTTATACGTACCTCATGTAAAGAAACGTTGTGAAAAGAATTACCGTATAACAAAAGGACATACAGACTAAATACAAAAAGTCATAGAAAGAAATGTTGTATGAATAACTAGTTCTGAAGAGGTCGATATGACAGCTAGTCGATCATCAGTGCGTGCCCTACCCAGTCATATTAATTTTTAATGATACAACCTCATACCTAAATAATACCCTGATTCTTCATCAAGTTTTTGTTGGACATGATGCTCGAACGTGCTTTTCATGACACAACGTTTTGTCAAACAATGTTTCTTTATGTCATGTTCAGACTATAGAAAAAATGTAATTACTTATTGTATGGCTGTATATTTTTGTTATAGTGTTGTGTGAAGCTATACAATGAATTCTGGTATTCTGAATGGGGGGGGGGGGTCCGGGGATCCTAGAGACTATAGATGAACAGCTACTGTTTGAATAAAGAAGAAGTGCTTTAATTTAAGGAGGAGGGTAGAGTTGTTGAGACTACATGAACAGCTACTGTTTGAGATGTAGAGGAAGTGTTTTAATTTAGGTGTAGAAGCGTCACTTTGTTGGTAGTACTACTAGCCTAATGAGTCATGACAAGCATGATCAATCTTGCATAGACAGTGAGGGTAGGACTGGTAGCGAGTATGATGGGAATTTGTCCATTGGTATCGATTAGAAGTAGAGTTAATATCATTAAGAGCATATGTCCTAAATCATTCTTTAATTTAGGGTAAAGTGGTTGGCTTACTAATGAAAAGTAACTAGCAATGGGATCAAAACGTGTCTCTTTACATTTGTCATTTCAAAGCTACCAATATAAATTTGTATTGTCTGTCTGTTGAATAGATTCTGAGCCAATAGTTTTGATCAGAAATGAAATGTATAAAGTTCTTTTTCCTAAGACGAAAATACAAGTTTAATTATTGATCTCAAATCTATGACATAAGTACTCATTGGATGCACTTGTACTACGTATCAATGATGAATAATTAGAATATTATTATTGGACAACATTCAAGAAAGTATATAAGGGATGAAAAGAGGAATCAAATGAAGAAAAGTTAGAAGGATGAAAACATAACAAACAATATAGGAAAAAGAAAGATGTTTAAAGAGAAATATGCTTTTAACATAGAAACTACAGCAAAATCTTCCAACTACTCTTCCTAACTTGCCCATGCCTTTACCTATGAGGCTCTTTCCATAATTATTACCCTCTCATCATACTGAGAGATGAGCCTTTTCCATGATTACACACCAATTTAGAAAATGACTGCCGCTATAATGGGAACAATTTGAGAGGGGAAAGCTTACAGCAGGTATAGTAAAGAGGTAATTTTCCTTGTAGGTATAATTTGAATAGGAACATAAATAAGAATGTTTGAAACATAAGGGTAAGAATGTGTTGAAGGAAAGATGAATGCAGCTGAAAACAGATACCTTCATCTGTAGACTACTGGATAATGTAATTTCCAGAGGCTTTGTACAGGGAGTACTTGGTTCACATAGCTCATGTGTCATGAAATAAACTAAATCTAAAAATGATTACTCAAAGATGAATAATTACTAGCTTAATATTGTAATATAATTTCATGCAAATCATATTTAGAAAAGAACATAAAGAGAAAAAAAGAACAAGGAACATAAATAAGAATGTTTGAAACATAAGGGTAAGAATGTGTTGAAGGAAAGATGAATGCAGCTGAAAACAGATACCTTCATCTGTAGACTACTGGATAATGTAATTTCCAGAGGCTTTGTACAGGGAGTACTTGGTTCACATAGCTCATGTGTCATGAAATAAACTAAATCTAAAAATGATTACTCAAAGATGAATAATTACTAGCTTAATATTGTAATATAATTTCATGCAAATCATATTTAGAAAAGAACATAAAGAGAAAAAAAGAGTGAAAATGTAATATATATCTGTGATTATTGAAGAAACCAGACATCATGTAGGCAAAAGTGATATGAAATAAAGAAACAAAAGGGGGGAGAAGTCTTCTTGACCTAATTGAAAGGAGACGTCAAATATCTTGCTTATTTCACGCTACATCTTTTTCTGTTTTGTAGTGCTCTCCTCATTTACATGTTTGCAATTTTCTGTTCCCTTTTCATCCAAAACAATCTCAGTAGCACCGGCAATAAATTGATCACAGCTAGAGCTACAGAAAATGAAGTAATCATAGTGCTCCGCAGGCTGTAATTGATTGTTGCTGGATCCATACACAGTTGTGGTTGGAATTTCTTGTCAGAGTTGCGCCAATGCACTTCCCAAAGACATGAACTTATTCTAGGGAAACATCTAAATTTGGTTATTGATTTCGCAACATTCTAAATGTCCAGTGCATTGATTGGTGGTATTAAAGCAAGCAATATCTCTCATGGATGAGGCCACAATGTAAACAAATATGGAAATATTTCATTTATCCCCTTTATTTTTTATTTTGTATAATGAATTCTGAGAGCATTGCAATAAAAGAGATCAATACATTCTCTTGTTGAAATCAATAATAGTGATTAATAATTTGGACTGAGGAGAGAATAAGTCGCTTCCCTCACAAAGCTCAATTTGGTAACAATGTTATGAAAAGAAATAGATGAAAGGGGTTGGTTTCATATTGTATTGATGTCCTTTAATAACAGTTCATTTAAATTGGAAGGATTGTGCTTATTGGGGGAATTTGTTTTTCGTGCCATATTCTACTATATTGCACTTCTGCTATTGCATATTACAGTATCACTTTTTTTGTTTTCGTCTTTTTGGATTTCTCCTTGCTCATTCTATTTTTTTTCTTCACTCCTTCCAGATCCCATCCATCATGATCATTCATTATCACTTGAAATTGAAAGAGAATCGTGTGAGGGGTATACTTTTTTTAGTTGTAATGATACATTTGGATTATCATTACAGCAGTAGCATACATGTATAGAAGGATATTTCTTTAAGGTATTATAACATTCTTGTAAAATTATAAAGTTGTCATTCACTTTCTAGTATTGAGCTAGATTTCAAATACTGCTCACCATTACTTTATCTGTGACTTTGAGCTTTATTCACACCCAAGAGTGGTGTAGACTTGAAATGGGAGATAAATCCACTTTCTGCTCTCATGCAGACATATAGGTGTATGGTACAGTACTGAATGAAATTCTGAAAAATTGCCTTAAAGTACGCTCCCAGCTGTCGATTTCTGCACCATGTGAAAATCTCTCCCCTGTGAATGTGCCTCCAATCGGCTGTCCCAACTCGGGTTACCCACAATCCACTTCAATGAAGCCGTCAGGAGGCTTGTGAAGTCAATGATACTCCTCGTCTGTGTAACGGTGCCAAGAAGTCTGCCAAAAGTACATCCAGGTATACATATATACTGCTCCGTCACAAGAGGGAGAAGGAGACGAAGGAAAAGAGAGATGTGACATATAGCTCACATTGTTCCTCTCAGTTTCTGTATATCAGTTCCTTCTTTCATTGCTTGTAATCTCCTTTTCCAAGGATTCTTTTTTTAAATACTCGTTTGTCTGCTCCATTCGTTATTGTGCTGCTTCTCTTTGAATTCGTTTATCTGTATCTCTCATCCCGGAAGCAAAGTGGAGACATCTACTGTTACTTACTTGCTTACATCTTATGATACACATACTTTTAGTTCTCTTAATAACACAGATTCTCAGTTATCTCATGATTATATGGCATTTTACATTATACATTTTATAACTACTCTCTCTCCTCCTGCTACTATATTACTTGTACAGCTCTTTGGGTTAGAACCTATACCACTACTGCTACCCTACTATTACTACTATTACTGCTACTACTACTACTACTACTACTAGTACTACTACTAGTACTACTACTACTACTACTACTACTACTACTGCTACTACTACTACTACTACTACTACTACTACTAATACTACTACTACTACTACTACTTCTACTACTTCTGCTACTACTCCTAAGAGTATGTATATGACTACATTTATAACTGACTGTATTTAAATCTTTATGACTACTGTAAATACTAGAACAACTACATGAACAATTGATTTGCATGTCTGTTTGAAGAAGCATTTCAAAAGCATACCTTCCAATATGGTATTTTTATATTTGATTTTTATTTAAGATTTCTCCAGATGTTTTTATGACTATGTTTTGCTTAATGCATATGACTTATTTCATCTACATTTAAATGTTCATAATGCTCTTATTTTTGGTTTCAAAGATTAAATAAAAAATGATGAATATATCTCAATTTAGAATTTGTAATAGTTCATAAAGGTTGTAGTTTTAGCCAAACCTTTTCTCAAATCACATCATAGATGTGCCCCTCCTCAGAATGACGATGCATGAGTTTCCTTCTTAAATTAGCCACATTTGAAGAGCCCTCTTGATTCCCCCTCTGCTTGGCAGTGCATGGCCGCAGGGTTTCTCTACAACGTCAGAGCGTAGATCAACCACTTAAGACTATTTGTCGTGGGCTCTTGACTTCGTGGCTTGCTGTTTTTCAATGATACTTGGGATATTTAGTATTATACAGCAACAACTTAGGTAATGAGGCTGTAATGCCAATGAGATAAAAAAAAAAATTGTGACATGCTAGAAGATTCTTTTAAAAATAATGTTTGACAACATTTTATATTGGTGTTTTTTTCTGTAGAGAGAGAGAGAGAGAGAGACAAAGAGAGAGAAAGGACAGAGACTGAGAAAGGGACAGAGAAAGAGAAAGAGAATGAGTGTGATATAGAAAAGATAGGGGGAGGGGAGGATGGAGGTGGCTTGAGAGGGGGGGGGGGGCACCTACATATGTACTGTGGTGGGTGTCTCAAATTATCTCATGATAGGCCTAATAATCACTGTTTTTTTTACTAGCAATACATATCACCCGATTCTAAGAATGGTGAAAAGGGGCAGTAAGAATTAAACCATGTAGTCATTTGGACATGGTGATATATTACTTTTTCACTTTGTTATCTGGGAGCATGAAAATGATTTCATGAAAAAAGAAATTGATACAATTGCTAGTTTCAAGCCTCAAAGATTTAACATGTTTTTTGTTATAGTATAAAATCTGTATTCAAATATCAAGTAACTCTAGACTAAGTATTTTTATAGGATTATTCCTCTCCTCACACAGACATCCAGTTTGCAGAGTAGTCATTAGGGAACATCATGTTTGCACTGTGAAATCAAACATGCATGAAGTCACATTTTCAGCAGGAGATTGCACAAGAAAGTGTTACTTCATTAAAGGACATCACATTGTCAGTGAATGAGTTTCATTACGACATCATCCAAATGAAAATATTAACTGATCAGATTTATTTACACCAACCCATCCTCTTCATTGGTAGATTTGTTTTACCGTGACATATTAGTGAGGGTTAGTCATATAAGTCTCATAATTGCGTTTTCATTCAACATGTAAGTGTCAAATCACACAAAGATCATGAAGGCTATGAAAATATGGCATGATGAAAAGGCAACCCATTGCAGAGGACTTAAGTTTTTAACATGACATCACACATAATGCAATATCTAATAATGTGATTTATTTAGATCCCATATCTATTGGTGGATTCAATCCAGGTTCCAATGCACTAGTGTTCATTCAGATGGGGCATTATTCATGTTAACTCTATTACACTATAATACATGCATGCAATTCTGTAAGAGATTGAAAGTCATTGAAACTTTTATGAATCCGTTTTCCTATAACATTATGAAGCATTATTTTATATGAATGTAAAAATCACTCAGTAAATGACTAACCCATATATTTCATGCATTACTATGTTATCAACTGTACCATGCAATAATAAAGAAGGCACACTTCTGACAGAACCACAGAAGGGGAGAAAATGAATAACCTACACAGATGTTTCCATTGCCATGCCCCAAACGATACTTCGTTGAAAACTACAGGAGGGAAAGGAGGAGGAGGAGGAGGAGAAACTTTGAGATCACATTATGGCACTCTAAGTGGCCATGATGGTGGTGAAATTGTGGTGTTATTAGTTTTGTCAGCTTTAAACTGTGATTCATAGTTTGTCTGCTCCCATCCTCTCGTCTGGTCGGTGTCTCCTTCTCTCTGTCAAGTATAACAGCACCAAGTCTCTCGCTTAGATGGATAGATGACTGAAGATGGTAGACCAGATGATGCACATTGGGGGGAGGGGTAAGGGGAGGGGTAAGAGAGTGATCTCTCCTTCTCTCTGTCAAGTATAACAGCACCAAGTCTCTCGCTTAGATGGATAGATGACTGAAGATGGTAGACCAGATGATGCACATTGGGGGGAGGGGTAAGGGGAGGGGTAAGAGAGTGATCTCTCCTTCTCTCTGTCAAGTATAACAGCACCAAGTCTCTCGCTTAGATGGATAGATGACTGAAGATGGTAGACCAGATGATGCACATTGGGGGGAGGGGTAAGGGGAGGGGTAAGAGAGTGATCTCTCCTTCTCTCTGTCAAGTGTAACGGCACCAAGTCTCTCGCTTAGATGGATAGATGACTGGAGATGGTAGACCAGATGATGCACATTGGAGGGAGGGGTTGATAGTCTTTATGCCTCCGTTACGAAGTAGTTTCTATCTACACTCTTTCAAGTGTAAGAGTAAATAGAGTCTCCTCGCTAGATAGATAGGTGACTAAAGATAGTTAACCAAATGATACTCATTGGGTAGGGGAGGGGTTAGGGGAGGGCAGGGGTGGATCTACAGGGGGGTTTAGGGGGTTTAACCCCCCCCCCTCCCCTTGGGCTGCCAAGTGAAAATGTGATGTGCATAGAAATACGCCATCATTTGTCCAGACCCACACAGTATTAGTAGATGTTAGTAGATGCCAGGAAAACATCACTTACGGGGGTTAAAAATAGCATAACAAATGGCCATGCCGCTCTTGGACGAAGCTCTGCATTAGCATTGGGTCAACCCCCCCCCCACCCTTTCCCAAAAGCTAGATCTGCCCCTGGTGGGGTAAGACAGTAATATCTTCTTCTTTCTGTCCAATGTAGTAGCACGAGCCCCTCCCTTAGATGGATAGATGACTGAAGATAGCTAGACCAGATGATAGTCATTAGGGAGGGGTTGATATTCTTGTCTATCTTCTCTAATTCAAGTAACATTTTTCATGTTTAGGATAAATAGGTGATTGAAAATGGTAAACTTTAGACCAGGTGGTATTCATTAGCTGGGAAGAAAGGTCTAGATAATCTAATCTTTTCCCCTTTCTTTCATTGTCAAATGGGAATAGATTAGATAGTCCACCCCCCCCCCCCCTCTGTCAAATGAGAGATAGGGTTTGATAGACTTGTCTACCTTTCTTCTCCATGATTCTCTTGATTAGGTAGATAGATGACTGAGGGTCAATAGTAAATGGCAGTTATCAAACTTGTAGAATTATTAGAACTGTATAGGTTCTCATATTATAGAGTGAGTTGCTCATTTGCTTTGTGGATTCTGCATTTCTTTTTGTATTCCACTGTTTAGACTTTGTTTGTAGTGCTCATTGACAAAAATAGAAATCTGTTTTTATTTCCTACAATTCAGTGCTGTATTTGCTGTATGTGCTTATGTGGTTATTATCAAGCACTATGATCTAGGAGGGCATTAATTATGTGTTAGAGATATGAACTAACCTCCTTCTAGCATTGAAAAAAGAAAGAAATCTGTTCAATTTAAGAACTCAGTAGGTGCTTCATGTGGATAATATTTATGTGCTAATTAGAGCCAGAAGGGCATTGTCAGGATTGACTCTGTGTTAAGTTATATGGCCTAACATCTTTCTGGCTCTTGGGAGACTATATTACATGTAACAAAGTGGGAGAAAACAAACACTTGAATGAATGAAGAACCAAGCCAATCACTCATGTGGCTACACACAGTCTGGTCATTGACCCAGTTCATCTTTTATGCAGAGAGTGAGAGAGATCTAAGAGAGGAGGAGGAGGATGAGCAGATACATGGTGTGTATGAACAAGAGAAAGAGAGGGGATGAGGGAGGACAGAGAGAGAAAGAGAGAGAGAGAGAGAGAGAGAACCAGAAGGGGGCGAGGGGAAGGAACTTAATTTAGAGAAGGGGGGGTGGTCTCCTTAGCTATTCTGTTATGTTTGTTTGAAGGAAAGATGTTTTGCAATTTTTCAAAAAATACTAAAAAGCTTTCTAAATGGGATTCAGCTTCTTCTGTTGGCAAGTTTATTGAGTGCAAAGATGATTGCTGTTCCAGATAATTTGTTATTTACTTCATTCATTATTCCCATCCTTTTCTTTGTTAATTTCTGTGATTCATATTAAACTTCCTTACAATGATGCTTTTACTTAGAAATATTTCACATTTCTTTCTCATTTATTCCCATACTTTTCAGCCTAGATAAGAAAAGATCATAAGTGGTTAGAATTGATCAGCAGCAAAGCAGATTTCTGCCATACTTTGAATTCTGGTACAAATGTGAAGAGAATCAATTGTATATTACAGAAGAAAAAAGAGATTAGATTGACAGTCTACAGAAAAACAGGGATCAGTCAAAATCAATGAAACAGCAGCCAGGGGTTATATGAGTGCAACCAAATATCACTTGATGACAAAAATATTTACCTCTGTGATCATATCAGAAAATAGAACTTTCTTTTGATAATGTAATTATATTGTAACAAGGTTTCAGTGGTCATGATGATAACTTCATAGTAACATTGATTTATAATAGGGTAAATGAGAACATGAGGAAAGAGAAAAAAGAAAGAAATGAAGTTGGGGTTAAAAAGACATAGATATAGATAGATGGAAGAGAGGCAAAGGGAGAGAGAGAAAGGGGGAAAGAGAGGGACAGAGAGAGAGGCAGAGAGAGAGAGAGAGAGAGGGAGAGAGAGAGGAATACAGACTGAGACAGACGGAGACAGTGTTAGACAGAGACAGGAGACAGATGGAAAGAGATAGACAGAGTGGGACAGATGGGGAAGGGGGGGGGGGGGGGGGGGGTCGGAAATGCACATCTCTTTTTATGCCTCATATTTTTTAATTGCAATGTGCACCAGCACCAACACCAACACAAATATGAATACCATTTTTAATTCTTATTGAATGATGAATATATACCTTAAAGATTATTGTACTTGGTACATATCTCATTTTATTTTATTCAATTCCTTCACAGATTGTGGTTTAAACCTGCAATGTCCCAGAATTCTTTGAGCACTGTACAAAACACTCTCTAAGTATATGATTCATGTGTGAGTTTATAGTGGGGGTTCATTGTCATCTGACTATTGATTTATATGGAAAGGTTTGTGTACTCAACCCTCAGAGATGAAGTGTGAGGATGCATATATCTCCCAGAGTTGTTTGCCCACATTTGGAACACTTAAAATGTCATATTTCAAAAGTGGAATATTGGTTATTTTTCCCCATGTTTTCATTTTAAAGATTGATGTCATTTATCATTTATTTACCCATGTGTACAGACTGCTCACTGTCTTCAGCAAGTCTTTATCCACACCCCCCCCCCCATCTGTTTTGATAGAAGTACAGTAGAATTAAGTGGAGATTGTTAAAAGCTTATTACAAGTCTTTTTAAATAAAACAAATTATGGCATGACATTTTTTTGATAAAATATCTAACAAAATTGTTAGTCACTCATCATCAAAAGCAATTTTTTTTGTAACCTGATGTATTTATATTGAACTTCAACAAAATACTCAACAGTATCTAGTTTGTTTATAGTTGTTAGCATTGATATCTAGGATGATTTATAAATTGCCTTATGATGTACTCTAGCATCAAAGGGAGGTGTTCAGTTGACACATCATTATGTAGAGATAGCAGAAGAAACATAATTGAATGGGCTGATTATGTTCTATAACACCATTTCAACATCAAATAATAATTATTATTTTGTAGATGTGGATATTCAGATATGAAAACTTTTGATTTTGTCCATGCCAACTCCTACCATAGAGAGTGCTAAAAGGCAGAAACCATTAACTTGATCATCTAACACAGGGTTGATGCTCTCCAGGCTCTCAACGGGCAATATCATCCTATTTTACATGATTTGATATTTTATTTAACTTCATGATCTATGTCTTCGCCTTTTAACATATTAGATTTTATGTTCATAACATATCTGCAAGAAATAATGTACACGATGGTTCTGAAAAAAAAAATTAACAGATTCTGATAATTTCATCAAAATTTCTGAGTAAGTCCAAGTCATTGAACTGCCCTGCAGCTCATCTCCACCTCCTCTCCAAGCACCTCCTTTATCATCAAAAACATGTATGAAGCAATCCATCAACAGTCCCAGGGTGAGACATTTCATACTCTATGTCCAGGCTTGCCTTCCAGAAACAATTTGTCAATGGGATCGTTTTGAACTTTATGTTCCCCTCAAGTCAGCCCATTTCTATGTATTTTCCTTCTCTTTTCTGGCCGTGTTATTGATTGTCATCGTGTCAATGTCATATTAATAAGGGTAGGCCTAATTAGCCATGGTGTAGTTAAGTGGAAAAGGCTTTGAGGATGTGTTGGTGTACAAAGAAATGATAAGAATTAGATGAATAGTGGATACAGGGGAGATTAACATGTTAGCTCAGTGGTTAAAAGATGCTACAAGAAATAGTTCAAGAAGTGACATTTATGCACTTTGTATACTGTACTAATAACTTTTGTAACAATTTTAGAAGTGAAAATCTTAACTGTAAGGTGAGCAGATTAACCTTCCTATAAATATAATTTAACACATAAGCATGTGTGAAAAGTGTATTATAAGTAATACAGAGAAGGGATGGGATGAGATAGGGAGAGAGGGAGATAGAGACAAAGAGACAGAGACAGAGAGAGAGAGAGAGAGAGAGAGAGAGGGGGATGGGGATGAGATAGGGAGAGAGAGAGAGAGAGATAGATAGAAAGAAAGAGAACGATTTGGAGAGAGACAGAGACAGTGATTGAGGTGGAGATATAAAAATAATATACTTTAATGGGAGTTGGATGTATTCAAACAAGAGGAACAATTGCTGGAATTTAAAGCAAAATTAATTGAAAGGTTGTAAGAAAAGGACGGAGGCCTTTGAAACCTTAAATACAGTTGTAGCAACTGGAAACAACAACACACACACTCACACACGGTGTGATATTTCCACATGGAAATCAATATTCAGAGACTAGCTGTAGAGGGCCTTGAAGGAGGGTATAAGGACATGTAGAAGGACAGCTCAAGATGAGGGAATGTCAGAGAAACTGTCACTGAATGAAACATAATCTGTTCTGAAGAATAAAGAAGATTCAGCCTTGTAGGGAATTAAGAAAGGAATTCCTTTGGGGTGGTATAGAGATCAGATGTAAAGTGAAAATGACAGAGGATGGCAATGGCCATTGTATTACAAGTTTCTTTTGATCAACAGATTTGGTGCAATGGAAAGAGATGGAAGCTGCGTCAAATATATATGAGCAATATGCAACCAATTTGGAGGGGAGGGGGCAGAACCATATCTGGAAAACCTCCACCATAATTACATTTTTGGGGACCTCCTTCATATTAAAGGCCTAATAATAACCTTTAATTTCTTGGGGAGGGAGATGTCTGATGTTCTTCAGACAAGCCCACCTCCCGTGCATGAAAATAAAGATGATCAGAGTAATCTGAGTGAAATTTTGCCTTTTCTTTTAGAGCAAATATTGATGAGGCATAGCAATACGAGGACTGATGTAGCGTGAACAAGAAACAATGTTTGTCATGGAAAATTAACAAGACAAGGAGTGAGAGGAAGAAAGAATGGAGAGAGGTTAATAAGGGAAGCTAATCAAAATAGGAAACAAGTTTGGAGAGAGTGGGCAAGGGAGATGAAGAAATGAAGAAAGGGCAGAGTAGACAGATAAAAAGCCACATCAGACATTCAGGAGTCTATGGATAGAGTCATGGGGACGAATTGGACTCACCCGCTACCCCCGTTGAGATATCAGTCCGCATGCACAATGTCACCAAGGGCTAGAATGTGATACGCGCCCCAAAGAAGGTATCCGCCCGCCCCCTTCATTTCCCCTTAGGTGACACTTCATAATATTGTGTCTCTAGCAGGGTATGATCATTAGAATAAGGTTTGGCTACTTTCTTTTACCTCCTGTTTCTAATCGTGGGGGGCTTCTTGTGAACTGTCAGAGATTTAAAGTTGATGAGGCTTCTCATAAAGAAATTGCAATTTGCCATTAGCTCTATCTCTATCAGCTCTGTATAAACATTGCAGGCAAAATTCTTAATTTTCAATGTACAACATCTGGAAGGGCTTTTCTGACAAAAAAAAGGACATTGTTTATTAAATTCCAGGGTACTTGAAAGTAATATTTGTAAAAGAAACAGCTAATTTTCAATTAGAGTGTAATCTTTGATCTTTTAGATGTATTGCTCTATCAAGCAGAAAATGGAAGATTTAAAAAGGAGAATCGGGAGTGAAAGAAGAAATAGAGTGGGGAGGGACAAAATAAGTGAGAGAGCGGGAAAGAACATAAGGTGTAGAAAGAGAAAGTAAGTGACAAGTGACTGATAAAATACATAGGTTGCAAAGGCTGCTTTTCATCATCGTCTCTTTACTTTCAACTTGTTAAACGCCTCACATCTTAAAATAAAAAGGTTTAACATTACAAAAATGAGCATTGAACCAGGAATCAAATATGGTTAGCTCTGAGACACCTATACTACCTCTCTGCTTCCAAGCTGTCTGCTCATAAAGTGATGACTCAGTCCTGACCTACTGACTTTTTTATGATAACTGGTCATCACCATCAATATCAGAGGTATCAAGTGTGCAAGACTTGCCTTGAAATGGATACCCTTTTAAACCAAACCTAACCCAAACTAACCCCTCATTCAGACACTCTCAATTCATTGTACAGCCATATGAAAACTATGTAGCCATATGAGAAGTAATGAAGCTTTTTCCAGTCTGAACGTCATATTTAAATATGTTGTATAGCGAAACTCATGTGTAAGCAATCTTTTGAAGGAAAACTCCATAAAGAATCAGCATGTCTTTTCTAGATGTATATCACACAAAAACCAAATAATAATCCAGAGCCTATAGTGAGTGCACACTGATGATTGGCCAGCTGTAATGTCAATTGATCTCTTAAAAACTAGTTTCTTTACATGTGTATGATCCTCCTGATGTACACTGATTATTTATACACCATTACTTTACACAAATTTTACAATAAAATTCCCTCTGGTCTGAACAGGGTATAACGAGATGGGAGTCAGAATGGTGCTGCAAAGTGGTGGTAACTGAGCAGTCTGACACTTCAATAAAATGACTTTATACTGACACCATCAATGAACTACTTAGGGAAGTGGAAATAAGGATTTTATGTCCTGAACTCACGTGAGTGAGGGACTTGCCATCTTCGCATGTTTGGTGCAGAAAAGTACATCTTTCAAGAAAGGATCCTGGTCATTGAAATATATATTTATAATTTTATTTTCATTTGTGCCCGATTTTGTTGCAAAGTTCATATCAAAAGTAGATATTCTTGTAAGAAATATTTTTCTTCAAAATGTTTTCTTCTATTCTTTAGGATATTCCTCAAGGTTTATAGTATGCTTAGTTCATTTGTGATGTTTCCAACAAACCTTCACATGTCATTTATTGATAACTTTGTAGAATACTACTTTCACATCAGGTGAAGACAACTGCAAAAATCAGGTTCCATAATATTTTGGTCTGTCCCAAACAAACCAAAATTTCTTCTTTGTATCTTTTTATAAGATAAAGAAAATAAGAATTGTAACACTAGCATTGGCACATTTCCTTGTGAAACATTACATGCTATTTCTACTTGTGATAAGGTTTAAATGCTGTCTATTTAAACACCCTATTTAGATATAGCCAGGCAGATACTCTTAACGTAATTAAACCCTCATGAAAACACTGTAGATCTGACATTTGTTGAACTTTACAATCTGAACCCAACTTAGCTGATAGAATCCTACGGTACTTATGCTATAGCAAATGTTTCCTCAAGCTCTCCTAGCTAACAGAGTTGAGAGAACTGATACAATCCGTCGAAGCACGTGGCCGACACTCTCTTATTTTTCACTCAATCTTAGGAATATCTTTCGCCTCCGAGTGTAATCAATGGTAAGGGAGCTTGGATGCCCAACCACCTCATTGATTTAACCCGCAAGGACCCTACTTCAAAGATTTTCAATTAGATGCTTAATCTTCCCTAATAGTCTCTGCTCTATATATACTATCTCCTCCAACATGGTAGGAGTATTCTGTGTGGATAGGAATAAAGTCTATAAATTTCATAATAAAGTGTTTGTTTTTCCTGTGTGGATATGAACAGGGATAGGAATAAAGGCCCTCAAGTTGAGGCAAGGTTTTAATCTGGCCTGAATGCATATACTAAGTCCATTGATTTGGTGAGAGCAAAATCTCTTCATTATTATGCATACATTGTCCAAATTCTATAAACTTAAATGAAAAAAACGAAAGCAAAAACAATTTCTCATCTTCAATTGACTGTCAAATGAATTACGATCGTTATGTGTTTCATGATTACAGGAATTATATGAAACTTACGGATTACCATTTGGCCTTTAGTAAATCGATAAAAATAAAACTTTTGAATTGTGCTACATTTAATAATGATAATTAGAATATTTTATTAGAGATTAGAGTTGCATCTGGCAATTTTAAAAGTAAGAGATCTGAAGCCGATTAGTGCTGGAAAGTTTCTCCATTAATCTCTGGCATTTTTTCTTTCATGGAATATAAGTCAGGTTGTACTTTTGAAACTAATCTCACCAACTCTTCAAGTGATGTAAAAAAAATATGGCCATAGCGGGTATTTTTCTCAGCTCTTCTTTTTATATCCCACAAAAAATATGATCCCGCTTGCATGCAAAGGATCACCATGTGATAGGCTGTGTGACAGTTCCGATGATACTTGATCTAGAAGCCATATCCTGATCAATAGTCTCACGTGATAGATACTCACCATAACCATCAAACTCATATTTATTCCCACATTTTATGATATCTCAGCAAGCTAGCATCAGTGCATTGTACATCCACCTGTTGTTGGATGTCAGTCCATACATCAATAAATCCGCTACCTCAAAAAGGTGTTGGAACATTCTCTGATATTTGATGCACCCAAACACATGATTGTCTGCAACGCAAGGTGCAATGTATTAATAGAAACTTTTGCAGACACTCGATGGTGAAACCCTTAGATTCTCTTCCATAACTTATTTTACATTCATCTCAAATACACGAAGATGAATAAACTTGAGAGAATTTGGATGTTTATCTGCAGAGAGACAGAAAGACCCTTAACTCTATGTTTAAGTGTTTATGCTCTTCTAGCTCTCAGCAGATGATATGCATTGGTTATAATAAATAAATGTTTGAATCAAAGTCATACTACGGCCCTTGTGTACGCTGAATGTATGTATAACATTTTCATGAATTTTCAATATGCAATGTGTTATTTATTCATATCAATATAAAACTCAAATATTGAACATGATAACAAAAAATCTCAAAGTGAACTATATTCATTAAACTAGAATACATTTGAAAAGCAACATTTTAGTCATTAGAGGCTGAAAACTATGCTTTTACAAAGCATATTTGGCTTGATATACTTATGATCATCTACCTGATAGCTAGAGCACACTTTTCACATCCGCCATTGGTGATAAAATCACTATGCATCCCTTCTCCGTTTCATCTCTAAAAGCCCTTCTTCACTGTTGAATACAAATACCTGTAGATGGTTATCATACAGACTGATACACTATCCATTGCAAAGCTGTTGACACCATCCCACCCTGTCATTCGATGCAAGCGAACATGTGACCGTCTATTTATCGATACAAAACAATTTCAGAAATTTTTGCTCAACTCAGCAATCAACACCATCTTCAAACATCTAAGTGATAAGTGTTTGAGCTCGATGAACATGAAGAGGTTAGGAGAAACCATTGCATCACTTTATTAATTTTCAAGATTTAAAGCTTTAGTCAAATGTTTATTTAAAGAGATTGTAGGTTCAAATGCTATATGTGTATGGCACGCATGCATATATTTGCATTCAATCTCACATTCTTAGTCTGAAAGGCATAATGTATAACACATAATCAATGAAATAAATAGTCAATCAATATGAAAATCAATGTAAGGAAGCAGATTTAAAATTGTCATGACTATTCTCTTTTCTACAAGACAGGAATTTCATGGTGCATTTAACTGATCAGATATTTTTTGAGGGAGGGTGAAGGGGTGAGATTATGTAACATTCCCTCAAATAAAGTGGATCTGAATGATAGGTTGACATACTTCATGCAACACAATACCTTTTGTTGCCTCCAGTTATGACAATCAATGATTGAATTTTGGATTAAATTGCCATATTAAGATGATTTGAATGCCTTGATAATGTTTTCATAATGCATCATTATAAGATTTTCAAGCCATCTGTTGAGCTGATGGCATTTGTACAAACCATGCAGAATGTTGCCAATCAAACCCCAACCAATTCCTCTTAAAGGGACATCTTGATAAACACGATGAAACACGATGAATAATTCATGCCTACCTTATTCCAGTTTGCACCAAGCATGTGCTGGGATGAGCACGCTATTGTGCCACCTGCCCGTTTTCGCCCGCAGTCATAGACAAAAACCCAACATACCGATAGTTGCCAAAAATTGATTTTTCGCCCCTGCGTAACCGCAAGGCTCCATTGCCTTGGGAAGATGCGCGTGAGTCTTGCCCGATTTACGAGCTCTGATGGGACGTGATTGATGTGTTTCAGATCGATAATAATGGTACTTTTTTGTTCATGTTCTTCAGAGCATGGAAAACACAGTGTCTAAATTTAGTAATTATCATCGGCTTTTCCTTAATTTTCATCTTTTTAATGTAGAAGAGCAAAACAAAAGGGAAAATTTCAAGTTTTGTTTGTGTCAAAATTGTTTTTCTGACATAAAAACCCCTAAGCAATGCCAATAATACCACTAAGAAGATCAACATGATTTAAAATAATTGATATGTAGATTAGAGTAGAAGATGAACCTCTTCAAGGATCTTAGCAATGGGAGACGGACAATATCACATTTGAAATTGGTTATTATAAAAGTAATTCAAGTGATCAAGCGAAATCCAAATACATATGTATGGCTTTGCCTACCACTTTTTCAATGTCTTTAAAGTAGGATAAAGTGGGATTATGTATACAGCTAAAAGTTGTTGTTCAGAATTTCTGATAAAGCCACAAGCATTTCTTCCAGCTCAAAGATCTAAATCCAACCCCTCTACAGATGCAAGCGATGAAATCCTGCCAGAATTTCACTTTCAAAATAACAGTTAAAAGCAATAAGTAGGTTGTGCATTTGTTTGGATAACATTTTCCTCCAAGAAATGTGGCATTCTCTCAAATCACGGAGGCTTCCAGCCCAGATCCAGGTAGCAATGTTGAATCTAGGTTAAAAGCATTTCTGTCGTGACAATACAAGGAAAGGTCAGATATTCTTAGCAGCAAACGCAAACACCTAGGGATTCTTCTTTTTCAGAATGTCCATCTGCATTTCTGCAGTGTTACATTTCTGAAGAACAGAAAAAATCAGAACATTGTGATTATTATATTATTTTTAAGTAGCAACTAGATTATTAATTATAATGCAGGAAGGAACAAGTCAGTTACCACCTCAAGGAGTAAGGACTTTTTTTTTAACCCATTGCATGCAGGAACCAAATGGCTTCTGTATTATGACCAGGGCAACAAGAGAATTCAGTAGTCCATGGGCTAAAAGAAAGTAACAAGATGAGATTTTTTTTTTACTACTTCTACCCCAAACTTCATTTTTTTCCCTTTCTAAAACATATAGTATTTACAAATACAGAGACTTTTTTTCAAAAGCTGATGATCCCTCATTACTACTTTTGCTTTAAACCCCTTTTTCTT
Source organism: Strongylocentrotus droebachiensis (assembly GCA_035222895.1). Classification (NCBI taxonomy): domain Eukaryota; kingdom Metazoa; phylum Echinodermata; class Echinoidea; order Camarodonta; family Strongylocentrotidae; genus Strongylocentrotus; species Strongylocentrotus droebachiensis. The sequence continues at coordinate 183,469 of JAVYIG010001208.1, forward strand.
TGCATATATTTACAGGAGAGTGGGGGCCATGTTCTGGCAATGACTGTGGATTTGGAGGGACACAGAGGAGAGTGATTTGGTGTGAGCACATAGACGGCACCACTGCTGATCACTTAGACTGTGTAGCAGAGGAATCACCTCCTGGCACCAGAGTGTGCTTCAAGGTTTGTCTCCTGCACAGGAACCTCTTCCAATGGCAAGTCAATGACTGGGGACAGTGCACACAGAACAACAACCTAGAGATCGCAACAACAGGGGATGTCACATCCTGCGGTCCCTCGTCCTTTGGACTTCAAGAGCGCACGGTCTCCTGCTTGGAGATCTCGACCTCGTATGTTCAGAGGAATGAGGATGGTTCGGTACCGGACTACATCTGCAAGCAGTTTACCGCCAAGCCTTCTATCTTTCAAGAATGCATCACACCTTGCGCCCAAGACTGCATTGTGACGCAGTTCTCGCCTTGGAGCCCTTGCTCTAAGACATGCGACAACGGCACCCAGTCCCGTGCACGCAGAGTGGTCATACCGCCTTCAAACGGAGGGCAGGGCTGTCCACCGCTGAGTGAAACCATGGCCTGTTCCGCAGATGAGCCTTGTGAAGTAGAGGAACTCTTTTCTTTCAGCCCTGGTGTGTCCGTCTGGGGACCATGTGTGATGTTTTCCGGAGGATTTCCAACAGAAGGATCTGATACAGGTCTTCAGACCAGGAGACTCTGGTGCCAAAGAAGTGATGGAAAAACTGTCAGAACAAGGTATGTTAAGTCATCCACAAAATTCTTACAGCAAAATATTTTGGACTATTATTTACTGATCAATTTGAGATATGACTTTAATTCAACCCTATGAGTGGTGTAGGCAAGGTATACATTCTTTTTTACCAAGAAAAACAGTATCAGGCAGTGGTAGGGTAATACTAATTGCAGGGCCCTAAGGAAGAGTAGTATTAATGGTGATGTGGCTACCTTAGGTAAATATATTATTATATCATTATTATTTTGATTTTCTTGTTGACATTTAAAAATGGTATAGGATATTCAAAGCAACTGTAGATGTCTTGAAATCATTGTTAAATACAACAAACAAAAACAGTTTGAAGAGGCATTGTGATTGGAAACTTTTCTTGCGTATACGTATCTCAAGAAATCGTATTTGTTTTATGTTTTCAAACTCGCTAGCACCAAAGGGATTAATGTTCACCAACTGTCCTCTTTAAAATCCATTCATCTGTAGGGGTTTAGTTCATTCCTTTGTCAACAGCCCATGTGAAGGCGATTTTCTCAGCTTACATTTATGTTGAAGTTTTTATATATTTAGGAACGACCTTTGAATATTGTATGCATTTGGCAATTAGTCTAGATCCCATCAATTAGATAATGATATCTCCCTTTTCAGTAACTTGATACAACAAAATTGCAGACCATGAAATATACATCACATAATACGTCATTAGGAATTGATGATGATGAGCCCTTCTCTCCATGGATAATTTATTTCATTCCCACTTTTTGGAGGAAAAAAAGAATTTGCCATTTTTTCACAGTAGGTGATATGAGTCACTCTTGCTCTTTAGCGTGACGATTAACAGCAGACACTTGATGAGGTTGGGAGTTTCATGGTGTTTTTGATTGTAGGTTTAGAACTTGTGATAGCTCGTGAACACAAATGCATACATAAATATGTCATATTCATATTTAATCTTTAAATAATTCATTTATTATTTGCTTTGGCTGTTATGACTCATAAGTATAAAAAGCTTTTTTGGAAAATGTTGTAGACCAAATTTGTTTGTCTGGGAAATATCTGATAATGTAGGGTTACATCTAAGGGTTGTGGTTCTTATGTCTACATGCAATAAGATGGCCTTTGAGTGGTTTAATCAGGTCTAAATCTTTATTTCATGCGGCATCCTTATACAATGGTATTACATTTATGAATACCTACTTGAGAATTAGTACCTTCTGAAGAATGTTGTCTAGATCCAAAGGTAGCTACTTTCAGCAATGTTCATATGTGATTCTACATCTAAAGATCTTAATAGAAAGTCTTCTGTAGTGGTCAAAGTTTACTTGCATATATGCATTTAGAAAATTCCCATAATCAAAGACCATACAGCCTTGTATTTACTCTAAAATTGAAATGCTACTCAACCTATCAACGTAATTGGAAACATTTCTATCTCCTGAGAATAGGTATAGCTCTCTGAATTACCACTGATAGGTAGTTTGAACAACCTCTTAAAACAAAACGAAGTGCATGATACTTATTAGGAGAAGTGGACTGCTCGAGCTTAAGTTGATGTAGCATCTTCACTTAAGTGGAAGTGGTTGAACTTTGCAATGGAATTAGGGATTCTATGAGTGGTTCAGTCTAGATGGTAAATAGAGGAGATGTGGTGATATGTAGTGTGAGGTTGTAAGATGTCTTGTTAGTGAATTTGAAAAGTCTATTTTAAAAAGGAATTCCTTTTCTTTTGAAGCATAAGGGCACCAAGTGTGAAAGTTTTGCATAGTGTAGGTTTTTTTTGCTGTTTACCTAAAAACAAGGCTAGAGAGTTTTAACTGATATCGAGCAGAAAAAAGTGTGCTGAAATTATTACAATATGTATCGTATGGACTTTCTCTTAGATGTTGGTATAATAGTATTTGAGTATCATTTAGATATGAAGTGGTTTGACTGCAAAACAAAAACAACTGAAAAACTCTGAAGAAAAAAATGAGAAAAGCATAGTGTACTTCAAATAAAGTCTATGTAACGATCGACACAGGTCAAAGAGAACTCATAGGGGTCTTCAGACACACTTAGGTGTTGATCTAAGTCCAAATATCACCTTGTGCCAAGTTTCTCCTCTGAGGGTAAAGCTGGTTTACTTACATCTTTACTAAACAGGACTTGGTGGGTTAATATATTCCATAATTCATTTTATAAAAAAATCAGCGTCCATTGTGGTCAACAATACTAACATCCACCTCTCTACTTCCTCTACCATATTCCACAGCATGTGTTACAAAGACGGAATCTACATAGAGCCACCCCAGAACCAAGTCTGCATCGTTCCGGTCAACTGCCATGTCTCTGGTTGGTCCGAGTGGTCATCCTGCTCGGACCCATGCTCATCAAACCTGGCCAGTCACTCGGTCAGAAAGAGGACCGTCCTGAAGGTACCAAAGGGAGATGGTGAGCGCTGTCCTGAACTGGTCCAGAAGAGGACATGTTCCTATGATGCTAATACCTGTCCAAGGTAAAGGAATTATGACATTGATTGTGTTACCTGTCTAAATTGACCTGTATGATAAATGTTTGATGAGAAATCATGCCTCCATAACATTGTCCACTCAGACAGGGGTTTGGAATTCATTTTACCATTATAATGTTGCATGAGATGATAAATAATACGGAATTGAAGAATTGCTTAAAATAAAGATAAACCTAATCTCTGGTATATCTTCATTAAAAGTCTCCGTTGATGATCATATAGGATTGGCAGCTGGTGAAATGGTGAGTCCTGCAATAAACCAACATTTTGTTCTTTTCACCACATTTCCTCATCAAAATTGTAAAATGAGAGTAGACTCGAGTGAGACTAGGAAACTACAGCAGGGATCAGAAAAAGCTCCCTTTTTTCCCTCTTTGCTATTGAAAGAAAAATCTCCTTATTTAATTTTTAATTTTTTTTGTTTTTTGTGTTCAGAGAATATCCATGGGTGAGCGAGATACATGTTATTATAAAAAACACTGGAGAAAGGTTGGTTCACCTTCTCTATGTGTATGAATTGACTATTATTGAGAATGGATGAAAGCACGCCTGCAAGAGTAGACTAGACATGTTCAGTTGAGCACAATAATTCATGGAGTGACATTGATAATTGGACTAATCTTGGGCAATGGCCATGGAGCCAATTACTTTCAACCAGATTGCTACCCACAGTCCTACATAAAAGCATGAATCAGCCGCATGCAGAATTACAGTCTAATAATGAAAATCGCTTGCATGTTTTGCAGCCAATGCAAGATATGAAAGCAAAGAGATTACCCGGGAGAACAATGCGTTTAATTGCCAACGTTCAATATGAAAATAATACCAGAGGCCAGAGGGTGCCACTGCTTTGCAGGGGGTCTGATATTCAATAGAGGGGGCTTATGGTTCATTGTTCTTTCTGCATGGAGGTATTTGTTTAATGTGAATTAGTGCTGGCTCAGGTTCATCGATGCATATGCATACTGGTATATCATGTGATAGGATTCTTTGTTGGGGCTCCGGTGAGGCGATTAGTCCAATTTTCTGGCTAATTAGTGCTATGCTCTCCCCATGTTTGTCTTTTGTTGTGTGGAGGTAATATCATAATTGAATGCTGAAGACAAATCTGATGGCCTGTCAGAAAGTGCATGAGATGTTTCTTGCATGTGATGTCAAAGCTTCTTTTTCCAAAGCATTTCTTTCAAATGGAGTTTTCTTTTGTTTTATGTACCTTATGATTTCAAGAGAATATTTATTTAAGGTTATATTTTATAACTACTTTTAAAATCTTATTATATTGATATTCATATAAAAAAGTAGGGAATTTAAGTTCTGATTCCTGGTCATGTGTACTTTGAGCATTGAATGTTAGGGGTTATATTTCTAAGTCAAACTCCGTCTGGTATCAGTCTCATTGGTGAGACAGAGGTATTAAGATGAATATAGTAAGGGCTAAATTTCAAATAGAATTGGAAAGCAGCTAGATGATCCTAATTTTGACAGAGTCAATGCAAATGTGGAGCCTCAATCTAAGCTCACTTACAGCTTGACCCATAATGATCTCGTCCTAAATTACAGAATTTGAATTGTTTTAACCACCCATACCCCAGACAATATACAACACTATCTGCTTGACCTAGTATCTCTTTCTAAATTACAAACTTGAATTCATGAGTTTCTCCCCTCCTCTCGACCAGACAATGTCGTACTAAAATGAAAATCAATTCAAGTCATGGCTGTAATCAGTTTTGTGTGCGGTATTGATGGACGGCCCACCAAATGTTGATGACTGCAAGGTGTCAGTTTTCACCTCATCATCTATATGGAAATGAATTCATTTGCACTTCAGATTGCATCACCATTAACTAAAGGATGAAATTCAAACCTCTTCCTTTTTTTTTCTTGAAAAATAATTGGGTCATCTTTATATTTCTATGTACGAGGTTGTGTTGTCACTCAACTTTGAAGTAAATCAGGAGATGAGAGGGAAGACCCAATCTCTCTGGGGTGATATTTGGCCACATTTAAAGTTGTAAAAATGAAGTGGAAAGATATATGCATCATTGATTTTTTAGCATCATACATAAATATTCCATTTTCTTGTCTTACTTAATTATTCTCTTTATTCCCTTTGAGAATTTATACCTACATGATTAAGATTTTTTTTTTTCCATTGTTAAGATACTGGTATCTAGAAACTGGTTCTAGTCATGGATGTTTATATCATAAATTTTCGTCAGTGAATTGAATCTCTTTTCGTTTGTCGGAGGAAAATTAAGTTTGATTAATAATCATAGATTTTGATGGCAAGATTGGTTTTGAAGAGGAAAAAAATAAGACTAGGATTCTTAGAAGGCATTTTTTTCTCAGTAAACAGTTTAAATATTTGGAAAAAAATAGGGCATGGGAAGAATATTTTCGCAAAACACATAAAAAAGCCTCGTTCAGAGAATAGATGACTCTAAAAAGTGTGAGATCATTTTTTGATCACTCTGGTCTTAGAGGGTCGATGATGATGGGTTCAATTGGTCACCTGAGCTTGCCACCCCTGCCCTGCTTGACCGACCATGGCCAAAATTAATCACCAGGTGTCATCAACTGATCGAGTATCGGATCCAGCGAGAGCAGGGGCTTCCTTTGAGAAAAATTAGCCCGGCTTTGTGCACTTCATGGGCAGTCTGCCATTAAACCCCACAGGGGACTGATGGATACCAATGTGAATAGGGATTATAGATGGGATGCTTTAGATGTCCAGTCTGCTAGAATTTGTTTACTTCTTATTTTTGTTAGACCTACCTAGTTCACATGATACATTCTTGCCTTTTGAATAACTTAATTCCTCACTGACTTGCTAACTTACTAAGGCAAATAAAAAGTAATGAATAAATTAATAAAATTAATAAAAAAATTGATAAATAGATAAATACAGAAAATGAATAAAGAAATGAATATGAATACATGAATAAATAAATAAATACATGAACAAGAAAATGAATAAAGAAATGAATATGAATACATGAATAAATAAATAAATAAATAAACAAATGAAAGAATGCATAATAAAATGAATAAACAAATAAAAAATTATAGATAAACAGATACATGTATGATAAATAAATGAATGAACAAATGAATGAATAAATAAATAAATAAATAAATGGATAAGAGAATAAAGAAAGGATTTTTAAATCATTATTTTTCGTGTGAAAGTTATTCAAATTTTTGTTTTGAGAATCTTACCAAATCATCATTTTGAAGGGTATAAATGAGTGTTGGAATAAAGTTAACCATTCCAAGATTGATTTTCCCCTTTTAGTGATATAGACCTATTTTCACCCTCTTTAGAATGATTTAACAGCATCATGCCATGCAATTACACCAATGGAAATATTTTCTCTATCAATAGCTTTCCCTAGCTATCTCTTATTATGCCAGTTGTCACCTGTTTAGACCCTAATGTAGTATATCGCATCACATGACCCTTCGGCCTGCGGGGGGCGCCCTTCACTCACAGTGTACAATGTTCCTAGAGTTAATGCCTAGGTCTTGCTCCTACTAAATCAGGCTAAGTAGACCCTAATCAGATAAATTAATTAGACCTATGTCAGTAAGAATGTTCCACCCTATGGACGCTGTTCGATATGGTGGATAGGAAAAGCTTCAGGCATTTTATTCAATCAGTCAGCCCAAGATTGGGGAGAAGGTGTGTTAATTCATTGCTTTGGAAAAGAGAATAGGTTTTGATTGACCAATTCAAAAGGACCTCTTTCATAGGGCATAGTATTTCACCTTTATGAAGAGTTATTAAGTAAAAAGTGAAATTGTACCTTCCCTTTTTTCCCTGAAAAAATCACAAGAATATTGCAGGTATGGGAAATATTCAAAGCATGAGTGAAATATTTAGAATGCTTTAATTCCCATCACTTCAAGTTGTTTATTACTAACGAGATTTTGTAATGAGATATTTGGGGAAATTTAAAAGAGGACCAGAGGTTTCGGGGAAAGAGAACACTTTAAAAATACTATTAGGATTTACAGCATCTACAGATTATTTTTGTGTGATTGAAAGCATTTCATGTTGTGAAATGTAGCTGCATGAAAAGACGCATCTGGAGTGCAAAATGTGTAATTGTTCAAAATCATAATATTTATCACACAGTGGTACAACCACATTGTTAGGATATGGACCTGGCAAATAAATGTAAATTCTTGATTTGGCTTAATGTTACATAAACTATCACTCAGCAATGTCAAAAAAGAACTGTGATACATTTACATCAGTAACTATATATTATGCCTTTTGCATTCCATTTCACTAAGCTACCTAAGGGGATAAATTGTTGTGTTTCAAAAGAAGCATTTTCTCTCCACAATCAAAAGATTACAGAAGTGTAATGATCAAATGGAAAGCTTTATGGTGCATCTTGCTTGAATACATGGCAGCATGATGCTACTTCAAAAACACCGCTTAATTTCTTCAGGGTTATTAATTTTGTCTGCTGTCTCCAAGGAAATCATGAACTCTGTTCTGGCCCCTCTTTCTTTTGACTGCATCGCCCACTTCTGTCTGAGCACTGTGTTTCAGTGTTTCATGTTTCTGCCCGAATGATATACAAGTTGAGCTGATCAACGAGATGCCTTAGCAGCCAAGACTGCAACCCATTTTCATGTGTGAAAGTCTTGGTCAATTACAGCAGTTGTGCAAACATTCGGGTGTGAGCATTCTAGTCAATGAAGTCCTTTTAATGCCTCAATGTTCAGCAGTTCTCGTAACTCTTTGTCTGTAGGCTGATCGTCCCTGATTCTGTTCTTAAATGGCATGTTCAGGTAATTGTTGGCATTTCAGCCCTTTGGATAATCGTCCTACACTTGCTTTCGTTGGGGAATGTTTTCTTACTTATTTTCCTCTTCATTGTGGAAAGCACAGTGGCATTCTCCCAGACCATTCCTGTAATCACAAACTCTAGCAATGGTTACTATAATGACTCTCCCCTACAGCAATCTCTGATCCATTGATGAAATGTCTTTATGTAACTTTGCAGATCTGGTGTTAAAATATGCTCATTCTATAGGAATGTTAGATATATGCGGGGTTTCTTAACCCTTATACTTATTGTGCTATCAAATTCAAACATGAATTTCAATTAAGATTTCCAGAGACTTGTTTTAGCCATGGTTCATTTTGTTCATCATTCATATTGATGAAGGAAATTGGTGCTGTGCAACAGACTTCACTATTGATGAACCCATTTTGGGGTCTAGAGGGGAAGGAAACTGTTTAGAGCCTGGGGAAATTGCTAGCCTATTTAAAGGATATAATTATAGTTATAGGCCTTGTTAGTCTTCAATATAATTCTAAGTTTGACAAAATTGACAATTGTTTCATTTATTATTCTCCTCTTATAAACCAAGGGAGAATAAGTCTCAGCTCATTCATTCTTTTCATATTATGCCTTGTTAAACACAGGAATTTGTTGTGTTTTATGTCTACTTTTATCTTCTTCTGATGAGATAGGCATATAAAATAAAATTGGTTGTTTAACTCATCCTCTGTCCCAATTACCAATCCAATCAGATGATTACCAACCTCTTTAATATCACCAAAGTTTGCCTAAATTTATAGCATCACAAGATCTTCATGTAGGAATTGAAATGTCAGTGTGCTCTAAATTGATTAAGTCATAAATCTGTTGAGTGTTACGAACAAATTCTGTGATGTTGCAGGCACCACCTACGCAATGGGGTGAATTGTATCCACCACATACTACAGTGTGAAAGTTTGTTTCAAGGAAAAGATAGAATGATAACGATAAAGATGCAAAGAAATTTGGAAGTGTGGGAGTGACTGATAGAGAGGCAGATTGGAAAGAAGATCAGAAGAGAAGAGGAAAGAGAAAAAGATGGAGAAGAGACAGGTAGAGAGAGAGGACAAATAAAATATTATTGGGTAGAGAATGGAGAAGAAGAGATGGAGAGAGGAGAGGCAGGGAGAGAGAGGGAGCGGGAGGGAGGGGGAGAAAAGAGGGTGACAGAGAGAGAGAGAGAGAGAAGGGAGAGGGGGAGTGGAGAGCATGTCCACTTTGACTTTAATAATAAGATTGCTGGAATACATTGAGGAAGAGTGGAAGGAAGAATGAAATTAGACTCTTTTTACTTCTTCAAGAAAATGGGACATGAGACATTTTAATTTAAGAAAATGGTAATGATAGAGATAGAAAAAGATATCGCAAGGGTACGCATGGCTCTGAGCCAATTAGAAACCTGAACTCTTGTAAAACTTTTCATGTCTGTCTTTATCTTGATGAAATCTGCAGTACGGCAGCTTAGCAAACAACTGCATACGAGCTACTATATGGCCAAAGTGGACACGTGACAAGCCCTCATGTGCCCAGAATATGAAATAGGGATAACAAGATAGAGATGGATTAAAGGTGTCTAATGAAAGAGATTTAATATGCAACGCAGCTCCAGGTTAATTGTATGGACGATAGCCTGAAGGAATATATCACTCGATATATGAGAAATATCTCATGAATTATATCAAGATAAGGTGACTACAAAAAAGACAATAATGTCAAGGAAATTAAATATTAAGGTAATTGGGGAAATTACGAGAATTAGTTTAGAGGAATTATAAGGAAACAAAAATAGAATTGATGTATAAGTAAAAAAAAAAAAAGTGAAAATAGAGAATTGGAGCAGAGAGCAGAATGTAAATAAGCCAGACATTTTTTGTATAACTTGAGCTCGATGCAAACGATATGCAGGTCAAGTTTTTTAGCATTTTAATTGAAATACTCAACTTGCATGCCTCCAATATCATTAACTTTGAAGGCTGTAATTGAATTTGAGAAGAAAAAACAACACTATTTCACACGTTCTTTGTGTCTTCAATTAATGGTAGACTCGTGCAAAACAATGACCCCTTCCCCCCAAATGGTACAAGTGCCCCCTGCTTGCATGGTCTCAATTTTCATTTGCGCTCATCTAGCTGGGGCTGTGTAAATACCTCCCCATGGTCAGCCAGTCCAGGCGTGCGCCGATTTGTGTAGGCACTTACGCTCCGATGCGCTTTTGTCCGCTGAAGCATGGACCAATACAATGCGAAACATCGTGAGTACAATTACGGCAAGCACACTTTGCCCGCCCTCCGACCACTTGCACATGTTATTATCTGCTTCCCTCTCGAGGGTTTCTTTGAAATGATGGATTTAATCAAGGGGAAGCAAGAAGAATATTACTTTTACCAAACAATGTCATCAATAGGTCATGATATCAAGTAGGGCCAACGCAAATGATGAAGAAAAATGAGATTTCTTTCATCATTTTTGTACATTTTATTTTCTTGGACATAATTATCCTCAACACATATATTTTAAAACTTAGTAAACACCCTTCTGGCTATCATTATACAATTTTTGTTTTCTTTCTTTAAAAGTCCCTTTTTTCTGTGCCAAGGACAATTGGAAATCATAGAAAGAGGTCAGTTTCTAAGTTGGCAATATTTTTCTTTAAATAAACAGAATGGAATTCCTCTTATTTGTACAATTTTGTAGGGACAGGGATAATTTGATAATTTGTAACAAACCAAAAAAAGAAAAAAAAAGAAAGAAACATTCTATCAACACCAGAGAAATGGTGACTTAAAAGACAGGCACTCTTTTAGTGAGAACTACTATTTCATCTTAATGCTTGAAAAGTACAAGACGTGCGACCAAATGGTACATTGTCACAATTCATTATTCTTTTGCTTGGTTATAAAACCTGAGCAGTGGAAACAGAGCTGCTAAGAAGCCTGAATCTCCAGCTGCCAATCCAAGATTTGAGTGTGCAGATAGGATTTGTGGGTTGATCTGCTAATGTTTAAGATTGGCCAAATGTCATGCAGAGGATTAGAAGATTTGAGCTGCTTAGTCCTTCATTTTATCCATCAACCCACTTCGGAGAGGAGTGACAGTATTTGAGTAGCAGTTTAAGGCTGTTATAGCCAAGGGAAAGACAGCAAAGGGTGACATCTATGTCATGTGGGAGAAATCACTTTGTCTCATTTGCTGTGGTACGATTGAAACAATTTAATTTAAAACTCTGATTTTTGTTCTTTCGTCAGGCAGTTTAACATGTCACTCCTGTAGCCCATGACACAAAGCTGATAAACCTTAAGGCTAAAGTCCTTTCAGGGAGAAAAATCATCTTTGAGTCCGATGGTATGTCATGACTTGCTTTGCACCAATTCATATGAATATAAGGTGTAATTTCTTCAGATAGGGAAAAAATAATGAGAGAAGGGAAAGGAGATAAAGAGAGGGAAAGAGATGGAGAAGATAGATTTTGAATACAGGGGCATACACAGACAGAGAGATACTGTCTGTTGAGAGCCAGAAGGGTATTAAATTACAGAGTAAACAACCTCAAAAACACTAAAGACAAGATAGAGAGAGAGAGAGAGAGATAGAGAGACAGACATACAGACAGACAGACAGACATACATACACAGACAGACAGAGACAGACAAAGACAAAGATGAAGCAAAAAGTGAACTGGCAACATGCACTAAATGAATGATAATTGCAGTAAGGATAATAGCAATAAAATAGAGGAAGAGAAAACAAATAGGAATAAGGGAGAGAAATAAATAAAGAGGAAACCGATAATGAGAGAATAAACAAGGAAAGAGTGGTATAGAGAAAGCAAGAGAGAGAGAGAGAGAGTAAGAAAGAGAAGAGAAGGGAAAGAAAGGGAGAAAGAGAAAGAGAGTTACAGAAAGCAATGTCGTCATCGTCATGCTGCAGAGAAGGGCTGTGACTTTGTTCCCTATGTATATAACATGACAAGGTTAACTGCTGTTAATGTAGAATTCAATTTGTCTCTCAAACAAGACAAAAAAGGGTACTCAAGAAAATCAACTGTTATACTCCGTTTTTCAACTCTACTTGACAGCATTAAGTTGCTGACAAAGTGGTCCTTATCCCCTCTCCATGTTCAATTGAATGATGTATTAGTTTGACATCGAGACATCCTTTCCCAGACAATCTTGTTTTGAGAGATTCAGAAAGGTAGCTTATACATTCAAGTATAACAAAACATTTGCTCTAAAATTTCTTACAAGATTAAAACAGAATTTAAAGATAAAGGTGAGTTCTGGTAAAAAATTGAAAATGAATTCTCACAGAATCAAACGAAAATTACACTGAATGTTCAAGATTACAAATAAATTTCATTTGCCAAACAATTTTGTCGGAAATTTTCACGCAAAGTCTTGATACAGTCTAAATATTTCTTTTCGTAATGATCAAGTTTAATTTTTTCCTTCTTGTCATGATCTAGTTTAGCTTCATTTGCAAATATATTGCTGTAGATTTGATCTATATATCAGCTTTTATTCAATTACCTAGTTTCCCTGATAAATAAGATATAGCTTGCTAGGATCTAATTCTATTGTTTTTTATTATCAGCACGTGCTCACCCATGACAGCATGCGGTCAAGTTACATCGGTCTGAATATTTGTGCTCTTTCTAAATCAATTTAAATGGTCAAATAGAGCACCAAGGGATACGTTATGAATATGCCATTGTCTAGAAACCTGTCCATTCTCACACCTTTCTAGAAGCGCCAAAGTTCCTCATGTGGAATATCTTGGAAGATGATGATGACGATCGAATGCAAATATTCATGCGCATCGTCAGAAAATTTGATTTATCCTTTCTTTGGGATTTAAGAACAATGGCCGTAGAGAAGGAAACCTGATTGCATCAGTGTCCAGAGGGAGATGAGTTAACTCTGATTGCAGCCGACTCTAAATGGTTCCACATACGGTAACAAGAGTGGTATTAATCACGCCCCATGGTGGTAAAGAATAGAAGCAATGACCCTTGATGGCCTTTTCTTTCATTTATGTTTAATGTACTTCCCAGGAGCACTGGAGAGTGTATTTCTTTTCTTAAGCTTGTTCTCAAATGTTAAGAGTAGCTCTCTTCAACAATCAATCTTTTCCATCATACATTATCCTCCTCAGGGAGCTGGCTTTCTGAAAATGACACAAAGAGATCGACATCTTTATTGAAAGTTACATTTGGAATACTCTGAAGGATAGCTCTTAAGTAGGCCAGCAAACATGGCTTAATTTGTGTGCACAAAATGGCTGCGTTCTAAATCCATGAAATTAAGGTTTCCCAATAATTTTTTGAATGAACGTTGACAGGCCTCTTGTTTTGGAGGGCTTGCACTTTTCACACATGAGAACGTGGCCGTGCATTTTCTCTTCATTGTGTGTGTGTGTGTAAATGCTACATGAGAGGGTAGCTTGCAGGGACACAAAAGGTTTGTCCCCATAGACAGAGGGGATTAAATTTCTAACACATTGTGATTCATAAGTGGTTGCACTCGATATAGAATATGATCATTTCCTCTTGTGCTTCACACCAGCCAACCCTAAAAAAGAGAGGAAATAGCGTTTTAGAAATCACAAGTTAAGCATATGCCTTTCAACAAATTCCCAATAGGCATAAGAGTACATTTATCTTGGATCTTGCAAAAGGGCATAATTCCATTGTATAGATTTGGGTAAAGTGTTTAAAAATTGTATCAGTATGAAGATGATACATTATGTATTTTGTTATGATGGAAATCTGTGAATTATATAAGTGGAGATTTATGTTATATAATGAGTTTTGCTAGATATCTGTCAATAATATCATATTATTTTTGATGGTTGGTAAATATAGCGCTTACTTTTTGAAATCGTATTGGCCCTCCATGTTTATTTTTCACAGGAAAAACAAAAATACACATACAGATATAAATTAAATAAAAAGAATTTTAAAAAATGCAAGTTTTATAAAAGAATTTACATTTAATTAGATAATTTCACAGGTCTTAGAGAACTGAATCTGCCTTTTATTTCCATTTTTTTAAAATCTTGTAGGGCCATTTAGTCCATTCATATCTTTGCTTACTGTACAACCGACTGACTTGGAATTGTGTTCTGACCTTCTTGCTCTAACTAAACTATTAGAGTAGCGGACATAGAGCCAGTGGTGAGCTTATGCACTTTCTGGTATCACTGTGTCTCAGTTTACTTCGCTTGTATGCGACTCTCTATCTGGGCTAATAGCTTCCCCATCATCTTGGGCTTGTGACTATTTGGTTACCTAGAGGGAAGAAAATAACCCAGTCATGGCCAAACGTCCACCTGAACAGCTTGTTCAACATAGCCCTCTAAAGACCTGTCCCTGCTCCCTTATTTTTCTAAGAGGAGAAGGAGAGAGGTTCTATTATGTGAATGGGTTGTTCTTGCTTTTTTATTGAATCAGTGTTGAAAAATCCAAGCTTCAAGGAAGACGGCCTTTCGAGAAAAAAAGATTAGGGATTAATTCATCTGCTGAGAGCCAGAAAGACATTAACATATATTTACCACAGAGTTCACAGCAGAAAAATAAATTTCTTAAATACATTTTTTATACTTTTTTAAAGTCCTTACTTTTTAAGACTCTTTTTCTAGAACATTTTGTTTGTTAAAAATGAATCTTCTTCATGTATATGTTTTTATACAAAGTGAAATTGCAGACTTTTGATAAATATACATGAAGTAGATTTCTATTCTGTCAAGGCTTTCATTACCTTCATGGAATATATAATATCTATAATAGATTTCTATTTTCAATATGATATTGTTTTATATCTTCTATGTCTTTGAGCATAATATAGAACAGATAAATTTGATTACTATGAAATTAAAAATGTGTTTATTTAAAATAAAACCCACCTTTTTTCCAGTGTAACAATCCTGTGTTTAGCTTCGCTGTTTGAAACTCCTTGATCGAACAAGGATAGCTGCATTATTTTCCCTGATGCAATGGCCTCTTGTTTGCCTACCTAACAGGTCAAGTGCATGGAAAACTAAAAACTTACCTTTACCCACCGCAAACCGCTACCGTAAACCTGTTCATCCTTGCTTGGGGGTTGACACTACTAGGTCTAGCTGGAGAGGACGTAACCCTTGTCTCTTAATATCGCTCACTGCACAAACCCCCTGGAGGTAATCAATACATTCCCTGTCTCATGATCGTGCTAGTGGAATTAAATCTTGCCAATCCTCGCGGAGAAGAACAGGGCACTGATATCTGGTTTGTATTCCTCAAATGAATCCCCCAAATTATTTTTCCAATCAGCAAGTGTCTTATTTTTTCATTTGTATGAATGTGCAGAGTGGAAAAAGGTAACTTTTGAAGTGAGTTGGAAAAAGAACTTTGTATTGGATATCTTTTCATGGAATACATAGTGAACACAAAGATTTAGTTCATAACTTCCTTTATTATGAATCCTATGAAATAATGTTGGTAGTCTGTTCATTTAGAAAATGCATGTGTATCACAGTATGAATATCCTTATGAAGACAATGAATTTATTTTCATTTGTTTATATTTGTACCTTTGCAATTACTAGTTCATAACCGTTTATCATGGCTATTAACAGAAACTTTATTATCAGTGGAGGATCCAGGTTTGTTTTCTTTTCAAAGAGGGGAAGGGTGGGAGGGGTCAAAGGTGGGGGCAAAAAGTATTTCTCATTAATATCTAGAAAGCAATACAAAGGAGGGTTAGCCTTATCTCTATTGGGAGAAATTAAGTCCAATGTGGTACCCCCTTAATCCATCTTTGATATTTTATACAGGTTTAATGTTTGAGCCTGAGGCCCTGTAACTTTCATAAGTCATAAAAAGTCATTTAATCATTGGTAAAGTATGAAGTATGTTTCATGGATATCTGGAAAGCAATGAAAAAAGTAGGGTAAGCTTTATCCCTATTGTGGGGGCTTTTCAATCTAGTGTGGTACCCCCTTGATCCATCTTTGGTAATTTACACAGGTTTAATGTTTGAGCCTGCGACCCTGTAACTTTAAAAAAAAAAGTCTTTTTGTCAGCTTTCTTAAAGGCAAGTCATAAAAAGTCATGTAATCATTGGTATAATTCATTTTCAACACATATGTTGTAATTGCACCCTCGAGGATTAACCCACTTTCATGTAATGATTATCTTTCCTTTGAAGCCTTGTCAAAGGGGTGATGTTAAATAAAGGTAATGTTGAATAGAATACTCCATCAGTGCTATCAAAATCCAAGCAGAGCCAATTGCAGGTAAATTGACTTGAGTTTCATGTCTGTAGATATAGAGAGCTCAAAGCAGTATATCAAGCTGGATGTAATTTCTTTCCAACATAGTTATTAAGTATTTCATAAAGAGATCCCCTGATTTGAAATTTGTGTGAAATTGACCTTTTTAGCAAGTTCCTGTGATTACTGCAAGCAGTAATTGATATTCCTACCTCAAAATAGAGTTTCTCAGAGATTAGCTGATACGGAATTTGTTATTGAGGTGCACAGCTCGTGTTACATTGTGATTGTTAGAGACATGATTATAATTAACAATTATGGCAAAAAGTGATATAAAAAATATGGGCTTTTTCTGTTTAAAAAGGAGATTGTTTTTCATTCTTTTGCATCACAAATCATCAGAATAAATCTATTAAAAAAAGAAACCCCATTAGAAGTAACACAGAGATGGATATCTTCAGTAGATATAAACATGTTACAAGCCCCAGTGATAAAAATGATAATAAACACCATGATTTATCAAAGTACATGTAAGTAGAGCATGAATATTGTTGAGAATTATAATGATCATATCTACAACCCTGCAAGGCCGATATTCTCTTGTTACATTAGTCATACAGAATTTGTAAAAAAAACATTTTCCCATTTGCCGATCGTCTTTCATGCTTTCACTCCATGTTAAACATGTTGCTGTAGGTCTTTTGTGGAAGATGCTTAACTTCTCCCCTTCTAGATCAAATAACAAGCAGTCATAAACACCTAAAACCTTCGCTTCTATTTTAGGATGTGTTCGGGTTTTGTGGAATCAATTTCTACCAATTTAGTGAGTCATGAAATTTGCTATGAACAGGTACATCAGTGTGGCCTTATGGCATGACCTAGAAAACAATTTCATATCCTCTCATCGAATACATGCTACTCTGTTTGAAGTCTTTAAATGTATCAACCCCTTTTACCTGAATTAATAGGGATAACCTATAAGTGCCACAGTATATAAAGGTGCTGATTGATTCCAAGTTGAGGTTTTCTAGTGCTTTTATAATGATATACGTCTTTTCTTGATAGTTGGATAGTTCTCTTTTTATAAGTAATTTTCATCGAAAATGGTATATTTAAAGAATGAAACCTTGTGTAAATATAATTCGATTAAAATGTGAAAATCATACCACATTGCGTAATCTTTGCATCAAACATATAGCTCACACTTTGTACAGTTCATCAGGTACTGATAAGGTTTGTATGGAAAAGCAGAGATAGTTGTCCTGGATGCTTTTCAAAAGGAGACCGTGGGCCTTTAAGTACCTGTGATCTGAGAGTGAGTGTGGCATGATTTTAGAGGTAACCTGATGAGCGTTCGTGACATTTTATGCGGATGTTCCTGATTAGTCCATCCCTTGCTCAAATTACACGGGTGTCCCCAGGGAACATGTACCCACACAAATCAAAGAACAATAAAAATTGTGTTTTCTTCTACCATTTTCTGCAGAGCCCCCCCCCCCCCCCCTCAACTATCTGGTTTTATGGTCTTGATCGTGAGGAGTAGAGAAGATAAATGTGCGACAAAATTCTACATGAAATGGCATCCTTCGCCATCATAAAACATGGTTATTGCAGCTGTCGTAAGAGATTATGAGCAGAATGAATACAAAAATATGTTTTGAAGAGACTTTATGGCTTTGATATGAGGTAAAATGTGTCTGTGAAAGATGCACAATATTTCTAAAATCTTACTTGCATTTTTCTGTTTATTTCGTCTGCAAAAAGATAGAAAAGTTCTTGATGCTTGCTGTAAATGTCAAAAGTGCAAAGGCATAGAGAACTTTCCAACCTTCTTCTAAACCAGAAATCTTCATGCAAATTGAAGGTATCATACATAGACATATCCTACCACAATTAAGATCTACACTGCTCGATTCCACAGTATGTAATGCGAGAAAGCATTGAGGCAAATAAGCATCCTACAATGATCTTCACTCATGAAAATAAAATGGAATAGGGTGAAAGAGAAGAGTCTTTGGTGGTAGACTATAACCACCGTGAGTGAGACCGGCATGGATTGCGACCACTAATCCGGTTACCACTGCTGCGGGAACATGTGACCTTTGGTGACGCGATGTTCGGCGGCTCATTAGCCAGTGTTTGTGATGTTTTCGGTTTTGGGGACAGAGTGATGCGATGCATTGTGGGTAAAAAGAAGAAGCAGGGGTGAGATCGGGGCTGGTGAGAGAGAACGAGATGGGGATATTTTCTTGTGTGTGAAGGAAAGAGCAAGAAGGATAAACAGATCAATAGTGGAGAAGATATTGGAAGGATATACATGTATATAAACAGAAGACAAATCAATTGAAGCACAGAAGAAATTGATTATAATGATTGTGTTTGAAAGATGAATGATTGCATGTGAAGTTATGTGATGGAAGTTGTTTAGCCCATAGCAAAAAGGCAACATTGAAAGTGAAATGATCCGAGAATATATTAGAACAGAAATAATACAATCATATCTTCTACCTAGAGTAGATCTTGCTGGTTTGAAAATCGTTAAAGGAACATGTAAATTATACAGGCCAAAAGTACAGGGTAGGAGTTACATGAAACAAAGGCTGGAAAAGATACATAATACCTATAAAAAAGAACAAAATAGGGTAAAATGTAATCTTAGAAAGGTCACGAAAAGGGGGAACTAGATCATGTGTAAAGGGAAGGAAGAGTTGAGGGATTACAGAGAGTGGGATAGAAAATGGATTGAGAAAAGCCAAGAGAGAGAGAGAGAACGATTGAAGCCAATCGATTGATTCTTTTGTTCAATGGTGTGGTAGCATAGTGTTGATTAGTTTGAGTTGATAGGCTCGATTTGTTGCTGATTGGTAAGCGGGCCAGTTCAACCTTAAAAGAATACAGTAAAGAAGGAAGGTAATTCAAAGTTGGAATTGAAATGTGTTAGAATCACCAAGCTGCAGTTTTGCTCTTCGATTTATTTAGGAAATTAGAGGTCAATTTTGCTCATATTATATTCTGGTGTTTAATCATTGTACTTTTCATTTCCCATATTAATTGAAAAAATTAATGATCCACTCCAACAATTTTAGTTGCTATATAAATCCTGCAATCAGAAGAAACTTTATACAAATTTGTTTATTCTCATGTTGAAGTGAGACTATTCTCTGTCAAGGCCTTGATATTCAATATAATGGTTCAATTTCCTTTTCAACTCTTGGCTTCCTTTCTGGTTTTTAAAATGATTGTTTCTGTTTCAACTTTGACTTGCTTTCTAAATGACCCCAATTTTTATTTTTCCAGTGAAGGCTTTGATATTTAATACATTGTTTCAGTTTCAAATATGACATGTTTTTTTTACTGTTCTCAAACATCTTTTCTCTATGAAGGCATTGATTTTTGATATTTGTTCTTAGTATTCGACCCTGACTCGCTTCCAAGCAAACATCAAAATTGATCAGAGCTAAACATCTGGATATACGGTGATACCATGTAAATCCTCTCCATCATATATCACAGATATCTAAGCCAGAACTAAGAAATACAATACTTAAGTGAAAGAAATCAGAACAGACAAAACCCACCACGCAAATTTAGAGGGTGAGAAACTCTAACTTTAGGAAAGAAACCTGATAGATTTCAGATGCCGCCGACATCTCTCTCTTTCTTTCTCTCTCTCTCTTGATATCTTTCTCCCCTCTCGACAGAGCTCACCTGGGGGCGTGTGTAGATGCTCTAATTGTGGCCCTGTATTCTGGATGCCACGGAGCCTCTTCGGGTCTCTTGCTGATTATGTCACTGGTGAAAAACATGACCTAAATAATGGTATTCTCGTGGGGTTCGAGGCAGGGTCTGAGGCATAGGGCGGCAAATGTACACAAAGAGAGAGAGAGAGAGAGAGAGAGAGAGAGAGAGAGAGAAAGAGAAAGAGAGAGAGAGAAGGGGGGGGGGGAGGGGGACATGATGGTACCTTAATTTTTAGTTTGTCAAAAAGCATTTCCAAATAGCTTATCAAGGGATATTAATCAGTAATAAATGAAGCTTACCAGATTTTTTTTTCTTCAATCTTTGAACATGGTTGTTGATTATCATTTTTTATTCATATGCGATTAAATACTTCCAGAAAGTTAACTGTAAATAAATTCAGCTGTTCAAATTCTTAAACAATGTAATTAAACATTTTCTTATTAATAGGAAAAAGAATAACTGGCAAAATTTCATTTTATTTACTTGATGACAGTTGCTGACAATTGAAGCTTTTCTTTATCAAGTTTAAGATGTATACTTCATTCAATTTTTTCAGCATGTCAGTAAAAAAAAATTATTCAGATGAAGTGAAATCATGATCTGAAGGTAGTTTCATATCTTAACAAGATAGCTATTCTGTCCAATATTTATTTTACTTCTTTAAAGAAGATGCATTCCCTTAAAGCAAACTTCTCCTGCATCAATTAGGATAATTAGCTAAGAAGATAATCTTCACAACCAGCAGACAGTATCTTACAAGGCTCATTAAACCAGACTCATTACAGTCACATGACCTTTTCCCCCTATGCATGATGATTCCATAATAATAAGCTATGTCAATAGAGAAGAAAGGAAAAAAATGGCATCAACCAGGAAATATAGCGTGCAGGGAAACATCAAGTGATATCGATTGATAATAGTTAGGGTAAACATTCTCTCTCTAGACTACTGACAATGGGTCACAATAACATGATTAGTTTTAGTCTGCCACGCACAGAGCGATGCATTGATTTTTATGTCTTTGTGAAGATGATTTGAGGGAGGGAGGGGCTGTCTGTCTGATAATTACTCATTTTATATTATCTCTTGTATTTCTGTTATGTACACGTGTCTCTCCATAGTTATAAAATGTTCCTTCCTCTCTCTTGCTTTCTTTCAGTCTCTGCTTCAGCCTCTGTAATGTTGTCTATATCTTTCTCTCTCTGTCTCTTTCCGCTGTCTCTTTTCTCCGTCTCTTTTCTGTCTCTTTCCTCTGTCTCTTTTTTTCTGTCTCTCCCTGTCTTTGTCCCCCCCCCCCCAATTCTTCATTCTCTATCTTTCCCCTCTGCATCTTTCACGCTTTCCACTTGTGACATTTTCTCAATTTAATTTTCTCCCTCTCTCTCTCTTTCTGTCTCTCATCATTCCAAGCATGTATCCATGCAGTCATGATTAATGCACTGGTCATGTCTAGACTTACAACTTACTAGCAATATCACCCATCTCTTGCCCTTTCAAACATGTCATTGAAATTGCATCTGAAATCTTCTTTTTATCTCATATTTCCAGCTACATCATATTTCAGCATTAAACATGAAGGGATCAATTTCAAGATGAAAATTTAACAGAGTCAAAAGACACGTGTCCAGCAGCCCATCATGAAATTAATTCAAACATGAGTTGCGCCTTTAAGCTCATATTTCCATTTATCGCATAGTGCACCTTTAAAGCTGAAGCGATCA
The DNA here is from genome assembly GCA_035222895.1 of Strongylocentrotus droebachiensis. NCBI lineage: Eukaryota > Metazoa > Echinodermata > Echinoidea > Camarodonta > Strongylocentrotidae > Strongylocentrotus > Strongylocentrotus droebachiensis. The sequence goes on from JAVYIG010001208.1 coordinate 205,273, forward strand.
AATACTAGATGAAAATGCAATTGAGTCAAAAGACAGGTGTCCAGCAGCCAGTCCTGAAATTAAATCATATCTGACCGCTTGCATCAAATTCTCAATTCTTAAATTCAAATATGCAAGGAACCCAGTTGGTAGAACAAAGGGGCGGGCCATCTGCAAAGCGATGCCACCAAGGAGATCAAAACTGGTCAGCGACGAGGATCAAAAATTAATTTTCTAAATGCACTTTGAGAGCAACAATGGAATAGGGTTTGGGGATGGTTTGGTGTAGTGCGTGGTTGATGCTGTGCTTAATGAAGAGTGACAGGCATTAGTCAATTATTTGTTCAGAGATGGTGCTTCCAAATAGAAGATTTGAAGACTCAGATAATGTTGTGATGATAGAAAAGTGAAGTATGATTGGAGGAAAATATGATAAATAGACTCACTAGGATTTTTCTAGACTTGAACTTTGTAGAAGGAAATTAATTTGACTGACTGGAAGGAGAAGAAAAATATGATGATGAAGGGGAAAAGATGAAGATGAAATTTTAATATAGCATACAGAAATGTAAAATTTAGAAAGGGAAAGTGGAATCTGGAGTTAAACACCAACAGGGAATTAAAATCAAGTATGGATTATACATCCAGAGTTATCTTTATAAACATGGAATAAAGAGATAAGGGTAAACAGAACGTGCCTGATTGCACTGAGGAAAGTGGGATAATCTAATACAAAAGAGAAAACTCAAAGTACTTCACTTTTCACTTCCATTCCTTCCAAATACTCTTGTCAACTCCTAAACCCCAAAACATTACCTACAAATAATAAGAACTTGTCTCCCTATGTACCACAGTCCCTATGCACTCACAAAAGCGGCGCCGCTGACGTCAAAAAGTCAGGTCACCGACATGCCGCTGCATTCATTTAGGCAAGTATTCAGGACAGGGCAGAGGCACACACCGGCACAAGTTTACAGAGAGTCGGAACTATAGAGGGAGAACATTTTTTATGCTTTTGGGGATTGAGGGAGGATGAAAGTGTCGTTCACCTGTCAGAGTAGACTACAAAAGAGACTTTCAGATTAACATAGAGAAAAGAGATAAATAGTCTGTCATCACAGACTTTTTTCAAAATGCATATGTATATATTTTGTCAGTTCCAGAGAGAGGTTTTTTATGTAAACGGTCACTATTTCCTGTGTATGATAAAGCTACACAGAAATAGCATTATTATTAATCATGGTGAGCGTATTCATGAATCTACTTTTATAACAAGACCCTTTATCTCACATCTAAATTAGCTTTCAAATCTTTAATATTTATGCATACCTTCCAACCAGAATAGACCTTTTCCCCTGTAAATGACACTGTGTTGTACTAATTCTGAAAAGGCATAGTTGTTGATTAAGCCAAGCTATCCCACTGATTGAGAGATATATGGGGTAAGTCTACTAGCCAAGACTCCCTTCTGTGTGAAAACTGTTATATTATTCAAGAACATGTGTTTCAGTAGAAAAGTGAAACAATATGCTTTGTATAGAAAGCTACATGAAAGAGACAAAACCAGTGGGCTCATTTGTGACAGTATGGTAATAAAACCTAGGATCTGCTTTCTTTTTGCATCCTCCTCTCTCTCTCTCTCTCCCTCTCTCTCTGTCTCTTTCTCTCTGTCTCAGTCTCTGTCTCTGTCTCTCAGTTTCTCTTTCTCTCTGTCTCAGTCTCTGTCTCTATCTCTCTGTCTCTGTCTCTCTGTCTCTTTCTCTCTGCCTCAGTCTCTGTCCCTATCTCTCTGTCTCTGTCTCTGTCTCTCTCTCTCTCTCTCTCTCTCAGTTTCTGTCTCTCTGTCTCAGTCTGCCTGTCTCATATTTCTCTTTCTAAGAAACAGAGAAAGTAAGGATTTGATAGATCTTTAGTAGATGTTGAACTAGTTATTCTTCTACACCCATGCATAGATCCTAATGAATTTCTTCTGACACAGAAATCATTTACAAGACAGTTATAGGAAACTATTCAAACTTTCAGAGGCTGGGATCTAACTCTCACCGCCATCCACCACAATCAGCCATTCACTTATGCAAATGCCATTCATGTTCAACATTCCTCCACCTGTAGTAGAAGAAATCCTTCCTACAAGGCGTAATTGCCATGAGATTTCCCAACAGGGCAGGAAGTCTGTAATTTGCTCACGATCCAGGGCACGAGAGTGCCAATTCCTCTGTCATCGTCCATAACCCATGACAGGCCTTAGTCCCACCTATGCATTTCTGATGCTGGTTATCATGCATTATTGATCAGCACACACCTCCGCTAGTCACAGGTTATGATTTGTGGGCTGTCTTGGACCAGGGCTCTGGGAATCCTGCCCTCTCCTGGGTGATGATCAAGACATTTATGCAATTACTGAGGTCATTTGCATGGAATTTTCTCTCTTTTTCATAATTTTGATATTCCTTAGTTTCACTTTGCTCTGGTATTCACCCAGGTGTGAAAAGGTGCCACAGTGTCAATATACCCTGAAGGTACAAGTATGGACAAATGAGAATGAGACATGTGAGACGAATGTACTATGTTATATTCATGATTAGGTGAAGGGAAGAGTAATGACCTACGGTATATCAAAAGATTAATAGAGACACTCATTTTTTGTTTTCAAAAGAATATTTTGTAACTGTCAACATGGGGTGGTGCATGTTCCATTTCCCCTTGTAAGATAGCATCATTGATATTTATAAAAAGCTTCAGTGAAAAATATTTGGTTATATTTCAAGAAGCTGTAGTTTGATGTGGGGGGGGGGATTACAGTACAGTAAAGTACAGATTGTTTCCTTGTCATTGGGTCAGTGGATTAAAAATAAAAGGGAACATTTTAGAGAATTTACTCTTTCTTTCATGATTTAATCTTTGGGGTGTGTGTGGGGGGGGGGGGGCAGATAAATACATGTACATGCATAATGAAGGAAAAACAAATTTATCAGTGTGTCCAATTTACTTCAGGGTGGAATTGTTCCTGCCTTTTTTTGCCCCATTGTAACTAGCCAAATACAGCAATAGTTAGGCCTTGGTGTATCATTATAAGATGATTTGAGACACTGCCATAGTTATATAGTTCTCTCTCTCTCTCTCTCTCGGTCTCTCTCTCTCTCTCTCTCTCTCTCTCTCTCTCTCTCTGTCTCTCTGTCTCTCTCTCTCTCTCCCTCTCTCTCCCTTTCTCTCTCTCCCTTTCTCTCTCTCCCTTTATCTCTCTCCCCCTCTCTCTCTCACACGCACACTCCATTCTCTCTCCATCTCTGCAGCCTTCCTCTATTTCTTTATACATCTTAATTTCCAATGATATCCACCATTCTCTCTTTCTTGCTATTTCTTTGAACGATAACTTCCCTGCCAGGGGGAATAAACATGAAACCACCTTTTTTCCTGTTTGAAAACTTCAAGGGTTATTCTTTGTCTAGCACTCCAATAGACCCAGATATATGCTAGTCTGTCTCTGCAGACAGATATAGCACCCTTTGCACTCTTTAACTTTTCAATTCTTTAATAACATGTTCAGTTGGGTTTTTTAATGCAGCAGCAACAACAATTTTGATCTCTAGTGCATTGATTCTTGTAGTGAATATATTGATTAAACAATGAAACTGATCACTTTTCTTCCATGCCCCCATAGACACTTTTTGATTTTGAAGACAATGAGTTTGTGTGTGCACAAACTGTAATTACTATCTCTTTTGCAAAATGTTAAAAATATTGGTGCCTTGTCAGCCTGTATATTAATAGAATTCCTCTGTTCAGAATAGGCTCCTGCAAATATTACAAATTATGTAAATAACCATTCTCCCCCAAAATACAATATATCCCATGAAGCTTGCTTACTTTAATAGTCCCAAGCTGCAATCAACTGTTTATCAATGTCTTACAGCTGTAGACTATTTCTAGTACATAACAAATTAAAGTAACAGGACTATTTGTTCCGTCATAGGACACTCACTTCGTCTATATTTAATCTGACTTATTTTCTTCTTGTCAGCTCTTTGTGTCTCTATCATACAGTGAGTCGGCATGCAATAGAAGCCCATCTCAAGAGCCCTTCATATGTGGGTTATGTATGAACTGGGTTAAGAAAGAGGTAGTCTGATCTTGTTCCAACTTCATCAAAAATCCATCTCTGTGTCGATCGTAGGGACAGATTGGGTTATGGGGGTTGATCAATAGAGGGGGTTCTATTTCTTTGATATTGCTTTGTGGTGTTAGTTGTATCAGTGAGAATGATCAAGGGAGGATAGTACCGTCTGTGGTACTCTCTATTCCTGCTGATCAATTTGATTTATTATTAGTAACACGTGTATATAGGTTTCATTTATTTTGGTATTTTACGTTGGTGAATCAAACAAACAGGGCGTGAGCCCAGCTCTATGTACAAAATGAATAGTGTGCCATGATTTTGATCATTATGATTGAATATTTTTCATAGATTTGTCCATCTGAATTGATAAAACCATAACAATTGTATAAATGCTGGATGAAGAGATGTATCCAAACATTGTATTGAACATATATTAGGTTACCATTTTGAGACATATCGTATTTCAATGAGCAGCTGCTATCGCTGTTAAAATCACAAATATCCATGTTGCATTTGGTACATGTTGGTATTTATGTTTCGTGCTCTTAGAGGTAGAGGTGTCGTGGTCGAGTCGATATGTCACCGGACTGTGGATCACAAGGTCCGCGGTTCAAGTCCCGCCGGTGCACTAATGTCTTTTGGCAAGACATTAATCTACATTAGCCACACTCGACTCATGTCAGGTGAATTGTTACCTGGTCTGAATATTCCTTGAAATGCACTGTGCGCTGCTGGACCTAAAGCTAGGGTAATAATTTCCAATGCTCTTTAGAAGTGCATAGGGACGTAATAATGTGAAACACGTTTATATACAAGAACTGATTAATATTACTATTACTATATGGTATTGTTTGCATTTCACATATTTTTAATGCTAACTGTAATATTTACACTATAACTTGTTTGGGGGTAATGCCACACAGGGAATCATATTTCTATTTACATCTTTTTATCTTTTAGTTTAGACCAACTGAAAAGAGGAAACTAATTTTTTTGTTGTTGAATTGACATCAACTATACATACATCTGAGAGTACATACATAATGAGAATTGATAACAGGTGGCGTAGGCTGAAATAACCTACTTTCTTCTCCTTTCCTGAAAACAAATATGAGTCTTCATTGTGGATTCTCTAGCAGGAAATGCAATGCTTCAAACAATACTAGTAGATGACAGCATGGACAGTTTTAGAGCTGTTGTTGAATAATTTCCTGTAGACACATAGCCCGAAGAAAACATCATTTACGAACAAATCTTCTGAAATCTGAGAAATGTTCATTGACCACAGAATAGTGCAATATTTTGGAGACGTTTTGCACACGGAAAGTGCAGCATGAGTTGAAATAATCTTTCTGAGGAAATTGCCTGTTTGCGCAGCAAGATTTTCTGTTGACCCCCTCCCTCCCCCCCCCCCATGTTTGTCCACAGCTGATAAAAGGGAATGGTGAAAATTGAAGACCGTTTGCTGACCAGTCCTTGAATCATAACACTGTGGTTAATGTGAGAGTGAGTGTGTGCATGTGTGTGTGAGTATAGCAAGTAAGTGATTGTGGATTAAATGTAGCAGCCTATCTGGATATAGTCCTTCTGCTGAGAGCCAGAGGGGCATTAGTTCATATATTTTTACAAAGAGTTAATAACCTTGTGGCTCTCACTAATTAATAGTTTATATCATCTTTTAAAAATAAAATACAGTCACAGAAAGAAAAAAAATTATATAAAATTTCAAGATTTACATACAAAAAGGAAATGATTTTCATCAGGAAATTTTCAATGTATTTGAACGAAAAATATTATTAAGCCTGTAAAATGATTGTAAGAATTCATAGAAAAAGATAAAGATAGCACGTTAAGAGGTAGTTGTTTTGCCACATTGACACCAGTAAAAGACAGGTTTGCTGCAAATTGACAAGCACAGCTAGAACCCATTACTTCCTTTCATTCTGATATTCTAATCATGAAGACACGGCAAGCTTTTTCACTACCCGTTTTATGCGTCTATTGACGATGGTGCGAGTATACTATCAAACAACTGACTGATCTTCTGAAGTGCGCAAATAGAGGCCCTGCCAAATGGATAGGCTGGACCTGAATAGCAATTCTTGAAAATTTCACTCCTTATCCACTAGCTAGATTATGATCTACATGACATGTCCATCTCCCCAACGTGAAATGCTGAATATTTAATGGTTTCATCTACAGTCTCTTACAATTCGTATTGCATTTTTCACATATAGACATAGCACTTAGGATTCAGATATTCTACAGATGGTCTTAGACACATGCTGTGGTGACAAGTTCTCAAAAATATATCATCTTAAATTCAAACCAGACCAAATACTATACCTAAACCTAAACCTAATCTAAAACCTAATTGCAACCCATAACTACCCCTATATTTTTGACGAACCATGGCAATTGTCGAAAGAGCATTACGCCAGAGCAGCTCTGTAAATCAAACGTCTTATTTCATAAGATAAGATGAGACACAACGCTTATTTCTATTTCATCTACACAGTATATACTGACCTTTGCCATATGAATTGTATCTCTCTCTCTGTGACTGCAGAGCATCAAAACAGCTATAAAGTTCTAATGACATATTAAACTTATTGCTGATATCTTCATTAATGTACGTTGGGCTCACAAATTGACTGGGCAAATGCATCATGATGAAAGCTAGAGTAGGCATCACACATTTGTAGATGCTCTCTATTGACAAACTGGAATAGTATGTTTGCTCTTGAGTACCTGGTCTTTAGAGTTTTCCTTCACGCTCATTTTAAAAGGTATCTTTTTAATGATTGAGGACGCTAAAATATTTAGCTCCAACTGTGATTTTTTACTTTCACTTGGAATGATTTTTGTGATATTTAGGAATAATAAATTTTAGCTACTGGTTGGAATAAATTTAGAATTCAGATTTTGATGATAGAAGATATTCCTATCATCTGTGTTTGCTTCAATTATATGTTGATATAATTTTGTAGAAAGAGAGAGAGAGAGAGAGAGAGAGAGAGAAAGAGAGAGAAAGAGAAAGAGAGACACAGGGAAGGGGGCAAGAATGAAGGGAGAGGGAGAGAACGAAAGGGGAGGGGGAGAGAATATATCTGTTATCTTTTCCCTAAACGTTAAACATACAAGTTTAGGAATCTTTTATCCCATAGAAAACTTCTCCCTATCCATTGATGCTCAATGTATTAATTGAACGAGGCAATGTCTTGGAAACAATGAATCTTAGAATGTTTCATCCCTCAGGCTGAAATGCCTATTCATGAACCAATCACACAGCTGGTCAATCATTGTTGGCAGTAGTAAGGACATGAGTGAGTTATTTACAGACATCTCGACTCATGCAATTAAACTTGCTCTAATTTTCTGTTCCAATTTCGGAACAGTTCCATATCGGGAGTGACTTATTGACCGTGACTCTGGGCTATGGGTGAGGAGGAAGGCAAGATTTGTACAAATTCAAGCCAGCACTTGGGATTTGAGATTTAGACGAGACATAGAATAGATACGGAAGATATCAAAGTGCCACTTTGTACCAGGATCATATATATGGAAGTGAAGATGAAGATAATAAATGTTTTTGTTGATATTTCAGATCATCTTGTCTATAAAAGTTTTTTTCTAATAAAAAACCTAAATTTTCTTTATTTATCACAGGGTAAGTATGTCTAGAAGACATCCGAATGGTGAGAGTATGATATCCTACCAGGATCGTCAGGAAATTAAGATGATGATTTTTGCTAAGATTTCAGATTATCTTTCTACAGTCTGTCTGATGAAACCTTAATTTCTTGATTTATCTCAGGGTGAAGTATGTGTGGAAGACATCAGCTTGGTCAGAGTGTGACATCCTACCAGGATCGTCTGGCAGTGAAGACGGAGATGATGATGAAGAAAGAGGACCATGTGGTGGAGGGCTGGCATCTAGAGAAGTCTTCTGCACCCATGTAAATGATACAGGTAAGAAGGTTGGAATATGTAAGGCTGGTGTTCATAAAAAGTGTAGTTTTAAAATTTAGTCCAGGTTTAACTGCAACTAAGTTATGTGCCAACTGTCAATTCTACAGATAAACAGGTGGTAAATGCCAATGATTGTAAAATGGTACGGAACATAAGAATATCTTCGCCCCCATGTCAGAAGTTATGAAAAATAATGTAAGTTTCTTGAAACTAATGTCAGATAAATAGGCAAAAGATGGCAAATGCAATTATTGTAAGTTTATATGAAAGATATAGTAAGATACCATCTCTTCCAATCTTAGGCTGAATATTTTCCAGACTTTTTAGCCCTTATTAGACCTTGTCCTGCAAGTTATAAATTGTCCATGAAAATCTTGATTTATATTCAAGTACATGTATATCTAACGTATACAAAAAATGAAACAGAGTTGTACATTTTGTATGGAAGGTATGCATAGTTAATGCATCTATACAATGTTTCATCAGTGTTAGTAATATATGGAATAAATATTTAACAAGCAATGACCTTGTTTGGATTATAATTATTGTTGCTTCCTGAAGCCTATATGACCTCCATGTTTTAACCAATTTGTATGAATGATTTTAAGTTCTGTGCAGTTTAATAACTCTGAATCTGGGCATATATATAGTTGATATCATCCTGAAATTGAAAGTGACAGCTTTATTTCCCTGATTCTTAAATTGCAGTGTTCGCACAACAAAGCCCTAATTAAGATGGACACGAGCCCAAGGCTCTTTTTGAAATCACTTTTTTTAATCAAACACCAATCATTGTAAATTAGGTTTTCTCTGGAATAGAAGAGATGTTATCTGTACTCACAATGGCTTATAGTAGTAGTAATCTCCTCCCCTCTTTTCATCTCTCTGTATGTCTGTTTTTCATACAGATTGTCTTTTTTGTTCTTATCTTTCTCGCTTTCTCTCTTCTTTTTTTTTCTCTCTCTCTCTCTCTCTCACTCTCTCTCTCTCTCTTTCTCTCTTTCTCTCTCTCGCACATACACACACACACGCACCCATACACAAGCAGACACTTAATCTCATTCTCCCTCTCCACCCTCTCTCTTTCTCACTCTCCTCCTTTCTCTCTGTCTATGTCATGTGCAGACACATATACACATGTCTACATACAATCTCGTTGGTACTTTCTATACAGCTCTGTCTCTCATATAATCTCTCTTTCGTCCTATTCTGCTTTCCTTTCTGCTTCTTTTCTCCTTCTCTTTTTTCCTTCTCTAATTTCTAAATGTACTCTGTATTCCATTTCCTACATTTGTCCATTTCCATATCCCCTTTTAGCCCACTCCATTAACTTTTCTTTAAATATATAATTGCCCCAATGCTACCTTCTGTCAATAAACATCCTTGTTTCCCAAGTATTAGATTATGTATAGCATTGGGAATTGGAACCCATTTAAAGCATCCTGCCTCTTCTCCTCTCCCCTCATTCCTGCAATCAGTGACTACATTCAAACTACTTTCTTACTTTTTGAAGTGTTTTTTAACAAGAATGAGGCAGAAATTACACCTGATTCCCCCTGTGTATAGCAATAAATCCTTCCTGATTGCTCACGGTTGTCTTCATTCATTGAAGCTCTGATTGTTAGCAGGACTTATATGTGCAGTGGCTGAGTGGTGTGGAGACCCCCTACCTCAAGAATTAAGCAACTAATTCAATCAGTGAATCCTACATCTAGGCAATATTCCTATTCCCAGAGAGTTTTTATAATGATTATCTTCCATCTTTAAAGGCAGGAAAATCATGTTCTTCAGTCCTAAAAACAGTTGTCTAAAGGAATTGCCATCAATAAAACTGAGATGCTAGTACCTAATATGGTAGGCTTATTTTTTATAGAATGTAAAACGTGAACATTATTGGCTATTACTGAGTCAGTTCAGGGGTCCTTGCCTCTTAAAACTTCTGAGATAGTAGATCTTTTAAAATAGCGAGAAGATTTGAGAATAACATCTTACTGTCTATGATGCACAACATGTGAATGTAGAGATTTGTTCTCCATTATCTTTGTATGCTCCTTTCATGTACATATTTGTGAAAGCGAATTCCTGCAGTAAAAGAGCTTATAAGATTAGATCAAATAAACCAAGTCAAACAGATTCAACATGTGAACCAATATGGGAATGGATTACGCCTTTAAATCGCCCTCCGAGATTGACGTGAATTAGTTTCATTCAGCGCTAGTATTTACAGACAAATTTCAGTCTGTTTGTGCTGAAATCCCACGTGATGCTGCCCGCAGGAAGTATTTGCGGGTGTTATGGACGTCACCGTTTGACATTTTAGGGAGGGAAGGTGTCGTTCCAGCATTCCTTTACCTGGTAGTTTGGATCTAGTCTGCCCAAAGAAGACTTTCATTATTTCTTGTAATGCATCAACTGAATCAATTTTATTCCCAAAATCAACCATTCGTTAGTGCATTCGAAATATATTAACAGTTATGTAATCACCAATTACATTGAATTATTATAGGTCACTTAATTTTGTGTTTATTTTTTTAATTATTGCAAGAACTCTCTAAATGAGACTGAAAACCTAGAAAATTCCATTCACCTGCTGCGAAAGTGCATTTGTGGTTGTCGTGGCGATGGGATGATGGTGGGATTTCAATTCTAAGCATGCACTACAGTGGTCCTCTATTTATATTTTTATCTTGAGAGATCCAGGGAGATGCAATAGTGAGCAAACTAGGAACCACCCATGGTTTTGACTACTCTGTATGGTTCATAGGGTTCCAAATCATAGGAAAGTATTGAAGTAAACCTAATTTCTCAATATATTCCTAATATGGTTTTATTTAACCAGGATAGTTCGGTCAGTATCAGTATTGTTCTTCTTGAGGGCCATGCAATTGTATTGAAGATGATGCATGTATGAGTTAGCAACCTTTTAGGCCTCACAAAATGGAATATGATGATTAAAGCATTTGAAATCATATAAGATATATACCTATAATAACTATGATATGCAGTCCTAATTCAGTACAGTACTTTCCAATATTACGTCACTTATCCTGCCATTATTATAGTTTGTTAAAACTTGCTGCATAACATATTTTCACTCTATAATTATCTTCTTTAATGGGGGTTTGGAATACATTGTTTATCGTCAAAAACGTCAGTTATCACTCTGCCTTATCATCTAATCTGGTATTCCTGCACTAAGCATTCCATGATTTTGACTAGTCATCTGATAAGGGAAAATGATCTTGTGGTATTTGCTGCCAGTCATCAAGGCAGGATGACAGAAGTCATGATTACAAACAATTATTGTCATAACTTAGCTTCATGTTTCATTGGATGGTACTCATCCAGTGAAGTAAAAACAACTCTACCACATAGTAAACAGAAAGGAGTGAGATGTTATTAACGGTAACCAGAAGAATGAAATCTAAATCAAGCAAAGTTAAGCTAACTTGGCTATTGTTAATCTCTTTCGTTTTATTTCACTTTTGAATATGCTTTAAAACAGGCCCTTGTTAATTGAGTAAATAGATAAAGCTATGAAGTTGTAAAAGAAACATATTGTCTATTTGGAGCCAGAAAAGGATTAAATATGTGTCACAATATATGTGCTAATGCTCTTTCATGTTCAAATTCAATGAATATATAGTTTCTATAGTTTTCAAACTAGCTCCTAATCTTCCCTTCACTTTATTAACTGCAATAACTGACCCTTTGTCTCGTCTTATTCCACAGCATCCATGCCACTTCCAGTTGACCTCTGTGACCCTGCAGACAGACCCGGGACCATAACAGACTGTCATGTACCCTGCTCTAAGCCATGCAGGGTGGGTCCATGGACCAGCTGGGGACCATGTATATCATTCGCATGCGACGTGAGAGGCACCAAAAAGGCAAAAGGTAAGAGATAAATCAGACCTCAAGTCATTAAAATTAAAAATGGATACTGTAGCTGGGTGATGATATGAACATGTAGGTGATCCTTGTATACTGGGCCAAGGTATAGTACAGAAACCAGACCTGAGAAGCAAGACTATACAATGTAGATTGATACAAGCAGTACAATTAATACTACATGAGTCTGTGCACAGCGACACCGCCGTCTTCTGTAGATATGAACTGACTCTTAGATGGAAAACATATATGAAAAATTCAAACTATGTATCAGATAATCTGAGGCATTCTTCCTCTTATTACTATAGAACATCTTCAGTTCTAAGATAAATTTGTTACATTTGTAAGCCCCCTTTAAATCCGTACTTACATCTAATGGAAGTATTACTTGAGCTGAGAGTACTTTGGAGTTTTTCTTACCTATCGTCATTTTAAGTTGAATAGTATTATTCTAAAAGTGAAATACTGAAGGTCAAAAAAGTTTTCTTCAATATAGCCTTCCCCACCCCAAGGGTACCATAACACTTATATTATCATGATCATTGTGCTCAAATATGATGAATGTGTCCCTATGGGCATTAGTTTGCCATATCAAAGCTAAAAAAGTAAACCTACTCTCAATTCTCAAACACTGTCGCACAGCCGTAATGTTCTTAAAGCCCACATCGGTTGGAAGTCACACAGTTTGAAGAGTGTCGTTTTCAGCTTTGTTGACCCAAGAAAGTGACTCATTCTAGTTTGACTGGACCTCAGTATTTGAGTGTGATAGATTGGCCATGACATGCGATAGTGACAGACACAATAAGGCTCAAAGCCATTTCTTACTTTTATTGATAGTGGGTCAGTTGGATTATCAAGTCAATCTCATTTTGACAAGGTTTTTACTGCTCTAGCTACAAGCAGTACAATTTATGTACATGGCCTCTTATTTGTATTTTTTAATTTGATGCCATTCTTATGACAGTTTTTTTTTATGTTAAAAACTTAATCAAATTCAACCCATCTATTTCAAATAATATTAAATTTGTGTAGCTAATATAAAAGGTATTTTGGTAATATACAGGCCTCTTCCCTAAACTGGGGTAAAAATCATGAATGAAATCCTTTTTTCTCTCCTTCTTTTGAACATAATTTACATTCAGCAATAAAGTTTTTCTGTAAAAATTTACAATTCAGTTTCTTTTATCATATAGACTTGATTAGAAATAAGAAAAGCAAAATTTAAAAGTTTTTTTTTAAATTATTTTTCATTGGCTATTTTCCTTTTTTCCTTTTCAATCTTGAAATGTATTTTTAAAGTGTATTTTCATCTTTCTAAATCAAAATGCATAGCGTTTTTTAGAGTGAATGCATAGGGTTAATCTAAGGTTAAGTAGTGCAGCGGCTTAGCAAGAAAATTGTGCACTTTTTGACAAAAGCATGAAACTTCTAGCATAGTTAGTTTAGACCATAAGATTTATTTTCAGATGTGGAGGGAAGTCAGATTTGACCTCTGATGACCCTGAGAGGTCAAATCCAAAATGGCCGCCGGTCCGTATGGTCTAATGTACAAACACGCTTAACTTTTGAACCAAATAGTCCAGAAAAACGTTTAAGGTGTCATTTCCAACTAACTTGGGGATGCCAATTCATTTGATAATACATTTGAGATCGCCTGAACTCAGGGTTTTGCATTTAGGTCAAGGTCAAGGTCAAAATTGACTTAAAATAGCAAGTTTTGAATGGTTACAAATGAGATTTGTCATTTGTTCTCAAATTTCTTTAGGAATGGTTCCCCTGCATAGTCCTCCACCTTAATCCTTTTCAGGTAGTTTATTTCACATTTTGTTTTGACCTCTGATGACCCTGAGAGGTCAAATCCAAAATGGCCGCCAGTCCGCATGGTCTAATGTACAAACGCGGTATTAAACTTTTGAACCAAATTGTCCAGAAAAACGTTTAAGGTGTCATTTCCAACTAAATTGGGGATGCCAATTCATTTTGTAATACTTTTGAGATCGCCAGAACTCAGGGTGTTGCATTGAGGTCAAGGTCAAGGTCAAAACTGACCAAATATGGCAAGTTTTGAATGATTACTAAAGGTTAAATCCCCATTTTGTTCTCCCCTATGTTCTCAAATTTATTAAGGAATGGTTCCCCTGCAGAGTCCTCCACCTTAACCCTTTTCAGTTAGTTTATTTCACAGTTTGATGTGACCTCCGATGACCATGAGAGGTCAAATCCAAAATGGCCGCCAAATAGTCTAGAAAAACGTTTAAGGTGTCATTTCCAACTAACTTGGGGATGCCAATTCATTACGCAATACTTTGAGATCGCCAGAACTCAGGGATTTGCAATAAGGTCAAGTTCAAGGTCATATTAGGCCAACAAAAGTGATGTTTTTTTTTTTTAATAAACTTTGCCTCTATTTTGACACTTAAGGGGTCATTATTTAAAAATAATAATTAAAAGACCCGTGTACCACCACTTTGACTATCCAGGGCCATATTTTATAGAGCTGCCTATCGGCTGGTTCTGTGCATACGTATGAGTTTCTACTTCATAGCACTGCTAACCGTAAGCACACGAAAATGCATTAACCTTACGCTGCTTACTGGACGAAAATTAATTTTTTAACAATGCAAATCCATTGTGAACGCACAAGGTGGACGGGGGTGGACGCCTTGTTTTCTTGCTAACCAAATTTGTCTGCTACAGTTATAGCACGAAAATTTGATTACCGGTAAGCAGCTTTAAGAAATTGGGCCCAGAAGACCAAAAAAGCTATTCCAAATACGACCTAAAACCTGTTCATTACCCCATGAATTTAGCACTATCCACAACTTATGAATTATCCTAATGGTAACGATCAAAATCTAACAGTCTCCAGAACAAGAGCACAGTTCAGTGCATCCTTTCTTGCAGCGACAGAGGATTATTCATGGCACAATTTTGATGCTTCCGGGAGAGTGATCCAAAGAGGCTGCCACCCAGTTGTTTCGTTTGTCCAGCCCAAGTCAGATGGCTCTGGCATCTCTGGATTCTTGGCCAATATCTGGTTCCAACAATTGGCATGGTAGCAAGTGCGCTTGATGTGCTGCTTGAGTGCTGTCTGGGTTGGAGGAAAGTTCTCCAGGTTTCTAGACTTCTGTGCGAAGAGCTGTTTCCTGGCATCATTCACTACCATGCTCTCACTGGTTCGGTCGTATATCAGCACCACAAATCGCTCTGGCAGTAACATTGATCCTTCACTGACCTCCCTAGGCACGCACAGGAGTTCACTGAAGGAATCATTCACTTCTGGGAAAGACTTCTAAGTTTTTCCTCTGGATGCAGAAACAGTCTGACACCCGGTGAACGCATGACAGATTGGGAGAGTCATACATTGTGTCGGACTCATGGTGGCAACCATCATGATTTTGTGAAAAGCTATGTACCGAAAGCTTGATCTGACACCAAAAGCGATCCACAGCATCAGGCAGGCGCGGATCCAGGAACCCATTTCTACCGACCCGGCTATGGCAACCCCTTTGTTCTCAGATAAACTCTGTTTTTCTCAGATAAACTCAGTTTATCAACAGATAAACTCAGTTTATCAACAGATAAACTCAGTTTATCAACAGATAAACACAGTTTATCAGAAAAACTCAGTTTATCAGTTGATAAACTCAGTTTATCAAGAAAAACTCAGTTTATCAATGATAAACTCAGTTTATCAACAGATAAACAGAGTTTATCAGATAAACAGAGTTTATCAGTTGATAAACTCAGTTTATTAGAAAAACTCAGTTTATCAGTTGATAAACTGAGTTTATCATTGATAAACACAGTTTTCTGATAAACTGAGTTTATCTAGTTTTTACACAAAGGGGTTGCCATAGCCGGGCCGGTAGAAATGGGTTCCTGGATCCGCGCCTGGCATCAGGAGCTGTCTTGCTGAATGAAGCCACAGCCAGTTCAACCGCATCAGTACCACCAGTACGTATGGTTACCCTTTTACACCCATAGGGCAAGGCCTGCCAAGTGTGACTCAGCAGGAGAGCAGAGTACTCCACTTCCATCTGTTGCATATTATACAGTTCCTTGCCCTGTGGTAGAGGAAGATGAACGACATGACATGAAATCCAACAATTCGGGTTTGTTCTCATTGACTCGAAAGAAGTCCTTCCAGCTTTCTGGCAGCACAGTAGAAAGAGCCACCCTTTTCCTGGTGCCCTTTCCTGCCTTTTTGAGGCTTTCAGGCTAGCAGGTAAGTATACACCCTAGCCAAGGTCGATGCGGATCCTTTTGACGAGTTGAGCAAAGATGTATGGGGCAAACACTCTTTCTCCATACTCTTGAAATGTTCTTGATGTTCCAGGACTGAGCATTTGAACCGCAGCTTCACCATCAATAATTATTGCTTGGGCCACAGGTGCACTATTGTTTTCGAGCAGATTTGATTCCAGGCAGCGAAGTAGATCTGCTTTAACTCCAAACCGCATTTTCCTCCAGTTAACAAAGCTGGCGGGGCTGCCTGGTTTTCATGAGAGAGGAAATTGTCCATATGTCCATCCCTTGTCTGACACGAGATGTACATCCTCAAAAAGAGACCACAGTCCCTCTTAAGTGCTGCAAGCTGTGCCTACTGTTTTAACATAACCTTCGCCGGCTGCCGACTGAAAAATGGCAACTTGTTCATATGAAGTGTTTGTGTGACAGGTGTCGTACACTGCCAATGACTAGTAGGTCTTGACTTTGTTCTAGAAATGGATTCCCCATCTCTTTCAGTACTGTCAGAAGTTCCTATCCCTCAAGAATGCTGCCTGCACTCCAGGTTGCTGGTCATGGTGATGTTGTCTAGTGTTAGTAGAACCGTTATTTTGCTTTATGGCCTGTTCCTTAAACTCTGTAATGATCCTTTAAATTACTTAGCACCGAATAAAACACAAAGTAACTAAAAAAAACATCTTACCAGTATTATTGAGCAGTAATGAAAAGGAGCAGTTTTCCTGACTTGAATTGAGGTTTTTGCCGTATACTGCCTAGCCGCCCACTGGCCATGCTATGCATATGGTCAGTTACAAGACAAATGGTTTGGTGCTATAATTAGTGAAATAAACTAACTGATAGGGATTACGATGGAGACTATGCAGGGGAACCACTCCTACAGAAATTTGAGAACATTATATAGGGGGACAAATAAATGGAAAAACTGTATGTAACCATTCAAAACTTGCTATTTTTTGTCAATTTTGACCTTGACCTTGACTTAATGCAAAGCCCTGAGTTCTGGCGTACTCAAAAGTATTCCCAAATGAATTGGCATCCCCAAGTTAGTTTGAAATGACACCTAAAACGTTTTTCTGGACTATTTGGTTCAAGAGTTATGCGTGTTTGTACAATTATTAGACCATGCGGCGGACTGGCGGCCATTTTCTATTTGACCTCTCAGGGTCATCAGAGGTCAAATCAAAATGTTAAATAAACTACCTGAAAGGGATTAAGGTGGGGGAATATGAAGGGGGACCATTCCTAAAGAAATTTGAGAACACAGGGGAGAACAAATGACAAATAAATGGGAAAACTTTTTGTAACCATTCAAAACATGCTATTTTTTAGTCAATTTCGACCTTGACCTTGACCTCAATGCAACACCCTGAGTTCTGGCGATCTCAAAAGTATTACAAAATGAATTGGCATCCCCAATTTAGTTGGAAATGACACCTTAAACGTTTTTCTGGACTATTTGGTTCAAAAGTTACCGCGTTTGTACATTATTAGACCATGCGGACTGGCGGCCGTTTTGGATTTGACCTTTCAGGGTCATCAGAGGTCAAAACAAAATGTGAAATAAACTACCTGAAAAGGATTAAGGTGGAGGACTATGCAGGGGAACCATTCCTAAAGAAATTTGAGAACAAATGACAAATCTCATTTGTAGCCATTCAAAACTTGCTATTTTAAGTCAATTTTGACCTTGACCTTGACCTAAATGCAAAACCCTGAGTTCAGGCGATCTCAAAAGTATTACCGAATTAATTGGCATCCCCAAGTTAGTTGGAAATGACACCTTAAACGTTTTTCTGGACTATTTGGTTCAAAAGTTAAGCGTGTTTGTACATTAGACCATACGGACTGGCGGCCATTTTGGATTTGACCTCTCAGGGTCATCAGAGGTCAAATCTGACTTCCCTCCACATCTGAAAATAAATCTTATGGTCTAAACTAACTATGCTAGAAGTTTCATGCTTTTGTCAAAAAGTGCACAATTTTCATTATATTGGGAGCTTATCCGCTGTACTAAAGCTATAAGTAACTGTGTAGTGCTTGTTTGTCTGGCCGTTTTATACAATGTTAAGGTGTCTAGAGTGTGATGGATGAGATTTTACATATAAAACCGAGACTGTCCATGCTATTAACAGGTTGATTATTAACTACATTATATGAGGAGTCGTGGCAGAGAGGCTTATATAAAGTCATTAAATGTATAGAGTATGATAGATATTGAAGTATATAGGAGGGGCCTTGGACACTAAGGGACCATAGTATCACCTGTGAGAGCCAGAGGGTAGCAACTCTGTGTTTTAGCATATGAGTTAATGCTCTTCTTGCATTTAGCAGACGATGTATGATGCAAAGAAGTTGATTAAGAGAAAAAGAGCCTGAATTGAAATGAATATGATGCTTGGATGAACCAGCAGGAGATGCTTTCAGACAAACTATATGTTCATGATCTTGATGGACAATACAATACAGCTTAGAAATTGCCCATCAGTTCCTTTCTTGACAGACTCTGTGACCATCTCTATTTTTATGAATCATATAGTAATTTGTATGAGTATGCATAGGAATAGTATTTATAGTTTGGTAAAATAGACTAGCTAGCTACCTGTATCGTGCATGTTCGTAGTAGGATATTCTGACCACGTACATGTATAGTAAACATTTCTTTCATCTCGCTCCAATAGTCAGAGCAATAAAACCCTTCTTGCCCCATCCAGTCCCAGGCTAAATGTTCCATGGAAGAACCCATTAATGATCATACTATCATGTGAGGTTCATTGCCATCTAAATGTGCTTTCCTACATCATTACCTTTCTCTCGTAGAAGGCATTCAAGCTGATCATTATGCAATGGCTGACATTTGCTTAATGAGGTCTTGTGTCTTTCGCGAGCAATCAAAACAGTCCCTTTGCACGCAAGCTCCAACATACCAAGACATTGTAGTGCCACCTGAGTACTCACCCATATTGGATATCAGCGCCCCTATGCATTATAAACAAAACAAGACAGAGATATACCTTCAAGGAACACAAAATTATCTGTTAGTCGTTAATTGCATAGCATTATTCAACCATCAAAACCTACTGTAGAATATAGAGTTTGCTGATATTAAGCATTAAAATACAAGCTAGTTCGTGTGTGTATTTTTGTGGGCATGTCATTGCAAGAAATCTTCCACTTTCATTCTTTTTAGTTGCCCTATCTATCATCCATTCCTATTGGTACAGTAAAGTACACATAATGATGTAGCCTTTGAAATTACTAATGCACTGTTTAATCACATTTCTGCTCATCATTCTTCATTTTAATTCTATATTCTTGCATCTTCTCATCAATTTTACAAGAGACCTCCTCAGTCATAAAACATCAGTCATGCCAAGACCCACTAATAGTCTTGTAAATGGAGTCAACGTTGAAAGCTAAAAGCGCATGAAAGCCAAGCAATCTCACCTTGGAGTTCATATTCATAAATGCATCCCTGTATGCAGAAATCAATAAAATGATGTTCACAAAATGAAATTAATTATTTTTCTTTTGTTAAGAAATGATAAGAGGTTTTGGCATCACCTGCTTAGGAAATTAGATCTTCTTTTGTAGCGAATGCACAGAATTTCTTTTAAAGGTACTGTCAACGTTTAAAATGGCGTGATGCAAAAGAGGAGCTGTTTGATATAGGCACAAAGACTATTTAGGAATATACTTCATAAGAAATTAAATCAGTTGATAATTCAAACACTCTACATGCTGTTTTATCAATGCATTTATTATTGGATGTATCCCTAAATTGACAATAAAAGGTAATTAGTTTAGCAAACTTTTTGATAATGACTCAGGTGGAATTCTTTGCACAATTCACCTTCACATGAGAAGCCTTTCAATGTACCAAAGCCTTTACGACACAAGTTCTACCTGTTTGGAGGGCAAAGGATGTAGCTTTCAAAACATATATGTTGAGATGTTTTTTTCGTAAACAGGTGATCTATCATATAAACATTTCTGCAAGCTGCTGGCATAACCATTTTCACATACCATGCGCTAAGAATAAAATCCAAGCAAATTGAATGTGTAAAGAATATATGGGTCTCTGAACTAGATTTCTGAAATGTAAAGAAAACATCCCTTCAGATATTTGTAGCATGCAACATTGTAAAAAAAGACTTTTAACACGTCTTCTGTTGCAATGTAAAGGACGATCTGTCTGCAGTTAAGTTGATGTCAACTTGAAGCAAGAAAAGTAGCACTTACACCAATTTTCTTCAAAGAGTGCACCGCCTTATGTTTGATATTGGTCTTTTTTTATGTGAAACGTAGAGAAAAAGGTAGATACAGAAAGAAGGAGGGGAGGAAAGAGAATAATGGATTGGAATAAAGTGTGATGTAATTGATGCAAGTATGGAAGGGAAGCTGGAGAAATGGAGAGAGAGAAAGAAAGAGAAACAGAGAGAGGGGAGGGAGGGAGGGAGGGAGGGAGGGAGGGAGGGAGGGAGGGAGGGAGGGAGGGAGGGAGGGAGGGAGGGAGGGAGAGAGAGAGAGAGAGAGAGAGAGAGAGAGAGAGAGAGAGAGAGATATGGAGAGGGGGAGGGATGAAGGGTAATGGAGGAGAGACAGAAATGTGGGATGCTAGTAACGCAAGTATGGAAAGAAAGCTAGAGAAATGGAGAAAGAGAGAGACAGAGAGATAAAGGGGGTGAAGGGTAATGGAGGAGAGACAGAAATGTGGGATGTAAGTAATGCCAGTATGAAAGGAAAGATGGAGGAATGGAGAGAGAGAGAGAGAGAGAGAGAGAGAGAGAGGGGAGAACTTATAGTTTGCATATGCAGTTATATATAGCTGAAAATTTGAGAGATGTACACAAATTTTAGGTATATTTGTGGAAGAGAGAGAGAGAGAGAGAGAGAGCGGGAGAGGATGGAGAACATGGAGTTGTACGATCCAAATGCATGAGTTCTTGAACAAATTTAGTTAGTCAGAAACCTGGCCATACTAACCTTGAAAGCTCATCATTGGTGGATACGCACGTAAAACCCAAACAAAACGGCCATGATGTAGAGCATGTTAGATTGAATAGACCAACCCATCCATTTCTCATTAAACCTTAACAAAGTTCCCTTCCCCTCACATCACGTATCATGACTTTACTCTTTCCTCCGACAGTTAATCTTTATGACGACAATTTTATGAAGATAAATGGATGTTGTTATCGATGCGGAACGAAAACAGGACAACTTCACATTTGCAAATTTTCAAAACATTTTATAAAAGGGAAATGTTTCCTGAGATGTATCAGAAAATATTGATGTTACACAGCAGACAAATTCCGGAACAAACTGATATGCATCCACTTACATGCTAATGACAAGTCATTAAATATTTACCGCATTGTGTAGATCTCCATTGCAGCAAAGTATTTTAAATTCTAAGCATCAGTGAATTGAAATAAATAAAAAAGTATGAAGAAGTTTAATCTTTTAAAACATAATTTTTGATTCTATTATTGGAATAAGTACCAGTGCAGAGAGGAGACACTATGCCAGAAAATCATTCGCATCATCAAAAGAGAGCTTCGAATCCTCACACTTTCACAGTTTTGAACCTGACAAGCTTAAATCAAATCAAATCTTCATATTATAAAGATTATAAACTTTACAAATGAAGGGTATTCCACAACTTCTTTCTTGCTTACACGAACATTGATATTTGAATTGTAATCAATCATCAAATTCTGCCCTAGGTAAGCAAACTCTGAAATTCAAAGTTTTCAGAGCTGCTCAGCTTTCATTTTGATATATAAAAATAAAAAAAATCTTTCTTTATAGAAAATGCAGTTAAGTCATTGACTTCTTATCTTTATACACTCAGACAGATGGACATGATATCATTCCTTTGTCCTATAGTCAGATCCTTTAAAGTGAAGGTTGATATCTGGTAAAGATGAAAATGATTTGGGAGCGTTCTCATTTGGTATGTCAGTTTGGAAGAATACCATAGTAGAAACATGTCATTAACAGGACCGTTTTAAAATGCCCTTAATGTTCGAAATATTGAAAAACGTTGGCTGAAAGTGTTGGTCCAAACATTTATGTGTAGTCCCTTATGCTTGTTTCTGTGTGCAGTGCATGTGATCTTCAGCAAGATTGAGTATATTTATTTTTATTTTGTTATCATTTTTAAACTCCATAGTCTTATGTACTACATTATCAACCTTTCCCAATTGCTCCTAGACAGTTTCTATCACAATGTAATCACATGTCCAGAACTCATCTTTATCTTTAATTTGCCTGCTGTGACAGAAAGCACTTACAAAATGAAAACAGAATCTATTACTATAGCTAACGGGGATCTTCGGCCACATATGGGTGCAACATCCTTTTGTAAACCTTTCCTCGTATCCTGGTGTCCTGAAGCTAGTAGGATATCTTGTGTTGTGAGATGAGTACTGTGACGTGACCTTTATGCCTTTGATTTGACCTTTGTTATGTAAAATACCTCTTGAATTCATTGGAATTACACTGTTGATTCCCTTTGCACTCTGTTTTACACAGTGGAGAAGGCTGTATCGTTTAGCCGCTAGTGAAATGCATTTGAAACCTTGAACAAATGAAAGATTGATGACGTTGTGTACACATGACCCAGCATTTCTATACATTTTTCTCTACATGTAACAGCAGCATGTTTTCAAAGGTTTTGTTGTTGTTTGCTTTAATTAATTGAAATACAAAATTACCAGAGCCAATTTTCAAAGAGAGTTAGTTTTTCAACACTTTTTTCTTCCTCTGGTGGCAAATATTGGCAAATAGTTGTATTCTATAATCAATTGGGCCTAGCCAGTATTTCCTAAATCTTGGAGTTTTTATATATTTGTTTATCTTCATAGATATTTGATTTATTCATTCTGGTTACCGTAAATCTCCGTGTATAAGGCGCACCTGTGTATAAGGCGCATCCCTATTTTGGGGGAAGAGGGGGGGGGGGGAAATTGTTTTGTTGTTGTTGTTTTGTTGCCGAAAACCCACGCGGGTTGAAGTTGTGAACTTGTCACAAATAATAGTAACAATGTCGTACGTTGTAGAAGAATGTGTAAGATCATTAATATAAATTAAAAACAGGTCCAGACTCTAAGGCTTCATGATACCAAGTGTCCCACACCAGCCTCATCACATCACTTAGCAGAAGCACTGTGTTCTATGCCAAACATCAATAGTCATGCATGATATGAATAGCATCCTCTAAATTTCTGACAATGGAGTACCTAGGATAGAACCTTGTGGTACACCATTTGTTATATAAAAAAAAATTGAAGAATTATTATTATAAACTACACATTGAGATCTATGAAAAAGATTACTTTCAAACCAAGATGACAGACAAATTTGAGTTTTGTTGTAGTTTCCGAGTGGTGATTCAACACACTGATTACTGAGCTGGGAGACATTGCGTACCTGTGTATAAGACCACCCCTGACTTTCAATTTTTTTCGGCGGCAAAAAAGAGCGCCTTATACACGGAGATTTACGGTATATTTTCTTTTCAAAGACAATGAAATATCAGAAATTCTGAAATGTTGATAACAAATATTAAGATTTTATTATTGGGTGTCTTTATTGACATACTTTGCCTATGTAGATGACAATGTAGGACATATTTTGGCATAGATGTGTGCAAGCCATATGTGAGAAGTCATATGTCAATCTGAGATATAACATATGGTGAAATCAGCAATACAGATGGAATATATCACATAATGTAATGATCTGTATCTTGCAATACCCTGGGAAATTTGATAAAAGATATATAACATTAATCTGCGGCAAGCAAGATGCACTTTTTGAATATGAATGTAAAATCGATATGGACATTTTCTTGGAAAGGTGGTTGCATGTTTTAAAAAAGGACAAAAATGTCATCACCTTTTTGGTTGCCTTTTCACTCCATATTTATTTGGCAAAGAAACAAAAAAGTGTTCATATTTTGGATGTCCTTTTCCTTCCTAAATCCTAAATAAGTCGAGAAATATATTGTTCACATTTTGAAGTTTCTTTTCACTCCAAATTTTCTGACAAGCTCAAAAAGAAACAAGAAGCCCCCTCCCTCCAGATTATCATATTATTTGGTGTTTGTGACAGCACCCCTGGACTCCTTGCAGCATCCCAATATCCCCACCATACAACTCCCAGGTCCATGGTAATGAATTGTCTTCTTTGGTGGACATAAATACCTTGATTTTCATACAGGTCTCCTAAAGAAATGTGTGCTAGGAGCAGAGATCAAGCATATGGGAAAAGGAACAAGTGTTGCGCGCAAAGATATGTAGAAATTCATCCCTGGAGTTGTCCTGAAAAGCAGATGAAATTTACTCTAGCGGCATGTAGGAAATGCTCCTGACACATGTCGATTCTAGAAAAAACATACGTAGGTTGCAGGTGTTTTACAGGTGAGATTTGATTGCAAACCAATTTGAGAGTGTGTCTGAAGTTTACTTGTACTTGAGATAGTGGATTTACATTATAGGTGCATGGTGCACATTGAGAAGGAGGGAGGGGGAGGGAGAAAGAGAGAGAGACAGAGACAGACAGGGAGGGAGAGAGAAAGAGAGAGGGAAAGAGACAGAGGGAGAGACAGAGACACAAAAAGAGACACAGACAGGGAGGGAGAGAGAAAGAGAGAGAGAGAGAGAGAGAAAGAGAGGGAGAGAGAGAAAGAGAGAGAGAGAGAGATAAATAGAGAGAAAAGTGGATAAAGGGAATGTCGGAGGAATAGGGAGGGAGAGGAAGAAAGATTAAATAGAGAGGGTGCGGGAGAATGATGGGATGAAATACTAGAAAAATAGAAGAGAGAGAGAGGGAGAAAAATATAGAAAGGCAGAGAATGAGAGAGTCCAAGAAGCAGTAGAGCAGAGAGAAAGAGATTGGGAGAAAGAAAGGCAGAAAGTGGAAAATGGATATACAGAGTAGAGGGAGAGAGAAAATGGAGACTGCAACTGAAGATTAAGAATTGGGATGGAGAGAGATGGATTTCATTAGGTAGTCTTGTGGTCTTTGGAACTATTTTGACATAAATATTTACATGCATGGCTCCATGAAGAATCATCGTTAGGGGTCCCAGGGTGATGATCAGATTTGGAATATTATGCCAAATTGATATTTGAATTAGGAAATACCAAGAGGTTCCAAGGATACAGGGATTCTGTACTAGAAACGAGTGATGTGTTTGCATTGTGGAAATCTGGATTCAACTTGAATAGGCTTTAATATAAACATATGTTACAAGAAAGGGAATTAGAATAGTGTATAATGAATGTGTGTAATGGAGAGAGAATGAAAGAAGGACTGTAATGTGAAGGAAAGGTTGGGACAGAGGTAGATATAGAAAGAAGGAGAGACAGAGAGAGACAGAGAGGGAAGGACAAGGAGGGAAGGTGTGGGATGGAAAGAGATTTTTTAAATGGAATGGAAATTTCTTTGAAAGGATGATCAGAAATGTTTAAGTTAAACATTTTCATCAAAGTCATTTAATTAATATTGTGATTTATATTGATGAAGTGCAGGTGCTTAATATTTTAGGAAATGCAATTGATGGGTTAATTTTCAAGTTTCTTTCCAGTTATCATTTCTTATGAATGAAATTGTGTTTTTTAATATTGCATGAAGTTAGTGATTTATTGCCATGTCAGGTTCATCAGTATCCAATCCATTTAGTATTTATTATTTTTGATTGATTTCTTTTTTTTTACATACATGAGATAAATCAAGATATTTTTGTGTTATTCTTGTATTTCAGGTAGGCTGCATAACTTGCAGATGCATTTACATTTATGAAGTTAACCAATCCTAATATTAATGATAATTAGATAAATAAAAAATTTTAGACAAATTATTAAAGTTTATTTAAAGATATATGCTTTTGAAGAATTAAAAGTGTTGAATTTGTTAGGATGAAACAACATTAAAATTACAACATGCCAGACAGAATAGAATTTAGACTGGTTTAAATTGTAAGGAAATCATAAGATTGAAGGAAGATTTCAAAAAAGTGTGAGAAAGAGAGAAAGATGGTCGCCTGAGCTGGCTGGCCTGCTCAATAGAGGAAAGCCTTGTAGAGGTACAGCATATTTGCACTGCTAATCGAAATCTAGGTCCGAACATGTGGGAGACCCATCAGGACTTGTGTTAATTCTTTTCCTGATCTAATATTGTCAGCAATCAATGGCACAAACACCGCTGACATTTCCACTGCCTGGTCATAATGGGTTCTCAGTCACCGGGAGCGTCAAATTGGCAACGGCGGCTCAGTGGATCAAGAGAGATGAGGGAATGTGATAAAAGCATGATTCATTCAATAACAAGAATAAAAACAACAACATGCCAGACAGAAAGATTATACATTTTTCAAAATTTGTTGTCCTTATAATTGCCTTGATATAATTATGTATGCATATATGTCACATCATTTCTATTAACATTTTTTGGTTATTTAGGATTTTGTCAGATGAATGCCAGAAGGGCTTTAATTCATATCATTTTATACAGAACTATGTGTAACACCCTTTTGGCTCTTAACATTCTCCCAACAAATGCTTTGTTTTATGTAAGATATACATTTTATTATGTAGTCAAGATTATTGATGTGTATTCACTGATTGCCTTTAGTATATGCATCTTGGTTGTGTAATTCAAGTTAATGTTTGCTTAAGATGGTCATAAGATATTTTCAAAACATGCTAAGAGCTATTTTCTTTACATCAGCAAGGCTTCTTATCTGCTATGGCCTAGTATAAACATTGACTAAACTAGCACTGTTTATCCTAAATACTGGTAGCCTGTTGCTGATATGTACCCAATCTCAGAGAGAAATGTGTAGTAGAAGGAAGGAAATGATAATAAAAGAATGCCATGAGATACAACTTGAGAAGAATAAATTAAATTATTAATATAATAACAGTTCTCAATTGGAAATGTGTGGTACAAAGATCTATAGATTCAACTCCAGCATTTCCGAAAGAATGTGTACAACCTTTTTTTCCATCGTTTTTGTCAAGTTTTACAAATAACTTGGGTCTTTATATTAGGTTTGTAGCAGGGACCTACTAGGTCCATGGTTGTAGTGAATGTCTTTAAAAGTGGATACTGATTTTGACGTACAGCTTTTTTGTGTGTGGGTGTGTTTCCCATTTTTGGGGCTGTGTAATTTCTCATTTTCTCTTTTCATTTCTCTTTTCCTTTTTATCAAACCCAGATCATAGTTTGTCATTCCATCTTATTGGCTGCCTACCTTTTTTATTTATTTAGCTCAGTGATTTGATATTTCCCTCCACCCACCTGTATAATGACTGCCCTGAGGCAAAGCTCATCTTAATGAACATTTTCCATGGCGTACAATTGAAGTAGGACAATATCAGAATCTCTAGCTGCGCATTCTTGAATGAGGTCACATAATGAGAAAATTTTGTACCTTCTAATTTCTATGCCCCAAGGCAGTTTACCTTTAAAATAACATCTTTTCTTATTGACTTGTGTTAATAACAATCTAATCAACTGGTTAACAAGACTACCTATGGGTAGGAGAGAGAGAGAGAGAGAGAGAGAGGATACAAGATACAAATAATAAATGGAAAACTTTAATTGTGTTTCTTTGCTTGTGATAAATGTCGCTTGAGGTGGGTGATTAAATGTAAGCTAATGGAAGAATTATGTTTGTTTAAAAGGTGATAATACTGCATCACTTTCATATTTCTCTCTTATGGTAATGAAGAATCGTACTGTATACTGCAAGCCTACTGTATAAGAATCCTTTTGTTCTTCAATAGATTTGCAACGCTTTTCAAATTATAAAAGAGCATTTTATTTGCTTAGTTACGTCACCGCTTTTCCAAAGTACCCCATCATATGATGATAGCTGAATCAAAAATCTAATTACATCCTGCAATTATCACAAGATCTGCTTCGGTACAATAAATGTATACCCAGCCTTTTCATCCTATCAAAGCCAGCATCATGCTCAGTGCAGAATTTAATGTTGTAATATTTGTTTTTAGTTTATATCATTGAAGTCAGATTTTTTTCTTGCTTTTCCTGAAATAGGATAAATTATAGTGCTTTAAAAGGCAATGAATAATTTGTTGAAGGTCTTATCAACTGACAAATCCTTTACATTTATCAATTTTTTGGTTCAAAATATTGCCAACAAATTGCTTGATATAATGAAATTGTCTTTCAAAATAATGGCCAGCGTCCAGATTTAACTTTTAAGAGTCTGTATACATGAGCCCTATGTAAAACTTTTTTTGGAGCGGGGATGGTTGACTTAAATTTTGGGCACCCATGAGTCTCAGGTGCCTATTAGTGTTAAATTAATTGGTGGTGGTTGTTATTTTACCTGACTGCTAAGAAAGCATAAATGCTTGTAAGTAAGCAACCAGACAGCCGACGGCTTTAGGTCCTCTC
The DNA here is from genome assembly GCA_035222895.1 of Strongylocentrotus droebachiensis. Lineage (NCBI taxonomy): Eukaryota > Metazoa > Echinodermata > Echinoidea > Camarodonta > Strongylocentrotidae > Strongylocentrotus > Strongylocentrotus droebachiensis. Next base: position 233,918 of record JAVYIG010001208.1, read on the forward strand.
CGATGGACCTGGTAATGAGGGTTAATGCCTTACCAAAGGGCACTAGCGCATCGTCTTAGTTTCAAACACAGGTCACCGGATTACGAGACCACTGCTCTACCAACTGAGCTATTGCGCCTCCTGATGTTGAGCCCTGATAGTAGACTGCTCTTTAGAAGATGTCCAGATTCAGAATTCTTGTACATGTAACAAATCATTAACATTCTACTAATGCAAGGCAAACCTATTAAATATGTATCATGTTTGCCTTTATTTGATCTTTTCAGGACACATTCATCGGTCCAGGGAGATAGTGGCGCCCCCAGAGCATAACGGTTTAAAGTGCCCCCACCTGACTGAGCATGCCCCTTGTAACGTTCAGCCTTGCTTCAGATGGGTGGTGGAGGAAGCAACCTGTCAACCAAGTGATGCACAGACTATGTGTGGAGAAGGCGTCATGACCAGAAATGTCTACTGTATCAACTCGCAAGATGTATGAAGGCCTTGGAAATCTATATTGGAATATTTGTTATTTGTGTGTCTAATCATTTAATATTTTCTTTATGTTCCATAGCAAATCATACCAATCTTTCTTTGGATGTTGCATTGTATTTTATCTAGAACTCAAAATTGGTGGATGATAGATTGAATATAATTCATCGGCAAAAGTCATGATAGATAACCTTGATCTTGTGATAGAGGTAAAGGCTGTGCAGCCCATCCCCAAAATCTTGAAATTAGTAGTATTACTGCAATGCACCTTGAGGCAATAATCTTATATTTTTTTATTATTTGTTATAATCTTATCTCAGAAATTTGATTACAGAACTACATTGTCACTTTTAAAAGGTGTCAAAATTGACCTTGCCTTCTTCACTGGCCCACATAAATTTAGAAGCTGAAATGTATATATTCAGCCAAGAGATATCAGACCCCCCCCCCTCCTCCTTTGCAAAATAGTGGCCTTAAGCCTATTATCTCCCACAGACTGAACAGCCTATACATGTATTAATCAAGTTAAAACATTTGTTTTCAATAGATGTGTATTACTCTGTTGACCACTACTAATTTCCAAAGGCTAATTAGTAGGAACCACCCGGTTCACATAGGCAATGGGTTATAACTGTCGATTCTGTTTGTCCCCTCCCCTTCCCCAGCTTCCAGTTGAAGATGAGTCTATGTGTGAGGCCATTGTTAACAAGCCTTCTGAAGAAGTAACCTGTGAAGCTCCATGCTCATCAGACTGTGTGTTAGGCAAGTGGGGGCCATGGAGTGAATGCTCCCAGTCGTGTGAGTCTGAGACAGGCAGGCCTGGTGGGCTCCAGGAACGCTACAGGACCATCTTGGCTCAACCTGGACCTGGTGAGTATAGTACCTAGCTCCTCTCATTCTTGGCATTCAGTATTTTAACAATTTCAAAGCTACTGGAAATACAAAAACTGTCGCGCTCATGAAAGTGTGCTCAATTTCTGAGTAGTTCAGATTTTTTAAAATGTTATGCCACAGTTGAGGTATATTGAAATCATAATTGACACAACACTCAATTTTAGCAATTCTCTAAAGTGTCTTTCAGTAATTAAAATACCCATTCTTGATAATTTATTAGTTTTTTGTGAAATGTGAAAAGTTCTGATTTGAGAGTTGCTCTAATTAGATATATATCTTGTATACAGGTGGAGAAGCATGTCCTGACATGGAGATTGCAGAGATGAAAGAGTCACGAGTCTGCAACCATCATAGTTGTACTCTGTTTGGTTGGCTTACCACCGAGTGGGGAGAATGCATGCCCAGTCTAGACAATACTGATCAGATGTTCACACCTGATGAGTATGGAACTTGCGGGATGGGAACCCAAACCAGGAATGTCAGCTGCAGTCGAGTCAGTCCAGCTAAGATTGCACCAGATAAAAGGTAGATCAAGTTAAAATCCCCATATATCCACATTATGGACCTTTATAGGGTTTGAGGTTAGGGTTTGGTAATGTTTAGGGTTGATGGGTACACTGTATGTAAAGTTGTAACACCCCATATGGGCATATGGTATGGCCAGGTTGAGTATTTTTTATTTAGCTGGCATTCATTTTCTACATGTTCCTTGCTTGAATTAATTCTAATGAAGATTTTCTTGTTGTATAATCATTTTTTTTTTTTTTTGGGGGGGGGGGGTAGGGGAGTAAGCCACCACCCCCGCCCCCTCTCAAACAGCCAAGGGAACAGAATTAAATTCTGAATGAACTTCTTAAATAATTATGAATTAAGGTATTATGATAAATTATAGTTATGCCATGTATGCATACAAAAAAAGATGAACGAAATCAAATGGAACATCCTCTTATAATTGATAAATATCCTTTTTCCATCTTCTGTAGATGTTTTGCGCCAGTGCGTCCACCTGCATCCAGACCATGTGAGGTGCAGTGTACATTGGATTGTGAAGTCTCAGAGTTTGGAGACTGGACATCCTGCCCCATAACATGCTCTTCAGGTAACATAATACCTCCCTTTACATGATGTCAATTCCAGGTTGTGTGTGAGCGTGTATCAATATGTATCAATATCAATTGTATCAAATCAGATATGATTATTTTTGTCTAAGGACCGACCTTTAATGTAACCATGCATCCAAAAGACTTGACTCAGTTTCGAACCGAGGTCCACCTGAGTCAGTTTGAAGCTAGGCAAAGACAGAAAGCTGACAAAGGAAATGAACCACTAGACCAACTCACATCTCCCTTTTATTTATTTTGTACAGTATTTTAGTTTCAAGTGAATAAATGTAGACAAAAAAGCCCATACATATATCCAATGAAGTCTACAGAGAAGGTACAAGAACTGATTACAAAAGGACCACACAAAAAAAAACTGAAAACAGTGTTTGAAATAAAGTAGAGGAGTCAATATTCTTTGCCTTTAGCTTTTCTTTGGCTAACTCCTGGTTGAATTTGAACAAAGTGTCATAAGATATTGCCAGGATGTTCACTTTCAAACATGCTTTCCAGATTGTATGAATTGCTATATTTACATGTGCATATTAAGTAGAGAGGCAAGTGAATGCAATTTACAATGAATATTTGATTTTGTTTGTGGTGGATTCCATTTATATCTGGTCTGATCTATTCACAAGTTAACAACTTTTCTTGAGGCTTGATTGCACATCCATGCATCTAAAGAATAAACAGACTAACATTGAGATCATACCCTGGTATTAGAGGCAGGTCACTACCCCATCAAAGGTACGAAACCCATTTCAAACTGCCATAAGTTTTTCATCCCAACCGCCCATGGGTGCATTTGCTGCCCATGAAAACAGCATCAATTTCCCCTGTAATTGCTATCTAATTTTCTGCCAGTCCCTCTACCGCCTGAGGACGTCTTCTCTTTTTGTCTGTCACTGCCGTCATGCGCTCTGCCCGTGATGTATGGGAGGCAAAGCAAAAGGGGGCAGGATAAGATTAATACGAGTCAGAGAAGCTGCGGAATGCTTACTGATTATGGCTGAGTTATAAGGGAAGACAAGCAATTAAGATTCATGTAGTGTCTTATTCTGAATGATGCTAAGCAGCCCAAAAAGAAGGCATTACAACAAATGAAAGATATAACTTTAAAGAATGTTAAGGAAACCATGGGTTAAAAGATTTAACAAAATATTTTGAGGGGTGGGGGAGAATTTTGTCACTTATTTACCAGGAACAATCTTTTGTTGAGTATAGTAAATATAGGATGAGATTTACTGGGGAAATATAATGTGACCTGATTAAACTTTTGAGGCCTCATAATAGAATTTTAAGTACAGATGAACAAGAAGTACAAACGCAAATCTGCTTTGGCACCTTGCAAAACAATATCAAGGAACAACATTACTAACATGTCTTGGAATGCTGCCAATGATTCTGTATGTTGATCGTAATATTAGTACATCAGATATTGCAACTCGTTATCATTGTTATGAGCTTTCATGCTCATCACTACACTGATATATTTGCTTGATTTGAAATCTGAGTCTGAATCTTTAATATCTGCTATGTTTAGATATTCCACTTTATTTCTCCCTCCTCTGTATTTTGTGATTTTAATTATTCCTCTTTTCATTACAGTCTCTCATCATCTACATAGACAGATCTCTGGCTATGCAAGAGAGATAATGATACATTTAATACGAAAACCCTGTAAAGGAGGTGAAGAAGTCCCATGCTACTCCGTAAAGAGCGACATGCAACAAACCATGAAATATTAACTTTTCATTACCAGTACTATATCCATCTTATGTCCCTTAATCATTCTAATCATTCCTCTTTTCATCACAAGCTCTCCTCATCTATAGATGGATCTCTATGCAAGAGAGGAGACAATATATCTGTATTACAGAAGTGTCCCACCTTACTCTGAGAAGAGGGAATTCGAACGAGCCACCAGATATTCATTTTTGTCACTCTCACTGTGTCTCCCCTGTATTTTTTATTCCAACAATAACTTTTTTCATCACAATTTGTCATCCTCTATAGATGGATCGCTGGCTACACAAGAGAGAAGACGTTACATCTTACAACAAACTCAGAATGGAGGCGAGGAGTGTCCCACGCTACTTCGCGAAGAGAGAACATGCAACAAGCCAGACTCCTGCTATTCCTACACCTGGTTAGTTGGCACGTGGACTGAGTGTCGGTTGACCGGGATAGATGTCGTTAGTATGGATGGAATCACGGAGCAATGCGGAGATGGGCTGAAAACCAGAGGTGAACTACTTTTTTTTCTTAGGTCTGATGATTGTGTGGTGTATATAGATCTTTTGCTTATTATAATTATGTTCTTGTAGATAATGTAGTTCTCCTAGTTGAAAGTAGTAATATCACATGCTTGTCAATGTCTTGCATACATCCTTGCATTCATACAAATGTTTGCAACACAGTTTTGTCTTTTTTTCAATGAGATTCATGTCCAAAACTAATACTGAATATTTTCTTCTTCTTCAGGAGCTTGAAAACACTATATCATTTTGAAATGAGGAGTACTAGTAGGTTTGTTTGTTTTGTATTTTCAAAGGAGTAATGTATAAGAAACTAATGATGCCACACGCAAAGGTTCATTACAAAAATATGCACATTTTTATTCAAAAAATATATTGATTGGTAACATTTGCCTACATTAAAGGGGATACTTTTGTACTAAAGAAATGAAATGACTGAATCCATTTCTTACAGGTATCCAGTGTGAAAGGAGTGATGGAAACATCATGGAGAGTGACCTGTGTTTGCAGTATGGACCACCAATGCCACCATCTTCTGAACAATGTAGGATAGCATGTGCAGATGATTGTCGTATGACAGAATGGTCACCATGGAGTAACTGTCACTCTCAATGCACTGGTTCACAGATTAGAAGACGTAGAGTAACTGGTAAGTAGTCGATGCTGATCAGACAGTTGCTCCAGCGACATTTGCTCTGATGACAATTTCTCCTTGATTTATATGTACTTTGTCAAAGGTTAGGGTTGGAATGGCAGCCTGTATAGTTAAAGAAATATTAATTTCTTTAAACATTTTGCTTGCTCTGTGATTTTAGAATTTCAATATGAATTAACATATTCTTCCAGAGATTTGATATCAATTTCTAAATGCACCCAAGAGATTCATATTTTCTCACTTGGAAACTTACGACAAGAAGTAAACAAGGATGAATTTCCTTGATATCTTAATTGCCATGTTGCAGTAATATTGAGGGCATGACTTGACCTGTGTTGACCTCAAGAATAATTATTCTCTTGGTCCTAGAAATGAATCTTATTTTCTCTCTCATCAAGTATGCCATTTATGTGTATTTAAGCTATATGTTTATCCTGGGTGAAGTTTTGGAAGACAAATATGTTTGATTATCCATCCTTGCTAATACCATGCTAGATTTTGGGCGGACCATAAACAGTTCTGTCTAGTATTTCAGGGCTAAGATTAATTGGGCCAGATTTTTGTAAATCATATAAGTTATTTCCATTTGTACAAAATATACATAGTATACAAATAGTGAATGGCCTTTTATTTGTGCAATGGAACAAGATTTTGCATTCTGCGCCTCGTTGAATATAGCCTCTCTTATCTTTCACCTCATGCAAAATTTTGTACCATTGCACTCATGGCCATTCACTATTTGTTTTATACAACACCTTGGACGTTAATGGGCTCAAAACAGTTCTTCTGGGCCTAAATCTCAGCGATTTTTTGTTTGTTTTTAATTTATAAAATAGCCGATAGTGAGCGCGCACTTTTAAGCAGGCAGCAAACCATGCACATACTATGCGCCACGCGTACAAAGACTTATGTTTATTTTGACGCGTAGTGCAATTTCGTTTGATCCTTTTGGTACCTTTGCACGGCGACATTACTGACCTCAACATATACTTTGTACATCGTTAGTGACGTCAGCGTGCAATGGTGCGAAAGGCTCAAACGGAATTGCATGGCTGGAGAATGATGCTGTTCAACAGTACTAATAGCGCATGTGATGTGATCAATAATTGACTAATGAGGTTGCAAGAATCTTAGTAAGCATTGTATAATACGAAATATTCAAATAAACAAAATGGTAAGAAATATGGCAAATTGTCTTTATTTAGGTCGCAGTCTACGTCAGCCAGAGTGCGTTAACGTCGCGATCCATCCTCGGACTGATACACGCCCCTGTAAGTGCCCCTCCTACCGCCTCGTCCCCAAAGGAAAATGGTCTGACTGCCTGCTTGGAGGACCTCAGTTTGAGGTGCAAGGATTACGAGGAAATTCATATGATGAAGAGCTGGAGTGTGGGAACGGTATAAAGTATCGACCGCTGGTATGCTTGGATCAAGATGATAGATATGTGGAGGTATCACATTGTGGAACTTCAAATGGTAAGTGCATGGCTGTTAAATATTCTTGTGTGTGTTAAGAATGTCCTATAAACTCATAAAATCATGTTAAATGTACAATTTATGCATATTTAAATAAGTCAGAATGAAATATGAATTAAATATACTTCCATCTCTCTTTGAGATATTAATGTAGCATATACATGTACATGTCGGCCTATGGAAATATAATTTATGCTTTGGAACCTAGAGGAGAAAACTAATTAAATACCTTCAATTGCCAGGCTACAGTCCACAAGACTGACAAGACTGACAACCCATAAGATCAACATTCCAAGAGACCGACAATCACAAGCCTTCTTAAAAGTTATCAGAGGATTTCTGGGACCTGAGAGGTAACAGAGTGTTCACTAAATTAACTGACGTTGTAGGTCTAGTGGGCCTTGGTCTCATAGGCTGTTGGTTTACAAGATAGCCTGGCCCAATTATTCTCATAATTGTCCTGTTATTATCTTTTTCAACGCAGATTTCATGGAAGAACACTGTGCCATCCCCTGCCCGGTGGACTGTGAACTAAGTGACTGGTCGGACTGGAGGTCATGTACAGGTCGTATGCACAGCGGTATAGGTGTGACCACGAGATGGCAGCAGGTTCTACAGCAAGCGACAAATGGAGGAAGACCTTGCCCAGTGCATGATAACAACTGGGTAAGTTAAAGAGTATTATCAATACTCTTTATGTAAATTGTTATTCAGTTTCTCCTGCAAATTAGTATTTCAAGTAAATGCTTATATATGTTGTACATGTAAGAATGATGATGATACTGTCGACTACAAAATATTCTATTGTGCATGTAAAAGTAAAATATTATCAAGAAGAGTTTATTCGATGAAATCATATCCTTCTAATAGTAAGTGAATACTAATTCTCTCTTCAAATGTCAGAATGATGAGACAAAGAAGTGCAGCTGGGGTGTGAGTAGACTAGACGCATCATGGAAGGCAGGAGATTGGGAGACCTGTGATGTCAGTAAAGTCATCAGTACGAATGATGGACGGGATTGCGGTAATGGAGTCAAGAGGAGAGGTGTCTCGTAAGTTTATGCTGTGTTAAGATAAACTCAATAACCCAATAAACTCAAACTCAAACTCAAACTCAAACTCAAGATCCATTAAGACATGCGACAGTACAACTGTTTATGAAAGAAAACACATAAATTGGCAGAAGTAAATCAGATAAGCATAGTATACATTTCACATTTCTGTATCTTATAACATACAGATCAAAGAGTTTACATGTTGCTAATGCTTCTGGTTGGGAGCCAGAGGAAGCCAGAAGGATATTAATGCAAATGTGTAGAAACATTTTTAATTCCCTTTTGGCTTTAAATAATATGTGTGTTAGGTAATTTGTCTAATAGAAATGTAATATCTTTCCTTTGCATTTTGATATTTCTAAGGCTGTGGTATGAGTTATGGGTCATACATGTATGTGTCATGTAATCATTTCGCATTCAGCACTTCATGCAAAGATGTAGGAATGGCTTGTATGAATTTTCACAATGTTTATTTTGATTTACAAAGTAATTCTATGTGTCATGTATTTTCAAACAATCTATCGGCCAACTTTCTCAGCTCATATACTGAGATGAAAATTAATTTATGTATTTGCAACTCTGATATTTGACTCTACAGCTGTGTAATTCCGATAGACCATGGTTTCCGAGCACAAGTAACTAATCTTTCAGCTTGTGACGCTGGAAGAAAGCCTGAACTGGTAGAAGCTTGTATTGAACATTGTCCAGGACAATGTGTGGTCAGCGGCTGGACAGAATGGACTTCATGTCCACAGGTACGGACCGACTGAGAAAGAATGAAAGAAGGGAAGAAATAAGTAAAGAAAGAAAGGAAGAAAGAAAGAAAGAGAAGGAGGGCAGGGAAAGAGAGAGAGAGAGAGAGAGAGAGAGAGAGGAAGAAAAAGAGGGTCATAGAGGACAAATTCTTTGTAGAGAGAATGCATATAATTCAAGTTAAACCCAGTAAAGTATTATATTCATTAGGATTATAGAGAAATATAGTAAAGGAGAAGGTCATGATTTGTGAAATCCATTTGAAGTCCTTGGAATGATTTTGTATATTTTCTCAAAAGGAAAAAAAATACATAAAGTTATTGAACTGAAGCTGGCTGATTGGTCGTTTTTTTATATTTTTAAATCATCCATTATTGGAAGAAACACTAATTCTATGGTTCCTCTTCATATGTTTTAAATCATTGAATGAAACATATTGGGTGACTAACATACAAAATATATATTATTATATTCTTCCACTTACAATTGCTGCACTACAGGACTGTCCGCAAGACACCTTCCGTACCCGCAACCGTCTCATCTTTCGCAATCCGATCGACACCACTGACGACACCACTGAAGACAATGGCATCGACAACCCCCTGAGCTGCCCTCACTTGATTGAAAGAGAACAGTGTATGCCAGGGATCAACTGCTTCACCTACACCTGGAACTCAACGGAATGGAGCCCATGTCAGCTAGAGAAGGGCAAGATCTGTGGAGAAGGGGTACAGGATAGACTCCTGCAATGTCTGCGAAGCGATGGACGCATTGTGGAGGTGTCCAAGTGTGAAGAGGTAGGGGACGATGGAGATCTTAACAATCACATTGAAATGAATTACCACATTATTTTTCTTGTCAATGATCTTTTGTTATTTACTTTACAGATATTCTAATTCACAAACATATCACTTTTATTAGTGTATTCCTCCACATGAGTGATCTTGATTATCAGCAGTAGATATCAAACTGTCCATGATCACATTGGTGAATTCCCACATTGCTTTATTTCATTTTTTAATTTAATTTCTGTTCTCCATTTAGATGATTCTGTTTTTGTGTATTTGTTCAAAGAAATTTTAATTCTTTTCATATTAATCATGTATTCACAAAAACATGTACATATATGACCCTGACAATCAGCAGTAGATGTCAAACTGTTATACTGTATACCCCATGATAATTTAAAATTTTCATTCAATTGAATTCCTTCTTTTTGGCACGTTTTAAAGTAGTCTAATTAATACACATTTTAAATAATTGACATTTGTATATTTTAACCAATCCTCCTCACCACTAATCTTACTCAGCATTAGATATAAAGTTATTCATGTTGTCATTTCTATATTCCGTCAGATCGTTTTATGTACAGTAGATGTATATATTTTTGCTTTTATAAGATATTTTAATCATAATTGTATGAAATTATTCTCAATTCATTTTTGGTACAGTTTTCTACATCAATACCTCTGACTACCTATCTATCTTGTGAAGTGGCATGCCCGGTTGACTGTAGGCTTACACAATGGACTCAATGGTCAGAATGCTCAAAAACTTGTGGCAATGACGGTAAGCAAATACAAACATTTTATCCTCACACTCAGATTAATTATGGTGTTATCATTCTTATAGCTGATAACCTTGTTTGCATGATTAAAAGATGTTTTTTTATAAATGGATTTGATATTTATGGTACAGTACTCTCAAACTCATAGAAATATGATTCCTCGGCTCAAACATCCCTGCAAAACTTTGAAGAAATCCACTTAAGGGGTCGACATTTTTATATCTGATCATCTTTCCTCTTGAAAATGTATTCCAACTATTTTAAAATATGATCGGCTTGCCTCAGAGTAAAGTTCTTGTAAATCTTTGCTATGATTTTGATATGATGTTTTCAGCAACAAAGAATAATCCAAGTCTGAGTAAATTCCTTGCAAGTCTTTGCTTTCATGTTTCAGCAAATAATACACTTTAACTTTGAGAATAATCATTAAATCCATTGTATGTTTTACAGTTTACATGATTCTGTAACTACTATTTTTCCATTTTATCTGTCTCTAAACCTCAATTTGATTGTACTCTTACTGTGATTATTACCACAGCTGTAAGGACGAAACATCGCAGTATTCTGCAGGAGCCCAACCAGAAAGGACGACCATGTCCTGCGACCTTGACCCAAGATAAACCCTGCAAGGCTGTACCTTGTTATGATTGGGCTATTACACAATGGACTGATTGTACAACACTGGTGAGACACAATCTCAATTACCTGTATAACTTATGGGAGATATATGCTGCGTCCCCCTCAAGGCCAGTCAATATTATATTAATATATCATTGTGAAATCAATGTACATGAATCGGTTTTTGGCATTGACCTGTCCCAAAAGACAATGGTGTTTTGTGTCGTAGGTCAGTCCAGGTTTGATTTGCAGCATCTGCATCTGTAATGTATTAGTTAACCTGTTGCCTACAAGAACAAAATTGCTCCTGTTCTGGACCCCTTTGAGAATAAAAAAAATTCTGTAGTCAATGGATAAGTCAAAGGACTCATGTTCAAGAATCTTTTAAAAGCTTTATTACATCTATCTCTGTCATTATGTATTCTATATCGTATTGTGTGATGTCCCAACAGATTGGTGAATGTGGAGCTGGTGTGCGAAGGAGGAACGTGACCTGCCGTCAACCTAACGGGATGGCTGTATCAGATAGCTACTGTCTCCTCACAAGAAGTGCAGAGCTCTACGAGAAAAATACCAACGTCACATCACATGGATATGAATTCTTAGAGGTAAAACATATGTTAACCATATCTTTTCATTTACCATGAATGTGTTTTAGATGATGAAATGAATGCTGCAGGAGTGTATATTTGTGACGTCTCTATTTTTTAATGGGTACAATTGTCATGATTCCTTTTTGATATTTAATCCTGACAATGATGTGTTGAACTAAGGAAATGTGTTTCTTCTTAAGGTACTACTACATTGGTTCAGGAAGATGATGAATTAGGTACATGTATCATGCATACATGTTTGTATCAAGATGGACATTAAAAAGGGTACTATGAAACCTGCCTAATTAAAATAAGAAAATAAGCCATTTTGGTACAGGTACTTGAGAGGATTAATAAACGATTTAAAATAACTTGTGTGTCACATAGCCCTTGTTCATATTCTCATTAATATAATTATTGTTGTGGGTTTAGAATATTAATATAATGTACACCAAGGAAAACAAATGTACCAAATTAAAGATTGTAAAGGGATTGATGATAAATTAAATCTTCTATGCGTTTATTGTTTTTGTATTTGTAGAGAGAACATTCCTGTGAGGTACCATGTCCAGGTGAATGTCATCATACTGCATGGAGCCAATGGAGTGTGTGCCATAGAACATGTGTGCAAGGTAGACCTATAGGTAAGTATCATAAGTGAAAGGAGAGAGAGAGAGAGTAATGTAAAGTAATGTAAAGACAGAAGGGTTAGGGGGAATAGGGAGAAGTAAAGGGACCAATGTATTCATGTTGAAACTTTGCTTCCAAGCCGTTTTCATTTATAGAAAGAAAATGCATTACAAAATGTATATGTGCTGCTTCTTAAGGCACACCAGCAATATTATTTCTTGTCTCCTTGTTGAATGAGATCAGTTTAACATCTGTAAAGTGCCAGTGGGGTTTAGATTACCTCAAACTTTTACATATAGATAGTTAATGCTCCTGTGGCACCCAGTCAACAATATTTTAGAATATACTCTAGCTTACAATTGGGATATATCAGTCATTAATCCATTAATAGAGCTAGGGAAGACTTTTTGTAATATAAATCATATATATAAATCAGTACCATGAAATACTAGTTTATCTGATTTTGATGTTTGTAGGTTCCGAAGGTATCCAGGTGAGATCTCGAGCCACTCTTACAACAGATAGAGTATGCCCAGGAGATGACTGGGAAACAAGGACATGCTCAGGTACTAACACTGTTTAAATCAAATTTTGTTGCCAGACTTTTAGTTTGTAGTTTTCTACACATGTATGTCAGACAATATTTAACCCATCTCAGCTGTAATAAAGACTGAACTGATTGTAGTAGTATATGTTATAAGCTTGTGCTGCAATCCATTGTTACATGCAGTGAGACCATAATGTTATATGCACTGCAAGGTACATTTCCATGTTGGTGGTTGTATACATCTAAATCAAACTTTGTGTTTAATGTTGAAATTTATATCAAATGTGCTTGGACTCATTAATGCTTGTTTGACATGGTGGAAGCAGTGGGATATGAACCCACACCATTAAAATGACTGCTGAAGCTAGATCCCAAAGGTGAAGTTCTCCGGCTGTCACTACGACAGAGTGGTGAAGGTACAACATTATGATATCACTGTGTGTAACAATGGAATGTGCATTCTTAGTAGTGCATGTGTATAACACATAATACCGACATCAACAGATTATACATTGTTCTTCCATTTTGGAATATATAATTAAATTTATGTGTGTGAACTATTTGGTAAAAATTTAGTAGTATAAATGCACATAGGGCGTGTTTATGCTTCACTTTTTCTGGCCAGAATCAGGCATCTGTTACGCGTTTAGTTTAAAACACGGTTGCGTCTATGCTCACTTTTGTAGAATCACCGAAAAACGGCGATCACGATCACTGATCGTAAACTCACAAAAAGATGCGTTTACAATTTGTAAACGCGTTTAAATGGGGTCAACGCCCTGACTTCTAGTGGGTCTACGTAGCATGCACAGTGAAGGTTTGCGAATCCAGCTGGAAGACCAATTAAGGCCACACAGGGAGAATTGCCTGGAGGAGCCAGAGAAGTGAGCATAAACAGTACACCGTGGAACTGCAATTACGATGAGCGTTTACGATGAGCGTTACAAATCGCTCATTCTGCCTTCAAAATTTAAGTTTAAACGCACCCATAGACATTAATCTATCAAGACTTACATGTATTACAAAATTACAGATCAGTCCTACAATGTGAGGTAGTCATGTGACTTTTGATTGAGATGAAAGTTATTTGACAGTGCTCTTCTGTATTTTTATTTTGTTGTAGGGGAGCGATGTTATTTGTTTGAATGGTTTGTTGGTGAATGGGAGAGAGACCAACGAGATGTCTGGTGTCGAAGGTCAGATGGACTCAATGTTACAGGTAACTATCCAAATAAATTGTTTCTCAGGTGCCCTCTCTGTTCCACACATTGAAAATGAAGGTTCCTTAACTCACATACATTTACTGTAAATCTCCGTGTATAAGGCGCACCCCTATTTTGGGAAAAAAAAAAAAAGTTTTTTGTTTTGTTGTTGTTGTTTTGTTGCTGAAAACCCACGCGGGGAAGGACCTTCATTTTACATCGAGGTGCAGTTGAAGTTGTGAACTTGTCACAAATAATAGTAACAATGTCGTTGTAGAAGAATGTGTAAGATCATTAATGTAAATTAAAAACAGGTCCAGACTCTAATAATAATAATAATAATATTATTGCTTATATAGCGCTTAATACATCAGGAATGTCCGAGTTTCTAAGCGCTTTACATTATTACCCCCGATCATCGGATTCTGGCTTGCCCGCACACAATGTATGCACTTTCTCCACTCCCTGGGGAGCATTCCAACAAGAGCTACTAGGCTCAAATTGCTAAGCATACCACATTGGCTTTCGCATCCTACCGGGTACCCATTTAACACCTGGGTGGAGAGTGGCAAATGTAGGCTTCATGATACCAAGTGTCCCACACCAGCCTCATCACATCACCTAGCAGAAGCACTGTGTTCTATGCCAAACATCAATAGTCATGCATGATATGAATAGAAAAAAAAATTGAGGAATTATTATAAACTACATATTGAGATCTATTAGAAAGATTACTTTCTAACCAAGATGACAGACAAATTTGAGTGTTGTTGTAGTTTCCGAGTGGTGAGTCAACACACTGATTACTGAGCTGGGAGACATTGCCAAGCATAGCGCCATAAATCGAAACTAAAAAAAACAAAAAAACAAACTTTTTTTTCTGTACCTGTGTATAAGGCGCACCCCCGACTTTCAATTTTTTTTGGCGGCAAAAAAGTGCGCCTTATACACAGAGATTTACGGTACATAGAGTTAATGCCCTTATGGCTCTTAGCAGATGATAGTATAAAGTTTTAAAATGATGAAGAAAGATTAATATTTATTAACAGTTTCCTGTACACTTGCTGATATTCTAAAATAATCTTATGTTTTTTTCTTTGCAGGTGCATGTACCCTTGATAAGCCCTCCAGTAGCTCCTCCTGTAATCCTGAATGTCATATCCAATCATCATACTGCACTGAAGATAATAAATGTGTATGTGATGCAGGTTACAAAGCTATATACAGGTTAGTCATATACACAAGTTTTTCTCTCTTCAAGTAGGATTAATTGTCAATAATATGATATCCAATAATATCACTTTTGATGGAAACTGGAATCAAGTTCAGTTCTCATTGTCATAAATGAGACAACGCAATATCCATCATCACATGTTTACAGAAAGATGTATGTTTTTGTTCTCTAATATGGAGGGAATCACAGCTGCAATCATTGCAGATTTCATCTACCAACATTTAGTATTGACCAGTATTGAAAGAGTATAGCAAAATTTGTATTCAGAGAAGAGCCCAGGTGTTTGGTTTTCAGCAGTTAAGTCCAAAAGAAATTCAATTCAGTCATGTTTCTATTTCTAACATATTGTTGCCATAATTTTCATCTTGTCCCCTGGTCCTTTTCAATACGAATGAACATGATAATGTACAGTGATGGTTATGACACAAAGTTTAAAGTAATTTCGAAATCTCATGTTGTGCATAATGGTACAATCTGATGAAGATCTGATATTATAATTATAACAAGCAACCAACCATGCATATAACTCTTTGATTTTTTCTTTATCAGCATGTCTAGTGGTCAACTCGAGGCGTGCCTCCATGTAGGGTTCATGTCCCCTATGGTTCACACCGAGTCAGACCCATCGCTATCCCCTGGACCCTCCAGTAGACCAGGAACTGCTGGAGAACTCAGTGATGCTGGGGAAACAGGGACAGGGAACTCCGTGAACACTGACTGGAATAATAATAATAATAATGCACAGCCAGGCACAGGGCAAAAGAAGCCTACAGCAACACCGAAACCACCACAACAAACATTTCTAGGTATGTGCGTATTTGGATTATTTTATACAGTTGAAAAAATGAAGATTTTAGGCATTTTTGGAATGTGAGAGATATGGAGACAAATACAGACAGAAAAAAAAAGATGGTGTAGGAAGAGAGAGAAAGAGGGAGGAATGGGGAGAGATAGAGAGTGAGCTTAAATTTCAAATACATTTTTTGAGGAATAATAGTAGAGATAAGGGAAGAGAGAGAGAACAGCATGTATGTGTCTAGAAAGATACTAACATTTGAACACTACTATTTTAGGAAGGGGAAGTGTTTGTGATGCAAAAAAAAGATATATATATATATATATAACACAATTTTGTATTGTACTCTCTAGTACCTGGAGTACATCAGATATTTTGGAAGCATTTATAGTTTTAGGGTACTGTTTCTCTTCCTGTATTAACCCAATATGTTGTGAAAAGATATCCATTTCACTTCACTCAAAGAAAACTTGATATTTATTATACTAATGTTTGGATTTCATTCATTTATTTCAGCTTCGCTTCCTCCTTGGGTGTATGCTATAGCAGCAGTTGTAGTCCTTCTCATAGTGATTGTAGCTGTAGTTCTCTGCTGTGCTAAGTAAGTATTTCCAACATGGCATAATGATATCCAGCTCTCTGGTCATATTTTTAGCATGTTGACTACAGTTCTGTTTTGTTTGATATGCATTTATGAGAAACCTCACCCTGTGGTATATCTGACACCACTGTTAACTATGCTCATGTAGCCCATTTTACAATTGTAAATTACTTTAATCCTTTACTGTTACAAGTAAATTATTCAAAGATTTTAGTTTATGTTTAAAGGACATCTACATATTTATGTATATGTTTATCATTCGACGCTCACCAACTTATTTTGTTTGTTTCGAACATTGGACTACTTTGCAGCCTAATGTTTGTGGGGGGGGGGGGGTAAAGAGAATGTAATATATCTACATAGGAGATGTATTTAGGTGACAGTGTCACTTAAAATTATTATTATTATAAGTATATCTGAGCCATTTAGAATCAACAGAAAGTCTGACTTTGTATTCACTGTTGTTGCAGGTGTGCACCTAAGAAGAGAGAGGAGGAGAAAAAGCCTGAACCAGACTACTCCATGTACTGGGACGAGACGGTCCAGAAGAAATACACCGGAGAGATCGAATTATGACTAGATGTTAACAAACAGAATACAGAGATAGAAAAAGGTCAAGCCGCGGCGGTGGTCAACCGTCGTAGCGTGGCTGCATGCACAGCAACGTCAACAGGTCCAACCAGGGAGAGGAAAGATGTAGACAAGGAGCTAGCCAGGAGGAGTGATGGCTTTGCACTGGGCAATCAATCAACATACGTCAGCTATAGGTTTTCCAGAGATGGAACCGAAGTTGGATCGCAATGTTGATCGGGGAGAGGAGATTATTATGATAAAAACAAAAACTTTTGACCAAACTTCTTCATGCTGCGTTGTTGATTTTCTTACTACAAAATTAAGACTGGAAGAGATTGCTTGATCATCGTAGAGGCTTGAAAAGGAAGAAATGTTAATGTGAATGGCAGAGAAAAGAATTGCCCTGTGTTAAACTTCTGTAAAAGAGGAAATGTGATGTGAAAGTCGTTGTTGTTTTAGTCATGACCTAAGATTTTCTATCATCTGGTTCTTCAGATACAAATGGTGTACTATAAGCCGAAGGCAAGACTATGAATTAAACTCACTGCGAAAAGAGGACATCTGCCTGTAAACTGAGACATCCATATTCAAAGAATGCAGTGAAATATACTTTAACCTTATTTATTTGACCATGGTGTAACTTAGCATGCAAATATGTTCTTTTTTTTTAGAACAAGCATATCCAACGTGCTGAACATTGACTGGAATAGGCCTACACAAGCTGACTCTGTACAGATCATACATGGATGAACTCTGCATAATACAATTACTCTTCCTGATGAACTTCTATCAGTATGAAAATGGAAGGGGAGAAAATGGTCTGCAGGATTTGGGTGTGTCAAGTTTTGACAGTGATTTAGTTGAGGCAAGCAGGTCATGGTTACAATGATGCTGAAATTACCTTCCATAGGATTTGTACACGATACTTGGTCTGAGGACTGAGACCAAGGCCAATCAAATATGGCTTTGAGGCAAGACAAGACAACAACACAGTTCACTAGCTAGTACATCACAAAGAGCAGAGAAAAGTGCAATGAGGTTAAAATGTTGAGAAAATCAGCAGTTGAGAAAGTAATCTGTTTGAGTGATGATATGATGGAAAGAGAAAGTGGTAAATGATGATGATTTGTATATTTTAAGAGAAAGCTTCTATCTTTGTATTCTGTTTGTTAAACTCTGATGGTCAAAGGACTTCTATGAAATAATGTGCTGAATTAAATATGTACAATGAAAATGTGGCTGTGTTGGATTCAGATGATGATTTGAGGAAATTAAGCAAGATTCTTTTGATATGTACTAGATACGAGGAGAGGATAGGCAAAAAGTGTTATTTGTCAAAAATAGGAGTAAAATATTAACATTTTACATTAGGTTGTTACAGTTGGATAACAGTCAATTGTGAAAAATGAAATCATCTTTTGTAAAGTTTACATTAAACCTTATTTATTGAGAAAGAGAAATATTAAGAAGGGAAACCAACTTTTTAGCCTTGCATTGAAAGAACGTTATACTTCCTTGGTGCTAAACAGTAGAAACCATTGTGTTGATCAGAGAATTGGTTGTAAAAGTAAAGAGAAAGGATAGAAGGATGGCATTTTGAAAAGAGATTGTTATGATGGCGTGTAATAAGATCATAATCTATCCATTGAAAATAATTCAAGAAGTTAGAAAAATACAAAGCCAGTATATTAATTTCCAGTCAAACTTTAAGTCATATTTCATCTGCACCTACATCAAGAAACTCACTCAAATGTGGCAATATCATCCATTGAGTAAATCTGTAGCAATACATGTACATTAGTAAATATCCTCAGATATGTTTTCACAGATAGAGCAGGCAAACTTGAAAGACGAGGAAAGGAAAATTACAAAGAACGTCCTGACATCGCAAGAATATTTTTTATTCTATGCAATTTCAGAAAAATACAGAAGAAAATATGTGCTTTCAGTCTGAAACGGCAGATATTTTTAAAGTTACTTTTTGAACCATTTTTTCCACTTTTGCGCTACTTAAAACATTGCAATGGCATCACCCTCCCCTCACCCTAATATATTCTCGCCATATGACACCTTGTTATTTGTTAGCAGTTAGTCTGTTTCTGTTAACACTTTCTCTCTAACTCAGTAATGTTTAGAAGATATGTGGATCAAAGCATTATTTCCTATATTGTATTGTTTATGAACAACAGAATGGTCATGCCATATTTTCTATTTTCAGTCAAATCTCAAATTTGTGTATCTGCAAAAGTTGCTTAAATAATGCCATTAAAAAATATGAAAAGCAAGATCTACTACTAAAATATGTGAGGTGCATTAATAGAATAGAATATTGATTGTACAAATTTTGTAAATTATCTTGGTGTATATTATGAAGTGGATAGAATGTGCTGTTTTTATGGATTTCTTTACATTTAACATGGAATGCAAAGTATGTGGTATCATCATAATTTCAATTAACATGTGATTGAGATCTAATCAGAATCATTGTTAAATCAAAGAAGATAGACTGTAAATATATAATCATACATGTATGTCAAAGAAGGTGTCTTTCTTTTACGTTGTTTGTTTATCTGGGCTAATAATAAAGTATTAGAATGCAAAGGGGTTAAAAGCCACACTTTATCAGAAGTGATTGTAATGGAGATGATTTGATTCCAGTTTGTCTAATAATCAAAACACATTTTTGTTAAAATAAAATATACTAGACTGTTAGATTTTCTGTAGATTTTCAACATAAATATTGGATTTTTTAAATAGAAATTTCTCTGCAGAAAATACAAAACTTGTGGATCCTTATTGTTGATGAACAGGTAATTTTTGCTGAATAATTACTTGAGTCAGCTAAAATTGAGCTATTGATCAAATTTAATGAATTTGCTTTTCAAGGAATTTCTTTTCAGCAATATCTTTGGTTCTTTGACTGTAATGTGATAAAAAGAAGTATTTTTGTGACAAAACAAATGTATTTCCCTTTTCCAGACATATTTATTCTACCTATATACAATTGTAGCTTATCATGTATACCTGTTTATAAGATAATACTTGTGTATTGTGAGTTCTTGTTATCATGAACAACTTTTATAAACAAATATATATCAATTCATGCATAAATTTGTATACATACATGTGTGATCATTCCCTCTACGAATATACCCATAGGCATGTGAAATTTGCTTTTCTTTCCAATGCAATTTTAGATGAGAAACACTAGAGTCTGTTGTGCACAGAATATAGATAAGAATTTGAGTCTGTATTAAGCATCATCCCACCTCTATTTCCGTTCTCCCTTTACATCTACACTGACATATATATATTTCTTTTGTTTTTGTGTCAGATGTCTTGCCTTCTCTGTGTAAGTAATGATAATCTGAATATAAATATTCATCCATCATCTTTCAATGTCTCATGTAAGTATTGTAAATACTGTTTATTTTACTAAATTATTGAAAATGATAATCCCTGTCGTGGATGTGAAATCGCCAATGTATTTTCTATGAATATGATAACAAAGTTTTTCTTTTTTTTCTTCCAGGTTTATGTTCTGAAAATTATTATTTTTGTTTGAGTGGTGTCAAGTTTTAATATGAAGATGTATGTAGTCTTTTAAATATGCGTGTCTATCTTTCTTTTCTTTTCAGAATAAAGAACAATCAAATTATCATAAATGAATAAAAAGAGTTAACCTAGTTTATTTTAAGTGATGTGTACATACATGTTAAACCAGAGGGTGAATTATGCCATTATTGCACCATCTCCCTCCTAAAACACGAAGAAAATACAAAATTGGCACATAGGAAATGTATATTTATGATCCTAGCTACATATGCATGGGTAGTCAAGAAATAGGAACATTTGTCTTGAAATTTATAATGTCAATAAATAAGCATGTGGACCCTCACTGGTATTACACAATTATAAAGCACAAACAATCATGAAACAATTTGTCATTTGCATTTCACATCTGTAACATTTATTTTCTGAAAAGTCATTTTCCAGTTATATACTGATATTTTTTCTTCACAAATATATGCATATTGGACAAAACACATGAAAATTATTATACATCACAATATTATACAAATTATTACAAATAATTATAACTCTCTCCTAAAAATCATCTATACACAAGAAATCTAGGAGTGATTCTTGGATGCTTTGTGTACTGTTTAATCATACATATCATTCTCTTCTCTGGATTTATATATTGCAATTATTTATTACATGGTTCAAGAAGACAATACAATTATGAAATTACTACTTTATATCAACAATTAAAATCAAAGATAACCTGACAGTTTGAAATGCTTTAGAATAGTCTGAGATTTGTAAATCAATTAGTATAATCTTTACATGATTTCCAATACTCTTCTAATACAATCATATACAAATGAATATCATAAATAAATTCCTGTTGTCAAAAAGCACACGTATGTATTTTTATATCCCGCATACAAATTCCAACACTTGAAATTACAATCTCTGCACCAAGAATAGTACTGACAAAGCAGAAAATATATGGTACATGGTAAAGTTGAACATTCAAATCTAACTATTTAGATATATGATAGCTGATGGGAAAGGTAAAAGAAATGAGGGTGAAATTTAAAATGGGTGATATTTCATATCTTCAATTAATGGATGGGAATATATAAATTCTTATTTTGGCTTTCCATGGGGTATCAAAGGAAAATGATTTTCTAAAATGCTGGTATGTGTATAATCAGATAGCACCTTGTACACTAATGCAATTGCAGTAATCCCATCTTCAGGGAAAGAATCATTTCTTTATTTTGCTGCTGAGAAGGATTCAAGAGTTTTTGCTCTGTTAGTATTTTTCTAACTAGACACATACGCCTATATTCTACTAAAACTTTAAACCTGCTGCTGGATTTAGAATTTCATTCAAAATCAGGGTGAACAAAGGAAATTATTCTGAAGTCTAAGTTTTCCTTTAGTTTAAATGTGATTGTAGATGAAAGGCCTGGTTTAAGTGAATTCGTAAAATAAGGATCCATGGGTTTAAATAAAAAGTTTCTATGTAAACGAGGAATATTTATAAATGCCTTTGGCTCACTGCATGGAATTTCTGGCTATGATCAGAAAGAAATATATCAGGAGACATCATATACAGAGAGCTGTGACATTTGTTTCAACAGAAGTGTATATAGAAATAATGTCTACGGTACAACAGATTATTCAAATTTCATAATTCTATTCTATATGCACATCTTGTACTACAAGAAGACATATGACATAAGATCATAATATTTTTGTCTATACAAAAGCTAGATAACCCCTCTAAAAATACACAATCTATTTAATGTCCTTTAAAGTGGAATGTGAAATAGGGAATACTTCGAAGAGGGGTCCTTTTTACCCATAAAATGGAAAATAGTGGTGTCGTTTCATCACTTCCTAAGATACATGTTAGATGGTCCAATCAATACATTTCAACAAGTCTGCAACCTCAACACTTAAAAAAAGGTGCATGTATGTAAACTTACACCAATGAAAATTAAATATGTTTACCATTCTAAGCTTACATGTTCTAGATGTATGGACACATATATTTCCTTAACATACAATTTAAAGACACTTCTGATCGGAAGACAAAACAAGATTTACATGATATCTGAGCAAAACAAAAATGAGACACAGCAAAGAAATTATACAAGATTATACAATCCACTATGACGTGCAGTGACCAATAACAATTACCGGTACGTAAAATAATGCTTAATTTGGTGATGCAAATATAGTTCTAATCACTATTGGATTATATAAACAAAACAATTTATTTTCGCTTTTTAACAAAATTCATAAAGAAACTGATACAGCACTTACATATGTATCTGATCACTTGATCTGGCCTGCAAAACCTTGCAGAATTAATTTCATTATTTTACTCTATTAAATCTACATGTAAAAAGGTCAATCTGTTGAAATATGCTCCAAAGCAGTCATGCAACATGCATGATCAGAACCTGTACTACCCGAAGACTTAACCAAAAATAATCTAACACAATTTCAATAACCTCGATCGTCTATCACAACACCTCGATCACAATACAATGATGTAGTAAGGAATCTAAACATGATTTCTATCGGATATACTCTACAATATGTTTTTGAATTACCTTGGAGTTGATTTCTCAAGTCTTTACGATCATGTTATAAGTAATAGGTGCTACAATATATATTTAGAACATCAGTGTTTACCTTACGGCGGGCTAGGGAAACTCTATGTTGCACTTAGTAATAATGAATACTTGGAGTAAATCTTGTGCTTGGATAGATTCATACATTTATGAAGAGGAACATTATCATATTACTCCTAAAGCTGATTCACATATTTCTGCTGACAGAGTGTTGGTACAAACTGAGATGAAGGATAAAGCAACCACAAGAAAGCCAAGCACTGAATGTAGCAGAGAAAATTAGTTCAAGAAATTAATATTATGAATTCAAGATTCTAATATCAACAAAAATGTGATTCAGAAGGGTCATACTACTGTACATAGACCCCATTAAGAACATTTTGGTTGAACAGTTCCCATCTTCTTTTAAAAGTAAATAATACAAAAAAGAATGGCTAGCAATGTAATACTTAATGATGTTTAAGTGATAATAATATCTGCGCTATACAAAGACTGTCAGTATGATTCAGAATAACCTAAAAGGAACTGACCATCACAAAAAGCACTTTTACCAAAAGCACTATTGAATGAAGAAAGAAAGAAAAAGCATTAAACCCATGACAATAAGAACAGAAAATATGATACAGCACCATGAAACTAAAGATGTATTCATTTTTTTTCAAATGATTCCATCTTATCTTCACGAAGTAGGAACACCTCAGTAGAGCTGGTATGTGTAATGATGATAAAATACCTGCCTATTAAATAACCATATATGTACATGTAGGTGCCTCTAAATCCAAGCAGTATGTACGATTTATGAGAATACAACTTGAACAAGTATAATAGGTATCAGAAAAAAAACTACCTTATTATTTTTTGTTCTTTTTAACATATCAAAAACATATTTGAAAATAAAACTTGGATTGGGACAAAGACAGAGGCCACCTTGGCATTGACTTTAGGCACAAACAATTATAACATAATGCATAAAGCCTTAGAGTATGGATGCCTCGTTTGGCCTGTACTACATTCATAGAAAGAGCTGCTATGGCCAGTACTAGAAATATTACTCAACGTTAACATTGTTGCTAGAGATACTTAAATGACCATTATTTTCATCATTAGTTATCAATGACTAATCTCCATCATGAGAAATCTCCAACAGTGTCATAAAAGTTTCCTTATCATTATTTGACAGCTGCAGTTGAGATGATGTTCACTCTTTGATTCCACTCACTCTTAACAACCATAGGATCGTAGGAATGTCTTCTACCTCAACAATTAGATTATATAATGCGCAATTATGTTCATGAAGTATTTGGGGTATCCACACCTGTATCAGCAGGGTTAAAAATATTTCAACCACATATAGACTATTCCATTGCCTTTTACATACGTGTACATGTAGCAAAAACTATCCACTGAGTTAAGAAATGAATTTTTAATCCCAATCTTTAATAATTCTGACACTTTTAGTTATCAATGATTTCATGCTACTTCACATTGAATGAGCACTCACAATTGGACATATCAAAATCTTTGGAGTTTGTATCATCACAAGGTCATGGTTGGGTTTGAAAGGCAATATTTCAATACAAATGCTGATTTCATCCATCAAAATAAAAAAGAAAGAAAGGATAAAAAAAAAGGCATGTTCATTTACCACAACTGAAGGCACACAAATTATTTAAAAAACACAAGAGACAAAAACAAAACAGAACTTAATTTTTGAGTTCCAAAATGCCACCTGGGTGATGATATATTAATTTTTCACATAGCAGGTTCAACTTTAGTGGTATTTCACATTATTTATTCCTATTAGGAATGCTCGCTAATAATTATATGTAAAAGAAAAATTTGGGCATGCGCAGAGAACCTGAAATGGAAAGTCACCTTGACATCTATACCTAAAGATACATGACAGGTTTACAATTCACTCACACAAAGAAACTCACTCAAAGTGAATGATAGTGTATCAATTAACGTAATGGTGCAGCAATGCGACTGAGTTTGATTTTCATGATCATTTGAGTTGTTAATATCAATTAGATTATAAATCTATGTGCACACATATCAAACAGGTATTTCCTTTAGGCTTATTATCTTCCATGATTCTCTTGTAATTTTGTGATTAATTTTAAACAACTTACAGAGAACAGCCAGTACAGTTCTATACCGGTATGTACTATTTGATGAAGTCTTGGCAGCATTATACACCATATAAATATATATTACACTCCAATTGCTAGTTTCATTTATGATAAATATTTCAACAGACTGGACAGTAAGAAATAGTTCAAATATTTCAATTTGCTGCATAACGGCTTCCATAGAATTTAACAACATCTACTTGAATGCAATTCACACAAAACTTCTAAAGGTTTTTGGCTTACTAGGTATATGCATATTAAATGATTGCATCTATGAAATGTGAACAGATACTGAAGGCACAATTCTTCATTCACATAAAGATAAAGCATTTAGTTTTAAATTTAGTTTTCCTCAGTCAATGAATTTGATATTCAGAGGCTACGAAAATGTAAAGGAATAAGTCACAAAGTACTGGAGTTTATTACTCCCCATAGGCCTACACCTGTTAGTAAGGTAATAATGAAATCAATTATAAGCCAAAACAAAAAATAAATGCTTTAAAACCAAACAATCATCTTCAAGAATTGGAGGCAAAATACAGCCCATGAAAGTGATATGTCAGTTAATATCACCGGCAGTAAATCTGTTGTGCTCTATCCCTTAAAAACTAGAATATTGTGCATAAAATGCCTCATCAGAATGAGCATCATACATGGATGCCAATGGGAAATTGATGTTATCACATCAAATAAACTCCAATTCTAATAAAGAATCAAAACCACTCTTTAGCTGAACTGCATTTTCTTCTTTAAAAGGAATAAAAGCGACTTTAGTGACAAGTGCCCTTACACAATATTGAAATCACTTTATCAACTAACACACAAGACTAGAGGAATGCTTATAAGGCATGTTTGAAGATTCACAAGAAAATCATCTTTGGTTTGCAATACTTTGACAACTAATTCCCTTCAATTTGTTTTTGGTTGCTACAGGCAATGTTAAATCTAATCATACCATCATTGACAAACTTTGACAACTGCTGGTACAGAATGTACTCTAAATCATCATCACATACTGGAGGAATGTTTTCCCATGAGACAGATATTATGAATGTTCAAGGAGTTATATTAGGAATACATTTCCAAGAGAATATTGAAGTGTTTCACTTTACTCCTAGTTAAAACAACATACATGGCTTATCATTATGCAATTATCTATAAAATACAGAAACTACAAAATAGTTTCTACACTTCATAGGTGCCTCACTTGTTATCATTCTTTGACGATTTCATCTTCCAAGGATGTGTGTATGTATGTGTGTAAATTGGCTTTTACAACGTCAATCAGCTGTGATTATTGATGGCTGGGGGATCGACCTTCAACTCATTATTTGCCATGGATTGAAATCCAGGACTGCCACACTGTTTGAAGCATATTAGTTTGATACATATACACTGTACTTGTGACAATAGTTGACTGTGGCAGTCCTGTTTGTTCCATTAGTTGACAAAAACCGGTAAAGAATTAACTTTATCATCAGAAAGATGCGACTCAGTTTTGAACCAGGGCACGGTCAGAGTTGGTTTCAAGATAAAGACAGAGCTGATGACTAGACCGACTCCCATCTCACCCTCATGTGATAAAGTATAATACTTGTCATAGAGGTTCCCTGTTTAAACAGATCACCTTTTACAGTGGACAATCATGTTGCTTCCTCAGAGCTAGCTAGACTTGCAAGGTAACCTGTCTAGAAGGGCCACTCTATATCTTTATACCTCTAGGTGACCTTTATACTCTGGTTTGAGTGGATGCCGTTACTATGCCTGAATTTCCATCCTTGTGCCTTTCCGTTTAATGAGTGGTGTTGGGTTGGAGACCTTGGGGTCTTGGGTACTGACGATGGCTTCAATCCGGGATCCATTGAAGTTCATTGGGAACCTGGATTGTGGTCAAGAAAGGACAAAAGCATAAATAATTAAAGCGTTTCTTGTTAACTGAATCAATGACAGATTTTCTCACTAATTTGATTTGTACTTTACAAGATTCAATTTCAAATCCACTGCCAAAAAACAAAAAAAAAAAAGTGATAGGATTAACAAAAAGGATGAGAATTTGAGATGATTATGCAGACAAAAAGAGAAATAGTGAGAGAAAGATGGTAAGAAAAAAAACAGGGAGAAGAGAGAAATATTTAGCAAAGAATGAACTTACCTGTCAGCTACTGTGACAGAGACATCTTTGTTGGTAGCTGTTCTGATGATACGATGGAACTTGGTCACCATCTCAATCAGTTTATCACACAGGAACGCATAGTCTCCTTTCTTAGTGTTGTCTTCTCCCTATTTGGACCAAAATCAAATGAAACATCTGCATTAATATACTGCATATTACACCACAAACAAGACAATAAAAGTAAGAAATCTTAAAATAAGTTCAGAAGACGATTGGTACAGTTATCAAAATATCACCAACAAGCTATGATCAATGCTTAGAACTCTTTTTTATAGCCTAATTAAAAGCTGTGCACCCTAAATATGAGACTAAAATGTACATTTATCTAGTACTGTACGTACATACCACACACATGTAATTACTATGAAAGAAAGGTTGGAAGCATGCCACAGCATAGCCATTGTTCTCACAGAAATAAAATAGAAGCCGGATTTAGATATGATTTAAGCCCCTAAAGCCATTGGGAAAAAATACTAACACATATAAATAAATATATACTCATGTGTGTATTTGATGCCCCCAGCTTCTTTTTTCATGTGCCATTTGCACATACATTTTTATTTTGTTGCTCTTATTTAATTCTTGGGTTTACACTATCAAGCATGAATAAAGCTTTTGACTTTTGAATACTTTGGTAAAGCTGCATACATATACGTAACATACCTTTGTAACATGAATGACGAGGACATGATCGCTGTATGGTGTTACAGACATGCCTGAGATAGCAGCTAGAGGAACTCTGTTCTTCTGAGCTAACGTCTTCTGATCCATCACCATGAAGGATGCGGTTGTCAAGACAACAAGCTGGTCAGTGACCTTCAAAATCAAGCAAAAGGCATCACATTTATAGGGCAATTCACTCAAGTGTGCTGTTGTCTATGATTGAGTAATATGATTAAATGTATTGTTAAGAAAATTAATGTCAAATCTTGTGTTTCATGCCAAAATGTAATGGTTTGCATAAAATAAAACTGTCAAGTCTTTCTAAAGTTATATTATAACAGTCAATATGCATATATATTATTTCAAGCATATTCCACAACTCAAATACACTGTACTGATTTCATGTGAATATAGACAGATTTATATTTTACATTAAGTAAAATTTGAATTTATTATACATGAGACTCAATTCAATCAATTCAATCTGATTCAACTGAGTAATAGATTTCAACAGCCATGTCAATAGCACAAGGAGGACAATTCTGAAGTTTTCTCTTCTACCGCCTAAAGAATTCAACAATACCTGAAATGCATTCATTTTCAGTTTTTCCCGTAAATATATCACTAAGAAAATTACCTTGCCGTTGTTTCTGTTGATCTTTTTGACGATATCAGCAAAAACAATGAACTGATCACTGGTCTCTGAATGGGTCTTCTTGTACTTGGCATTGTTCCTTAGTAGCACATAATCACCCTTGAATGGAGTTGCCACACTACAGATGGGAGAATGAGGGACAAGATAGCAAGATAGGAGTAGTTTTCATCATTTTCAACTCTAGATGTGTGCTTGTTATAACCAGAAAGACTGGTTGACAACTGAATTATTGAACCATGGAACCATTTGAACCTGTAAAGATAAACATCACCATATTTCTCTTTAAGAATTGAACAGACAGAAATAGCAAATTGAAACTTATTTCAAAAGTGACATCATGCTTTCTCACCTCTTTGGATAGAGGGCCTTCTTGTCCTTGAACAAGCTACTAGCGGTGACCTTCTCACCAAGACGAATCCTGGTAGCTTCATCAAACTTCTTTCTGAACTGATTGGCTCTCCACGTGATGAAGATTTCTTGGAGTTGTTTATGAGCTGTGGTGTGGAGCGGGGAGCATGGCGGCCATGATGCATCCATGGGTGACATCGAGGGTAGGTGTTGCTTTAACCTCTGTAGGTACCTCACATTCTAGGAATAGTTCAGAGGGGTATAAATCAATCGTTTGCCCAAAGATTTAAATTTCTCACTTATAAATGGATTACCATTCCACAGTCACTTGACTGGGAAGGGAACAACAAAACTTTAATCACTTTCATGTACCCTCTTGTCTCTTATCCTGGTATGCAGGTACGAGGTATACAGGTGAACAGCTACCCATGGTTTTCACTCCTCTCTTCAAAAGAGATGTAGGAGGCTATCAACACAGGCATGACTGTGACTATTCTAGTGGTTCTCTAACCCATGCTCCAGCAACAATTGCTTTGCAGTCACATAATAACACTAATAGAATGCCCCAAAAATATACCCTAACCTTAAAACCTAACTTTAAACAATTCTCAACCCAAACCCCAACTCTGTTTTTTCTTGAAAACAAATCCTGGTGCAGATGTTCTTGAGCAAATGTCAGATTACTTGTCCAAAACATTTCCAGTAAAAATAAAATGGTATAAAGTTTTTACAAGGGTCCCTAGAAGCTGACCTTGCATGATAAAAATTAGTTGGAGGTTTAATATACTTACGATACATTTCATGATAAAGGCCTTGACCTTTGGACCCGCATTGGCTTTGAAGTGCTTCCTGAACTCCTTCCGCACCTGTTACAAAAAGACAAAATGAAAAGTGAATGTCGGAAATGCTTCTGTAATTTCCGTCTCTCCCATCACTTTCTTTTTCTCTAATTTTTCTCCAACAATATCTTCAATCTGATGCATTTAATCAACATTATTACAACCTGTACATCAATGTGCCTGTTCCCTACAACATAAATCACTGAACTATGAAAAAATACCAACATTCTCATCCCTTGTAATTCAATCTCTGTTCTAAACATCACAGGAATAGGCCATCTGTATACTTATCTAGAAGAAAACTTCATAGTCATCATTATTATCATCATTATAACGATCAGTACCCCCCCCCCCCCCCCCCAAACTTAACACCATTTGGTA
Source organism: Strongylocentrotus droebachiensis (assembly GCA_035222895.1). Classification (NCBI taxonomy): domain Eukaryota; kingdom Metazoa; phylum Echinodermata; class Echinoidea; order Camarodonta; family Strongylocentrotidae; genus Strongylocentrotus; species Strongylocentrotus droebachiensis. The sequence goes on from JAVYIG010001208.1 coordinate 264,289, forward strand.
ATGCATACATCTTTATCTGGTAAAATAAATTCTTTAATACCAAAGATCTACGTCTTGCTGCAGAACTATAAAAGCTAGGGTAATTATAATTATCTAGCACTTTGTATATCCAATCATTATGATCATTAGTTCTTAAAATCTTACCTTCCATCCAACATAGAACTTGAGAATGATGCTAGCTGCCCAGACACATCTTGCCCTGTATTTGATCTTCTTGAACTCCTCTCTTGCTTGATGACCATGGAAATGAGCTGCAATGGTGGTAGAAGCTTTCTTCTTCTTCTGGTACAAGGTTCTCTCCTATTCATATCAAACATTATGAAACTTTAAGAAAAACATCACCAAAAGGAAAATATCATCCATAGTGAATCACAAATTATGAATATCCAGACATAGTACTTTACAGTAAAAGCTAAAGATCTAGGGATAAAATGAGTTCATAAAAGTTAACAATATTGAAATATAGTCCAAATGATGTAAATTATTATGTGTTATCCTTGAAGTTGATAGGTTTTATTACGCTAATAGTTATTATATCACAGTCATTTTCCAACACATATAATGACTGTTCAGATCAAAATGTATCTCAAATAACATTCAACAAAGTAAAGTAAAGTTCCTGAAAACAATCCTTAGAGTGGATTATACCTTCTTTCACTGTAATGAAATTAATCATTCCTACCTGGTAGCCCCTGAATTGTGAAGCGATGAGTATAGCACCCTTCTTCATCTTCTTGAAGCGTGTCATGGCATACCATCCACGATACATGGTCTGTACTAAGGTTGCTAGGTGATGCATGTGATGATGTCTTCTCTCCTCCATGTCAAACAACTACAACAAGAAAATATGGAAAACGTTCAACTTCACACTTGCTATCGTAAATTACATCATTTTACATGCATCGATTTTGCATCTCTCTAATCTTTAAAAAAAACTGTGCCTTCATATCTAGCCCTAAAATTAACCATAACAACCACTAGGACAACTATCAAATTATGTGAAGAACACATACGAATATAACAAAATTTGAGCCAACAATCCTTCCACATTTTATATCAAAAGTGAGTTCTAAGTACAAGTGAATCAATATCAATTGCTTTGATGTTGCACTTAAAAAGAAATACTAATCTTGTCAAAGCAAAACTATCACACCGCTTTTTCAACTAAGGCTAGAAAAACAAGAAGCTAATATCTTCAAAATCGTGCCTATTTCTATTCTGTAATAAACTACCTTACAATGACTATTCTTTGATATAAAATATATAGGAGGCAAATATTTTTTCAACTGGCATTTTAACAAGGCACACCCATAACTTTGGTTAATAAATAAAGTAGTCCATAACTATGTGATGGAGTCCCATGTCTGCCTATACCAATCAGGACTCAAGATTAGAGTTTGGATTCTAAATGGTTCTCTATCAATGTGATCTGCTTACTGTTCTTGGGTTCCTGATGAAGATCTTGTTCCTTCCGTATGCTATCTCATCATCCATGATATGAAGATGTCTGACTAGTTCTTGAGTACCATCCCTAGGTTCTCCAACCCACTTAGGCCAGGTCTTAGGGCACAACATCTTGTAGCGGGTCAAGAACAGCTCGTAGGGTTGTCGGAATGCAAATCCTGATCGTCTAACCCTCACGTTCTCCAGCAAGCTGGTGAATTAGGGCAAGATAAGATGGGAGTAGAAAATGTTCAGGTTTCAACAGAGATTTGAGAACCAAATTCCATGACTTTTGATGACGAGATAAGAACCATTTTGGTATGGGTTGCAGCATCCAAGCAGCGTACAAATACCACACAGTATTATACAATTTTATGTTTGTGATGGCCTCCGCCTCCCCTCACAATTCCATTGACTTTTTATGACTTTGGGAGATTTTTTCATAGATTTCCATGACTTTCCAAAAGAAATAATTTGTCCATGACTTTCTAGTTCCATGACCGTCGGAACCCTGTTATTCTCTTTTCTTTGTTTGTTTGTTTAATGTGTTGGGGTTTCTTTATAGTTTATTGTAGATTGTAACAGGTGGACAGAATGGAGATTATAGAAAAGAAGGTTACATGATATCATTACACCAATAAAGCCACATTGAGGGTAAGGTGGAGTTAACACAAGGAGAGGGAGAGACAGAATTATAGTGAAAATGATAGAATAATATAGGAACCAATCTAGGAACCAATTGGGTTACATATTTACAGTGTAATTCCATTTCCAACATAATTCCTATGGTGACTTCCATAAGAAAGTGATAAATTAGATTCCACTTACCCAAGATATCTAACCTGGTGTTGAACGATGTCATAGTCAAAGCTCATCTTTCTCTTGAAGTCATTTGGCTGAAAATAAAGCAAGACAGACCAAGTATAAGAAATTTATTTCTCCTGTATAACAGAACAGCTTGAAAAGTATCATACATTATTCGACATTAGTAGTTGCAAGGGTGAACTTCAGGTCATATGGAGAATTCCGAGAATGTTTGAAGTGTGGTTTTTTCTAAAACATCTGAGACAAAAGAAAGAAGATAGTATTTGATAGAAATACATGTAGAACGAGAGTTTGAGAGAAAATGAGATACAGGGAGAGAGAGAGGGAGGGAGAGAGAGAGAGAGAGAGAGAAAGAGAGAGAAAGATGGAGAAAGATAGAGAGAGAGAGAGAGAGAGAGAGAGAGAGAGAGATAGAGATATAAAGAGAAAAAGAGAAAGAAGTATGGAGAAAACAATTACTAACCTTGATACATCTGATGTAGTTAGGATGTTTGGAGACCAGGTTCTTCATTAGCTCACTCACGGATGACTATAATAAAGAGAACAATATATGTTTAAAAAATTCATGAAAACTTTATTTTCATAATTTGCGTAGTAGACCCACTTCATACCCCCCAAAAAATGTGTCTCACATGACATATATGACTTCTTTTCTATATATTTCAATATAAGATTTTAAAAAATCACTCAATTTGATCATTCACTTAGGTAACGATCTAATGATAATTACAAACTTTTCATCAATTATTTCAATAGTCAACAAGTAAGAAAAGATTGTCAATTTTTCTATTTTTTGTTTGGCCATCATGAAATTTCCTAGATAAATGTCTGGATACCTTGAACTGACTCCCAGCCGTTGGTGGGCGTTTCTTGGACATGAACTTGGGATCTCCTTCTGGGAAGAGTTCTGATAGGAGCAGATGTTTGCATTTAAACATGAGCTGAGAGAGATCATTGAACAGGAGGTCATTGTTACGATCGATGAATCCTTCCACATCATACGTCACCTGCGATGGAAGAGGAGAGAAAGAATTGTTTTCCTGGATGTCTTAGATGAGCAACACTTCCATGCGATGGGTAGCAACTTTTCTAAAGAATCTGAGTGCTTAACTATGTGTTTAAACTATTAAAGAATGGCATAATTTTTCTCTTATCATTAATACTACCATGAAATCATCTGTAAAGGGCCGGATGAGCATGAATTCTATGTCAAAGAATTGGGTTTCCATTCCAGTTCTCAGAGGATGAAACAACAAGAATAAATCTCATATTTCTTAAATTGCAAATAACCAAATAGTAAATTTGTAAAGCTCTAATAGTTGCCATAGACATACCACGAACACACACACACAAAAAAAAAACATCAACAGGGGTGGCCTCTTGACAACTATGGTTTATTTTAGATTAGTGAAAGTATGTTAATTGTCACAACAAATCTAAATGATGATGCGTCACTAGTTAATGTTGTGCCAAGCTGACTGTGTATGTGAAAGCACCAATTAAACACGTATTTACTCTGCGCAACTTCAATTTGTTGAATAAAAACCAGAGTTTTTAGAATATGACCCCCAATAATGATATTTTCCCCATTACTATTAGTATCATTATCATCAACATCATCGTTGTCGTCGTCTTCGTCATCATCATCATCCTTATCCTCATCCTTATCCTCATCAACATCATCATCATCATCATCATCATCATCATCATCCTCATCAACATCATCATCATCATCATCATCATCATCATCCTCATCCTCATCAACAACATCATCATCATCATCATCATCATCATCCTCATCAACATCATCATCATCATCATCAACATCATCCTCATCAACATCATCATCATCATCATCATCACCATCATCATCATCATCCTCATCAACATCATCATCATCATCATCATCATCATCATCATCCTCATCAACATCATCATCATCATCATCATCATCCTCATCATCAACATCATCATCATCATCATCATCATCATCATCCTCATCAACATCATCATCATCATCATCATCATCATCCTCATCAACATCATCATCATCATCATCATCAACATCATCATCATCATCATCCTCATCCTCCTCCTCCTTACCATCAACATCATCATCATCATCATCATCATCATCCTCATCAACATCATCATCATCATCCTCATCCTCCTCCTCCTTACCATCAACATCATCATCCTCATCATCCTCATCAACATCATCATCATCATCATCATCCTCATCCTCCTCCTCCTTACCATCAACATCATCATCATCATCCTCATCCTCATCATCATCCTCATCATCATCATCATCATCATCTTCCTCATCATCATCATCATCATCATCCTCATCAACATCATCATCATCATCATCATCATCATCATCCTCATCATCATCATCATCCTCATCATCATCATCATCATCATCATTCTCATCATCATCATCCTCATCAACATCATCATCATCATCCTCATCCTCATCATCATCATCATCCTCATCATCATCATCATCATCATCATCATCCTCATCATCATCATCCTCATCCTCATCAACAACATCATCATCATCATCATCATCATCATCATCATCCTCATCATCATCATCCTCATCAACATCATCATCATCATCATCATCATCATCCTCCTCATCATCATCATCATCAACATCATCATCATCATCATCATCATCACCATCATCATCATCATCATCATCATCATCACCATCATCATCATTAACCCATTAACTATTGAATTCTCTCATTGCCATATTCTTACAGGATCCACCCGCTTCTCCTAGGCAATGGTTTGAATACTCACAGCTCCTGCATAATGCTGTAACCTGAAGCTGTTATGATCGATAGTCTTATCTGACTTGAGCTTTCCTCTGCTCTCATAGTGCGGATGGCTCACAATGGACTTGATGGTGTTTAGCTTGTTGAGGAATGTTTCATCTGAGACGGTACCAGGTCTAAGACACTCTTCATCCAACATGGCCAGGATACCAATATTGCTCTACACAATAACAAGAATACATTCAAGATGATAAGTGTTGAAATACACAATACAAGGCACAGATCAGAGATACATATTATTTCCCTTTCTACCTCAGAACTTTGACTTCATCAGCCATGGCTATTATACCGTTATTGCTCAATGCAAAGACAAGAATAAATTAAAAAGGATTGAATAAAATACAGAAAACATGAAACAGAATAGAGATACAATATTATTTTCCTTTATAAATATACCAGTACTCAAAATTCTGGCATTGTGTAGAAGTTGATATTTACCAAAACTACCTTTGATCCCAATAAGAATTTCTCTACAAATTTCAAACCATGTTTTCTTTTTTTTTCCAGCTGGTATCAGTTTGTTGTTGTTGTTTTCTTATTGTTTTTCCATTATTTTGTTTTTGTTTTGGGTCCTTTAGGGATGGAAAAAAATAGAATTGTAATTTAAAAAAAGCATGTTTACTGCAGCTATACTATTCCTAATTCAAATGTAGGCCTACTATTAAATTGGGATTTCATAAATTGTAAGAATGTTTGCGTAATCACATATGTACACAGAGACAGACATATTCCAAATTTGTTCAGCAGCCACATACATTTGATTATAACTTACATTTACAAATATTTTACTAACATTAATACTCCATTATAAACATATTAATCACAAACTATCCACAGATGGATCAACATTATTTGAATTTTCAAAAATAGTATCATTAACATAATATATATTCACAAACACATATTTAAATGCAAATCAACATCTATATTTCAATCATACATATTGGTTTCATTTTCTAGGAAATGGTTTGAAAATTTTGCATTCATGCTCTTATATGCCATCATGACAAGCAGTGTTTCTTTTTAACCCATCTATGTGTAGGTAAAAAAATCTTGTAATTAGTCCATCAAACAGTACTAGAAATTGTCCATGAGGGCAAGAAACTATATCATTTGAAAAGATGCAATAAATGTAATTCCAGCATATTGTTTTATTCCAGTAACAATACAAGCATTTAAGAAAAGGGTAGACTTGCCATGCTTCTAGCTTTCTCAGTAGGGTTACTCCCTACGTCAATATTATTCAGCTTCAATAAAAGAATGACCTTTTAACACATATTAGCTCAGTTCTTCTTTCATACTCTGTAACCTTGGAAACCAAAGAATGCATGTTTGTATCACCGTACTGCATCCAGATGGAGAGCTTGATTGTAGCTTAGTTTCAGTACAATGTATACATTACTCCAACACGCAAGCTAGCTATTTTTATCTCAACTCTAAGGCATTCAAATCAGTTGAAAGTTGGTACTATCATGAAAATATGGGCAAGTATATATCTCCTTTTTAAGGAGGAAATAACATATAGGTACTGTATGTTTTTGCATGCTGAAAAGGTTGAACTATACACTAAACTTTTATTGAAATCAACATATATAAGATGAAATTGCATAGTAGACAAATTTTGTGAAGATCTAAAAGGACAAGTTGTTAAAATTATGATTAAAGGATCATTGAGAATAATACTTATGCAACATACAATCATGCACAGGAAACGCTAACATAATAACAACAACAGTTACTTCTCTATAGTATTCTATACTCACCTCATCTTCTCTCTCCTTTTATATTGACACATAAATGATTGCAAAATAATGAAGCATTTAAAGAAAATGGCAAAGCAAAATGAGAAATGTGCAAGCTACATGTATGTGAAGAATAAAATAATGAGGAGTAAATAATATTAATGAAGCATCAATAGCTTTAAAAAACACACACTGACAGATAAGGAAGGATAGATATTATGAATATCTGACATACACATCCATGTAGAAGCCACAAAGCTAATGTACATGTACACATAAAAAGGATTGTGTTTCATGAAATTTGGCTTTTCATCATGGGCCCAGAGTATCAGTATTCAAAGATCAAACTAGAATTCTCTCACATACTCACATACATTCTATCTCGGATTTCTGATATTATGTGTATCATCTATTAATATATATGAATAGCCTTTGTCATAGATGAGACGTCCTTGTCATTGATGTGAGGACACAGCAAGTGAAAAGATCGGTTGTACATGTACTGTACGTACCAGCATATCCAAGTACAATGAAATATGATATGATGTCATAGAAGATAGAGAGAGAGGGAGACAGAGAGAGACAGAGACAGAGACACAGAGAGACAGAGACACAGAGAGAGAAGGAGGGAGGGAGGGAGAGAGAGAGAGACAGACAGAGAGACAGACAGACAGAGATAGAGAGAAAGAGACAGAGGGGTACAATGGGAAGGAGGGAGAGAGAAAGAAAGGGATGAAAAATTAATGAAGGAAAACAAGTGAGGCAGAGAAAAAAGATGGGGGAGGGAGTAAATTAGGGAAGGAGACCAAGAGACGGAAAGATAGAAAGACAAATAAAAAAGAAAGACAGATGTAGAGATGGAGACTGCAATGTACAGAAAGATATATAAACAGAGAGAGAGAGAGAGAGAGAGAGAGAGAGAGCAAAAGAGAGATAAAGAGATGATAATTTGAGCCTGAACACACAGACAACATGCAGCAGCCAAGGCAAACAAAGACACACCCTGAGTGAGACATGTGCAGAGCTATTAAAGCGATTAACATGACAACTCACCTTCTCAATGAGATCACATATAGAGATATTATCAAAGTAATCAACGTGCGTCCATTCAATGCCTTCCTGGATATACTCTTCTTGCTCTTCTCTCAATGTCAGCTCTATGAAGATCTGCTGAAGCTTCTCATTGCAGTAGTTGATGATGAACTGCTCAAAGTAGTTTTTCTGTGTCATGTAGTAAATAACCAAAATAACAATGTCTTACCCTTAAGAATACAACTTTTAATACCTTTCACACCGCTAACCAGACTCTACACCAACTCCAAACCAACGGATTCGTGAACATTCCTGGAAACATTGTTTATTTGGTCTGTTGTCGGTCTCATTGGGGGTGACTTAGGTTTAAGAATAGAACTAACAAATTATGTCTCTTAAATCTTAAATTCTAAGAATGGACCTTTTTACCAATCACTAAAAATAATGAACGTTTCTTTTTAGAACCTCTGGAGGCTAAAACTGGTTGGCATATCTTTCAGTATCTTTGAGCATGTCATTAATCTTGAATACATTGTCTGTTGCCCTGATCAATTATTATTTGGCATTTTTCCCCCATTTCTTTTCTTCGCCTTTTATCATCGTAGTTATAGGACCTAATGAATAAAAAATAATACATTTCAAAGCTAACTTCACAAGTGATAAAAGGTAATTTTCCTTTGACACAATACACTGTATAAATGGATCAAAAGAATAACTTGAAGGAAATGCCCATTAGGATAAATGATGAGGCTTAAGGTAGAAAGCTCCATCAAATTTGAAGTAGAGAATAGACATCACCATACCTTGAAGATTTCAAACCCGTAGATGTCCAGTACGCCCATGACTTTCTTGGCTGCTCCTTTTCTCACCTGCAGATAATAAGCAAACAAAATATACGGAAATAGGAAGGGAGACAAATTATGTGAATATTCCATTAGGAATAGTGTTATTGCATCAATAAGTTTTTGACACCAAGGTAGGACAAAGATAACAGCCTTGCTAGATTGATTTGGCACAGATGAGGGTATGATATGCCAAATATACAACATGTATGTTTATGTGGTCTGTTTATAAGCTGTATCACCTTCCATACATCAAGGATGAATACTCATGGCGCCGGCCATCAGGCTTATCCATATATGAGCTCAATTTAGTATGTCTGTCATGCAACCAATGGTCCTGCTTTAAAAGTGATTCATCATTCATATCATGGTATTAGTGATGTATATTTTTATTTTCAGCAATAGATTGCTATCTAGCGGACTTGCTGCATAGCAAATTACGAAATTTATAATTTCTTTTGCCATGCCATAGTCATGAACATGTATCTTTTGAGTAGCCTTCAATCTCTAAAAGGAACATCATTTGGTAGACAGAAACACTGATATGATCTAAGAGAAATGTAATCTGAATGCAATAACATGTATCCTTTCTTCAACCTCCTCATCCTTCACAGGCATACCAGCTTAAGTACTCTATGAGTCCTTGACACCAATAAACTGCCCTGATATTCTTATTGATGACAATTTATGAGAATGGCCAATCATAGATGGCTTAATTTACAGTGCGTCACTGGCATAGAACGCCTGGGCCACACTGTGGACCTTTGACACCCTAATTCCTTCACCCACATACCCCCAGAATACAAGATCTAAGAACTTTTTATGTGTACTTGACTTACCCTGATACTTTCATTGATGGTCCTGACAATCCATGAGAATAGCCGATCATAGATGGCTTTACACAAGGCATCCCTAGCATAGAATGCCTGAGATGCACTCAGAGTGGTCGTGACCTTGTCACCTTTGCCCCCATACATGGTACGCTTGGTGAGGGCCCCCATTACACTGTGACGTTCACACTGGAACAGGTCACATACACTGTCCATTTCTGTCAGTGAGAGATACAAATTTGTCCAATTAAAAATCAAAATTATCAAAGTGTTAAAGGTACTATGTCCCTTTTGCAGCCAACCTCAAATTCTGTAGAACTTTGCAGGAATTATAAATATGTCATGTATGTCCTATCTGTGAAATTTAAACGTTAGCAGTGTCCTCATATTCAAATTATGCAAAGAAACCCGTTTACTTGCTAGACTTCACGGTCAGACACTATTGAGTGACTGACTGGCTTTTTTCTTCTTTGGTAATAACATATATGAAAAGAGTTGTAAAGGGTACATGAGCATTTGTCTACATCAATAACCCACTTCTTGTGATGGCCAAGATTAAACTGATTGAATCTTTGCGCAGCATAAAACGTATGACCATTCGGTACAATTGTCTGTAAATCAAGACTATTACTTTTGGGCTCTATAGCCCAAAAGTCGATTTGACAACTAATAGTCGTTATTTTCCCACTTGAAGACATTTTCAAGCCCCACCTTTTTTAGGGAAGTTCTAAATTAGTATTATCTTTCAAATGCAGTTGGAATTTAACTTTTTCATTTTTTTGGCCTGCAAATGGGACATAGTACCTTTAAGCTTTTTCTATTTTAGATAAAAGTCAAGTTTTTAAATAAAAAATGATAAAATATGATAAACTGAAACTTCATGTACTATTTGCCAGAGTTAAAGCAGGGATAAAAATACCAAATTCCTTTAGAAGCAATTAGAGATGTTACATCATAATGTGATATGGGCTATATAAGAACAGCATACTGTTGTTATTATCATTTCTAATCTCTCATTCACTACATGAAGGAAACATATAAACACAGACTCACTGCTTTGCCATGGAGTGTCAAATAATTGTTCTAATTATTTCACAAACAATGAACAGAACAAAGATGATTGTTTTGGGTAGTATGGGGGCATTTTGTGAAAAGGTGCAATAGGCTTCATAAAAGAAGGGAAAAAAAGGGCATCTATTCTGTGGATCATGGTTTTGAGAGAAAGATATTACACAAAGAGGACCTACATCAATTTTGTCCAGCTTTCTTTACTCATCAAACTGTTGCAGTTAGTCAAAAAACCTTGCCCTAGATTGTATATTGCCACTAAAAAAAGCCAGCCATTATATTGAATGTCAAGTGGGCTAAAGCTGTATCAATATCCAAAGTCCACAACAAAGCATTTAACTCATAAGGCTCGTTCAGATATGACGTGATAAACTGCCGCAAAAAAGGCTGCTGCATTTTTTAATGTGTAAATTGTAGCAGCAGTTTTGCCGCGTAATATCTGAACGGGCCTTCATTCAACAACCTACTGGTCATCTATTAAGGACACTCAATATTAACTCTCATAACTACCTAAAAATTATTTGTACTTTGAACAGATCAAACACCATCGGTAAACAGTAATTTGTTTGTAAGGTCTTTAATACTTTTCATTTCAATCAAGGCGTCTGTCATATGGTTAGCTAGAGTCTTAAAGGCCCACTGCACTACTTGTAGCTACTTGTGCCCTCTATATAACAAACAATGCCTAATCGGTGACCATTGGTCCCCCATGATCCTCTTTTTCTTATGTTAACTGAGAGCTGAGTTGATGAGATAACCACCTGTCCAGTGACCTTGCAGGGCAGTCTAATCCCTCCTGTAAACTACGGCAGATAAGCTTTAAAGCCCATCTGCACTAGTCTAGCAAGGAGGGATTAGACCACCTAGCGTGGTACCTGACAAATAAGCTCTCAATTAACATAAGTAAAAGATGATCTGGGGGACCAGCGGTCAACGATTAGGCATTGCTTGTCATATAGAGGGCGCAAGTAGCTATAAGTAGTGCAGTGGGGCTTTAAGCTGGGTGGATCCAGGATTTTGTAGGAGGAAGCACAATTTGTACATTTCTAAAACTTTCTGACAAGCAGGAAAAAAGTCAGGTGCCTATGGGTCGCAAATGTGAAAGGGAGCAATAAACCCAATTATGGTGAACACATTTTTCTTTGGGGAGCTTGAGATATGCCACTTGGGTTAAGAAAAGGGGGAGGCAAGGACCAGTTGTACCCCCTAAACAGGCTACCATATAGGACTCATGAATCTATATTTACTGCACCTTTCATCTTCTCCTAGGTTAAGATGAATCAAGCTTTGAGAGAAGAGGAAGGAAAAGGAGGAGTAGGAAAAGAAGGAAGAGCGCACCTTCTTGGTTCATGATCTTGACTCCCTCCGTTCCGTTGTGGGTTACATACTTCTTGAACTTGATGTTACCCAGTTTGAGGATGCTTGCTAAGAGCTTGTAGACACCTAAGATCTCCTCGTCAGCAAACCCAATGATCTGCATGGCTTTCTGAAATGTCAACATAACAGAACACTCCTTAATATCCGCATCACTATATCACATCAGTCTCTTCCTACTTTGTTTATTTTTAGTTTCTGCCTATTTCCTACTTGTATTTAAAATTACATTTACAATGACAAAAAGGCGAGACAAACATTCACACACATACAATGTAGACAATGAACACATTTTTTCTGGTCATTGGATACTACTTGAACAAACAAAGTATTCCAATTATTTAAAAGAGAATGCAGGGTACATGTATTTTCATAGAAACTGCCTTTCATTCAAGCCCATCAGGCCTTTTTGATAATGAGGATTTGTTGCATGAGCATCATATATTAGGATAGTAGTACACTACAAATTTGATTTTCCTATATGAAAATCAAGTGAAAAATCAAACAGTATAACTGTTTTGTGTCTCCTCTGTTTTATAAGAAGTGTCAAAATGCAAATTATTTTAAATATCCAGTATGCTAGACATGATCATATCAATTAGAAGAAATGTCAAAGGGTGACCCTTCACTGACATTCATTAAATTAGTTAATTAAATGTAATTTCCTTAAAGTACACACTTTGAGAGGTTTTCTCTCTTTTTCAGGCACTGCATGGAAATTGTTTAATTGAATGATATTCTGTTAATCCCTAATTTCCTGATTAGTTTTTAAACCTGAGCAGTCCCTTGTTTCTCCACCTCCAGTCTACTCAAACTGGCAAACTGGCACAAGGGAAACTTTACATAACGGGATTAATCATGCTTGGCACCATATCAAATAAATGGGGGAGGGGGGAGGGGGGGAGGGGGGGGGGGAGAAACGAGTTGATCTAAAATAAAACATTGTTTAAATCATGCATTTCTAATGAAGTCTCATAGCCTAGTTCTCTGAAGTATGTTGGTTAAGTAGGCTCTCACATAACAGAGTCTGTTCTTGATTACATCGCTATATTTAACGACTTAAGTGTAATCATTTTTATTGATTTCACATTCACATGGTTTCCAGCATTTCATGAAAATGCTATTTCCAGAAGGCCATATTAAAGAGCTAGGTATTGACAATGGCAATAACAACTTTCTTGCAGGCAGCCAACAAATTTCAAGATCATTCAAGAAGGCATGTAATACCTGTACATAAATAAAGCCATCACAGTAATTCCTACAGTGAATGATTTTTCTCAAAATATTTCTTGACTTGTCTCTGACTTTAAAAAAAGGAAACTCATTTTCCATGGATTTTCCTCATTTCCAGGATAGCTGTGAATCCTGCATACAGCACAAACAGGTCACGGTATATTTGAAATGTATCTCCCAAATCCCAACACCTGGATATATCAACCTATCTATCCTTATCTCTCTTCCACACCAGGTCATATTCATTATTGGCTAATATCAATGTATCTCCTGTTTTTCACTTAATGAAAGAAAATAAGTGTTTTTTCCCACCCCACATCAGATAAACCATTTGCTAAATAGAATCTCATATTTTGGTTGCACACCAAATGATATTTCAGCGATAGTACTTGGCAATTGGATGAAAACAGAGGTACAACATGGTTTGAAATGTGCAATCTCTAAAATTCCAAGAACAGTGACACACGCCAATCTGCCCTAATCTGCCCTTGCCCCATCTAATTTTTTTCACCAAAGAGGCCCTGAATACTATTTATATCTTTCATGCCAACATAAATATGATACAATATGATAACATTTGACAATATTCTGAGGATAAACATTCAATAAAAGGCAACCAAAATGTTTATAGGAACTATTCTGTTTATTTACCTGTGTAATAGCAAAGTTATCTCTATCATTGATTTTACTGGTGTCATGTGACCCACTTTGGCTGAGGTAATGGTAGTCTTCAGGATCCCGACTCAATTCCAGTTCATCTACGAGTTAAGAATATGGAAGGAAAGATGAGACTTAGTGATAACCATCATGACCATCACAAGTTATATTGGATTATCAAAGAAAAGATATGAGCACAATCTTCAACAAGTGTAATATGTCTCATCATTGATTTAGCAATTCATTGTATGAATTTAAGCTGGCAAACTCAATTTGTACTTAATTAAAACAATCAAATACACACATTTTTATTATTTATAAAATAAACCCAACTTCACTGTTAATTTGACCTTATTGTGGGGGCAATCTCAAATATGATGCTAATTATGCTTGACAATACTGTGTTGAATGAAAAGGCCTCGCCCACAATAGTATTGTGTTTGGCAGAATGCTATCCTCCACTGTAATTAGCATCACTTCAAACAAAATATTTCACTCTTCTATTTTAGAGGTGCATGCATGCATGTACGAATATAAGGCCTTCCCTCATCTCCTGCATTGACCTAGATTAGATTCTGTAAAGAATTGACGACCTGTGCAATAATACATCACATCTCCCTTTACAATCAAGCATGCCTCATTTGATATGCAAGACATGAGAAAAGGAAATGGAATGGTGGTTGTAAAACACAATGCCCCTCAATTATACATGCATCATTAAAGCCATTATTTAGATTAAAACACCTTTACTTTGTGGTGAACATAAACATGTTTGTATACTTCTCAAGCATTTTATCACCTTCTTTCAAGCTCAATATTCACGTCTTTCAATTCATCCTCTTACAGATCAGGCATGAACAAAACACAAAGCCATCAATGTACTTCTAAACATTACTCAAGGTGTAAACTACATGATATGCAGAATAAATTGTGAAAGGGCATTAAATATCAATGTCTTTTGTAAACAACCACTTCTTATACAAGGAGGTGCAAGTGCTCGAATAGTAGACAGAGAAAGACCCTGGCACAGATAAAGATGAACATTCAAAGAGTCCAATATTTGATTTTCTTTTAGAAAACTTACGCATCAAAAGCTCTGGTGCTCCTGATAAAAGCTGGTAGAATATATGAAAGTTTCTCTCTCCTTCAGGCTGGGATATCACTCGAGATTTCTCCAATAAATCTGGGGGAAAATACAAGACAGAGATGCCACTAATAACAAAAACAACATTACAAAATTGAAAACATTTTGGATATGCTTTAAAACAGAACAAATGCAGTACTTGTACCTACACCGATCCCATTCTTCCTCCAGGAAAGGGTAGATAAATCTATTGGGTCAAATATACTGATGTTGGAGTATAAAAAGCATCCAGATTCCCTCTATCAAATGTTACCTTATTCCATCTACCCAATCAATGTATATTCTCAATTTTATCTCCTCATATGACATATAATATTAACTATCCATTTAACATTTTCTTTCAATTCGAACATGATTACTTTAAAAAAAGTGACCGATACTGTTTAATGATTTTTGTATATTCCTGATTCACTTACAATTTGTGATAACACCTCCAACCGGATCACCTTTGAAATCAAACTCTATGTCCATATACTTTCCCTGAAAAGAGGAAAATATTAATACATTATAATTGAGTGTAGCTCCTATTTTTTAATAGTCTATAAACCCTATCACCTCAGCTCAGGCTACATGTTATGATCTCAATATGTCATTAAAATGCTTTTAGCGGGCACTTTGTCGATCATCCGTTCCAAGCCAAGCTATTTGGATAATGGTTTTACACAATCCATCAATGAAGTAGAGCATTTCCTATATCATTAATGGTTTTTCTAGATAAAAAGGCCATGTACATGTACATTATTACAGACATACCCCAAATTAATAGGTTTGTTATTAATCACCAGACCGTGTTTATCATTATGGTGATTATAATGTACAGAAGCTTTTCCAACATAATAGGTTTTCGTAAAAGGAGGAACATATACCGGTACATGTACCTCATCAGAAAGTTTCATGGGAATTTAAAAAGAGCCTTTCCTACACAACTCATAGTTTTCCTAACTGCAACAACACACAGCACAATAATCATACAAACGATAGCAGGTCCATATCATATTTACGAGTGCCATATATTCTAGCTAATCTAAAATAAGCCTTAAAAAATACTGCAGTGTCACCAAATGATACCTAAAGACTTTATTTAATGTTATCCTCAGTATTGGCAATTGCCTCTTTTTTTTCTAAGGGGTGAGGGGCCATGAAAACTAATATCATAAAGGAAAATTATAGATGCATAGATACATGTAACAGTATCATTATTATTTTATTTTTCTTTGCATTGTAGAAACAATTCCCACCAGCATGTAACATATTTACAACGACCATACTATCATAACCATGTTTACACATGTGAATATATAACTATCTGTACTAATTACATGTCCTACGTCAAAGGAATTGTGTCATATCTCATGATTTCTTACATGTGGGATCTGGTTTCATATTGAAGAAGACAACTACATGTTTACTATATTGCAATCATGCATCTGAAGCTACGTGTTTGACATTTCCTTTTGGTAATTGCCCTTTGAAGTACCGATTACATTATCCTATTACAGGAAGTATGAACATACAATCTATTCAAATAAATATTTACTATGTGATGGAGCCCTACCATAAGAACATATTGAACTTTATACTGGATAAAAAAACATAAGAAACAAACAGTAGTCTGATGGTTTAGAAGACATCTATATTTCATCTGTTCAGAGCTAGAAGGGTGTTAAACTCTAAATGTATGACATGACATATGAGCTAACGCCCTTATACAGTAACTCCCAAAAGACAATTTACTTTTTCAAGGTCTTGCGCATATTCACTCAGCTCTATGTATAACATACAGAAATGTTAAGCATATTTCACTTTAAGTCATAAAAATGCCGCAGTTTTGCTGAGTCATATCTGAACGAGGCTTTACGAATACCAGCCTTTTTAGTCAGAATTAAGTTAGCATTTCAATTCTTTCTCAGTAAGCAAGGTAATCAAAATGTCAGATCATACATGTGAGATCACTTTCCTTGATAATAGGTCAATATCATCCCTACGCAAGCATCAGATATAAAAGAAAAGACTGTAGAGATCATATAAACATAGTTTAAATGCACTGATACTTACAAATCTTGATGAGTTGTCATTTCTGCTTGTCTTTGCGTTTCCAAAAGCTGAAAGGAACAAAAAGATAATGTGTGTTATGATAAAACTAGAAAAAATAAGAAATATCCAGGGTACCACTTAGAAAAGTAGTACATGGTAGGCACATACTATAATGTTTAAAGCCTACTTGTACAAAAGATAAAGGTAAATCTTAATGCCTATTGCAAAATGCAAACAAAAATGTCTTGTTCTATTTTTGTTCTAACAATGGAAAATCAGATCATAACTGTTCATTATCTTACAAAAACAGATGTTTAAATGAACATCATTATTGACAAGATTACACTTGAATCATACTTGTACAATAGATTCACCACTTCATCAGACTACTGGTGGGGTCTTTATTTCTTATCCAGTATAAAGTTCAATACCGGTATGTTCTTTTGGTAGGGCTCCTTTACAAAGTAAATATTTATTTGAATAGATTGTATGTTCATACTTCCTCTAATATGATAATATTATCAGTACTTCAAAAGATCTTTCAAATGTTTTAGGATACCAAAATGAGCTAAGGAAAATGTTGAAGATTAAAAACAAAAATTCACCTAGAAAATTTCACAAAGAATTGATTTGACGCTGAACTAGTCACCACTCACCAGTAATAAACACTGCTTTCGTTTCTTCTTCAGACCTCGCATTTCAAGATAAATAAATCATTAGGCTATATTTTTTTCTCACTGGTTAGATCAGTTTCACCAACTTCTAAGACTATAATTTACCCACAAGCATTTTTGTCAACACAGGAGGCCACCACAAGACGTTTTATAACCACCATCATCATTTCTTTCTCAACCACATCACCATAACCTCAAATATCTATGATACCCACTTTTAGACTAGAAAAAGTTATCCAATGTCCGAATGAATACACATGTACTTCATAATTTTCTTGTTGAACGTCACATTACAAATTATTATAACAATACAATGTTTTTTAATGGATGAGGAAAATAGCGCATTATGTGAAAATTGTAGAGATACTTTTAAGTGATTCAGCTGTATAAATATTGTGTAAAAAGAAAAAAGAGAGTGTATAACAGGCTGGGGCATATTTAAAGCACACACTGATATGACCAGCCAGTTGCAGTTTAATATGCTTGAGAAATGCCTGTATATCTGTTTGGATTCAGTAACTCCGCATAAAATTGTATGATTGAATGCCCTTCTGGCTCAAAACATTAAACATAAAACATAATGTATAGTTCCTTATATAATTCCTTTCAATGATATTGTCATTCGAGTGCGAACAATTGATGTACAAGGATTCTTTGTTTCTCTAGATGAATTTGGTATAAATTTTCTCTAATGCGAATGGCTCTTTTTATTCTCATCATCCATCGCTACCATGACCCGGCCTCTGTCATCTTGATGATGAATCATCACACCATCCATACATCCACCATCACCACCAGCATGGTGTCTCCATGATGCTATGCTCCATCACCACATCACACATCATAATTGAAATGTATTATTGATCAATTCATAGCCTGTAGCTCAGTACGCAGAGGTTATGATTACAATTCTTATTTGCTCAACATATAATTCTGCTCCATGCAAGGTGATCTGGCAGAAACCTTGGACTTGTTGATAAGATCTGCTCAATCTGGAGCCTCACTAGAGGCATGATTTTTTTTGATATTTTTGATTTGAAGGCGAATGCAATTTCAATATGTTTCATCACGATATTGCAGTGTTACATGTACATTCGGAAAAGAGAGACATAGGAAGATACAGAGAGGAGACAGAGACAGAGAGAAATGAAACAGAAATGAAGAGAAAGGGAGGGAGTGACAAAGAGAAAGAGAAGAGAAAGAGGAGAGAGAGAGCCTGTACAGGAATCGAGAATCTGTCGATGATGGAAACTGTTGTCATGGTAATGACAGAAATGCTAAGGAAATTATAATTCAGTATTTGATGAAGCTATGCTCAAAATTACCAGAGGGGCAGATTAAACATACAAAAAAAGGCATCACCAAACCTTCGCAGAGGCAAGAATGGTAATGGATAAATTGCATGCTTAAAAAGACAGGTTGAGCTCTGTTAGAGAGAAAAAATTGGTATTTAGCAATCTTTCTCATTTTGTCTTTATAGAAAAGAACTTCTCATTTTGTCAGATGCCACTTGGTGGCAATGTCCAAAAGATTTCAACCCATAGTTGATAAATTTCTCCCAAAATACACTTGGGTACTTTTCATTACCGAAATTAAACTGGATCTTTAAAGAGATGTGAGGTAGTCAGTCACTATGAATCATCAGAGGTTTGTAATGTTGAGGTGGTTTGTATATATCTCTGGAAGGTATTCCAGCCCAGGGAACATTGAAGTATCTTGACGGGAGGGATATGAGAGTCGTGTCTGTTTTGATTGGGCTGACTCACTTTCACTGTCTGTGCTAATCCTGGGATGTACCGTACGCTTGATTTAGTGTCTCGGTAAATTTAGAATAATTTGTTTTTCGCTTGCATACCATGCACACACATATACACCAAAGTGACAAATCAACAAAAGCAAAATATTTAGATATAATTGAGTACATTTCAAATTAGGCCCAGGAGAAGCCTTGTGAATATTGAAGGCAGTATTTAACCTCCTATTGTCTCCTAAGAGCTAAAAACAGTGTTTACTCATACCATTTGTAATGCCCTTCTGGGTTTTTAGCAGATAATATGAAAATGAAAATGGTTATATTGTGCATAATTTTGTCTTTAAATGCTTTTGGGGGGTAATCTGTCAAGTTCAAGCAAATGTATAAAATAAGAAAATATGACTTTAAAAAAAAAAAATCTTATATTTCACAATCATTTATCTACATTATAACTTCCCTTTTGGGAATTAATATTTCAATCAATGTTTATTTTCTTGGCTTTCTTGATGTCCAAAACACTTCAAGTTGATTTTACATCAGAATCCTTCAAAAGTTACATAATGATTTTGGATAGGATGAAACTGTTGCAAAGTAACTTTTAATGTAAAACATAAAAATGAAAAAATTTGTTGCTGCATGAGTTGGAGTGTCTAAACATGATTTCAAAGACTTTGGCGTAATTCCAATGCTCTATGTGTACCTTATTGAAATCAAGTTCTGATTTGTATAATATCTAATTGCCATGTTCGTATAATTCAATACATGATGGACAAGGCTACAGAAATTGCCTTAAGTTGATATTTCAAAAGTCTACGCAAACGCCTTCTACATACTATATGTACATACCACATACCTTGAAATTATGATTGCCTGTGTATGAACATGGACTATCCATCTGCTAAAGAGCATTCAATGTGGGTGTACTAATATGAATGTGTATGTGTAAATAACTATATCCATCGTTAGTCATCAAATTTCAAAAGCTGTTTAAATCCCACCATTTTACTACTAATCTATTCAAAATTGGTTACAACTATATTTCAATTATGGAACTGAGACAATGATTATCATGTCTTTATTTCTTTACATTTTGCACACAAATTTATATCAAAAGAAATTAAATTGTGTATATTTTAGGCAATGATGTGAAATGCTCAGACTGCTGCTACTTTTTAGACCATTGACCTATTATTATCACTGTTACCTAACTCTGAGCGAGTATTAACTGATAGTTTAAACGTTCTGTTTGCTCAATAGTATATAGACGTGTCAAAGTACAAGGGCCCAGCTATACTCCACCCTTCACTGCATATGTAGACCCACATGTACAATAAGCAGCCATATAAAGCCTCTCAGTATTTTGTTCAATATTGGGTAGGTCGGTGGACTTTTTTGTGAGCTATTCACAATTTGTTTACAAAAAATACTAAAATGATTGTTCCATGTAAACAAATGCTTTTTCCTATCTCTTGAAAGTATGCAGAAGGCAAACTTACATGTATACTGTACCCCCAAACAACTTGCATATCAAGTACTACCACTACAGTGTACCATATTGGGGTCAAAAAATTTTCTGCTTAACATATTACCTATGGAAACTTGGTGACTACTGTATATAACCTATGGGATTTCAATAATTCGGCAGTAAAGGGGTTACAAAATGTGTCAATTTTACTAATGACATTTTTAGGTTTGTAACTCTATGGATACAGTTGATAGAGGATAACCGCCAAAGTGTATCCTGTCTGTCTAGTTACTAAGCCTAACAATAATAAATTATCCAGAGTTACCCCAAAGATAACAAGATTGACAGTATAATGACAATGAGTGATCAAAATACATCCTCTTGACATGTGTAAGAGATTCATCATGTAAACTGTCTTTGCAAATTGATAACTTCTTGTACAAGCGAAAATAAATCTCAAGTTATCTCCCAGAAAATACCACCCATTATTTTAGTGTTGTATTGTCTACCAAGATCCAGACAGCCTTCCAATTATAAACTTGCTCAACAGTGAGTCACCACACAGATACTCATATTATTAAAGGTATACTGCAAACAAATATTAGTTATTGAATTACAGAATAATGATGGTCTAAATCCTATAAGTTCAAATATAGAGAAATATAAAATGTAAATTATACTCTGAACAAATTTGACCATCTCACAGAAACTGATTCGTCTTTGATTGAACAAATTATGCATGAATGCAATTTAAAAAGATGACTATAGTCCGGCAGCCAAATCCAGATTATTGGCCTAACCTTGTTTTAGGGTCTATAGTTTTTTTTTCAATGGATTATGATTGCCTAAACCTTCTATTTGAAGAATCCGATTGCTGACACTCTGTCAGCCTTGAGCAATTTAAGATATGTGACGTCATACAAAATGGCCGCCAAAGTACATGATTTTTCTCTAAAAATGTATAATAAATATATAATAGGGCTTTTTCTACAATTTTGGGCAGCCAAATGTCTGTATCTCTCTAGGACCATCAATAAAAATTGTTTCGTGATGTTGCACGGCCATTGATGACAAGCTAATTTGCATATTTTGAAATAGCGCCCTCTACAAATATATTAATTATGCATAAAAATAGGTGTGCCAGCCAAATGCCAATTTCTTAGATCTACGTCACGTTAAACACATATTATATGCTTCGTATGCATGAAATAATTACGATTGTGCTGCATTTATCTTATATATTTTTGGTCTAAATTAAGATACATGTAAAGAAACCAAGATCTAAGTGATTTTACGGTACATTATTGTTCCATTCATAGGCTTTATTTAGACCAGCATTGATCCAGCGTCAGTGAATGATGATAAAGCATTTGGCATCGGTACCAGACAGATGCATGAGTTTTAACAGAAGTTACCTGGTGGATTCTATGACACAATTTCCAAGAAAGTCTACAACGGGTACCTGACAGAAATTGTCAGCCCACACACCAACTGTAAACCAAAGTGTTTCTGGAGTTTCATAAACGGCAAGCGATGCGATGCTTCAGGGTTGGCTCCATTGAAATAATATAATGGAATGACTTACTCAGATAGCCTCTCAAAGGCGAACATTCTAAGTAATCAGTTTTCATCCATCTTCAACTGCAATGAAGATATGACTAGTCTGAGAGACAAAGGACGAAGCCCCTACCCAATCATGGATCACATTACTATCTCGCCACCAGGTGTTCTGAAGATCCTGTCTGAGCTTGATGTTCATAAAGCCACTGGTCCTGACCAAATCCCAGCCAGACTTCTGACCACCAAACTGACACCTGTGTTCCCTCTATTCTTCCAAGCCTCCCTTAACCAGAGCGTGCATACCTGATAAATGGAAGATGGCTATATAATTATATTGATCCCATCTTCAAGAAAGGTGACCGTAGCAAGCCAGAGAACTACAAAGCTGTCTCTCGGACGTCAGTAACCTTTGAAGTACTGGAGCACATCGTTCTTAGCAGCAACATGAACCACCTTGAAAGCCACAACATCTTGTCTGATGCACAACATGGCTTTCGAAAGAAGCGATCCTGCGTCTCACAGCTTGTCCTTGCTGTCCTGGACCTTGCCAAAGGCATCGATGCCAGAGACCAATTGGACATGACACTCCTTGGTTTCTCCAAAGCATTTGACTAGGTTCCCCATGGAAGGCTAGCTGTTACACAAGCTCCAATTCTATGTAATCTGGGAACCCACACATGCTTGGTTTTCTGGCTTCCTGAGTTACAGGACCCAGCAGGTGTTACTGGAAGGACCCATCTCCAACACCAGCCAAGTAACATCTGGCATCCCGCAAGGCAGCGTTATCAGCCAGATGCTGTTTCTCCTCTTCCTCAATGATCTGCCACCGTACCTCTCCCCAAACCCAACAGTCAGGCTCTTTGCTGACGATGGCATGCTATACAGCAACATCAAGACATAGGAAGACGCCTAACGTTTCCAAGAGGATCTTGACTCACTGCAACGCTGGGAGCGTGATTGGCTGATGGAATTCATCCCACATAAATGTCAGGTTCTACATGTCACCAATAAACGCAAATCCATCATAAAATTCACGGACAGACCCTAGATGACAAAAATATAGCAAAGTATCGAGGTTTTGGAGTCACAGAAAAACCTCAGCTGGAACCCACATATCAACATTATCAGCAAATACTCCAACTCCACCCGTGCCTTTCTTCAAAGAAATATCCAACCATGTCCTAGAAAAGTTAAATAATTGTGCTACGATACTCGCCTTCAACCAATCATGGAGTATGCCATCATCATAATTATATGGGACCCTAACACTCAAACAATTAGCAATCATCAAGAAGCTTGAAATGGGTCAACGGCGCTATGTCCGCTCCTTCTGCAATGTCTACTGCAGGACAAGCAAAGTAGAAGCCATCCTGAACCAGCTCAAGTGGCCAACATTACAAGAACGCAGGGTACAGGCTCAGGTGGTGATGATCTTTCGCATCAACAACCCGCTGAAAGACTTTCCACATACTTTCCTCACTCCATTAACATCCCTGCACAGAGGGCATTCCAAGAAGATAATTGTTCATTTTGCCTGAATGCTTGTCTAAAAGAGGAGCTTCTTCCCGGATACAATAAGACTCTGGAACTCCCTCCCTTTGAACACCGTCAATTGTACCTCTGTTTAACAGCTTCAAGCAAGAGTTTCTTGCTGTGCAGCTCCTGCTATGACTAAACAGTCAAATCCTAGAGAGGCAGGTCCTGTTGCAGTTGCTGCAGACAAATTTCATGTGTGGCTGTGCTGTTGAAGCCGTGGCTAGCTGCCATCTTTGTTGTCTTTTCTCCTCCCACTGTTCTACTCTCTTCTGATCACTCCTCTGTATACAAGTCTTCACAGCGCATCTCCATTTGGGGCAGTCTGAAGCATAGGCTTCCCATTTTGTAGGGTTGATTTCACTGGCCTCCATATCCCTCTTGCACACATCCATAACAGTCCTGGTTCTGGTCGCTAACTTTCCGTACAAGATGTCTTTTGAAATGCGGCCGTCTTCCATTCGACTGACATGACCAAGCCACCTCAGCCGTCGTTGTGATAGAAGAGCGTAGATGGTCACCATCCCTCCTTTTTGAGGACATCCTTGTTTGGAATGTGGTCCTGCCATTTGATGCCTAGGATTCGTCTCAAGTAGCGGAAATGGAAAACATTTAAACGGCGCTCCTGACTTGCATACAGGGTTCACGACTCACTGACATACAGGAGAGTGCTGAGCACATAGGCCTGGTATAGATCTTCATTTTCGTGTTGGTGGGTTATAGTAAAGTGTTCTTCCAGGCCTGCTTTGAGTGTCTAGCCATCTTGGTTGCTGCCTTGCCAATGTGAACGTTGAGCTCGAGATCAAGGGAGAGGTTGCTTAATACATGGAGCCGAGGTAGGTGAAGTTTTCAACCACTTGGAGGGTGTAGTTTAATTAACATTGGAGGATTCAAAAGTCTATGACACCAAGTTGATCTACTCTATTGTAATAGGACTGCAGGCAAGTTGAAGATATGTCAATATCAAGAATATTTTGTCATGGAAGCTTTCACCAGGTCAAAGGCGAACTTGAAGAATTTGACAAAGGTTGACGTGTCACTTGAACAACCTTGTACAGCCCGTTTGATGGTTGTGCTCTACTCCGGATTAAAATCTGATGATCTTTGGTTGGTGTGCCACCAGGGTTTCTAGAAGTCATGACGAATCGAGAGTCATCCAAAAGAGTCTTCCCACCTCACTGCTTCCCTCCCAGAAACTACTGACAACAAACTACAGTTGACATCATATACCAGTATGCGTGATTCTGCAGAATGATGAGGTGTTCAGAAATAGGCAAAAGCACAAGCTGGTCATTACCGGTCAAGATGAGGTATCTGTTGAAGTGATACCAGGCAGCGATGTCATGCCAAGGGAAGATCTTTCCATAACACATGAAGAAGCAGACAACATCATAGTACAGCAAGCGATTCAAATTGCTGCTAATGAGAAAAGGTATGTTAGGGTCCTGGCTGTTAGGGTTAGGGTCCATCATTATCTACATGAATAACTTAGAACGCCAATGATCATGGCCTCATCAAAGAGCGAACTGTTATTGACGTTCCTGCCACTGTACACAAGTTAGAAGATATCATTCCATCGATGTTGGCAGGACATGCGTTGAGGGGATGCGACACTATTGGAGCATACTTTGGGATTGAAAAGGGTACATGCATTGCTGAAAGTGATGAAGCAGAAGATTTGACTCCCTTTGGACTCAGCATGCACAATTTTCTGTAGTTTTCGCGCCTCTGTCGAGTGTTATAACGATCAAACTAAAGCAGCAAATGATAGCCATTGGAAGGTAACCATGTTTGGTCATTTTGGATGGATATTTCGCTTTATTAAACTCATAAATTCCCTTGTAAGAGAGGAACCTTTTCATGATAGGTTCATATAAAAGGATGTATTACCTCAAAATACAAATCAAATGTCGGAATGCTGTCACTGAAAACGGGCATTCATAACCATATGGCACCTCATATCTATGGGACAGAGAGCATGAAATTCTAGCTTGTTTTCTTCAAGTATTAAAGATAAAGACCAGTTATGGTCATGCGATTGCATTGTGAAAGAAACGTTGTGGAATCGATCAGAAAAGGTTGATCATCTAGCTTATAAGTATTGGTGTGTACTGCAAGGTTCTGGAATCATCAAAACGATTAGAAATTTGGCCCAGTCTTGGTAAAGTTACAAGCACTGTACACAGAAGGATGTATATGGGACTACGCGACACGTGCGCGATATCTATCAGGTCTAAATAGATATATTAATTTACCAAATATATCAATTAGTAGGCGGTTTCTCGGCAAAATGTGTATCATCACGTATTAGTCAAAACATATTCTTTCACATGATTGGTGATAAGAGCTTCCATTTCATTTTTTGAGAGGGGGGCGTTTCCAAAACTGATCTTTACCTTTAAAGTAAAAAATAACAAAAAAATCACACCAAAATGTGGTGCACAATTTTTACCTATTGTATTCAGTGCGTCTGACTTATAAAAAATGTTAATTTCATGTTAGAAATTGGCATTTGGCCATCATTTAAAATTTGCAAGTTAACGTGTCTATAGAGGGCGCCAATCTGAATTATGCAAATTTACATGCCATTTTTTATCATACAACTTCGTCAATTTTTATTTAGTGATGATCCTAGAAAAAAATCAAGATATTTGACTGACATTTAATGTTGCAAAATACTGTAAACAATTTTTTTATCATTAATTTTGGTAAAAAAAGGTATTTTGGCGGCCATTTTGTGTGACGTCACATATCTCAAATTGCTCAAGGCTGACAGAGTGTCAGCAATCGGATTCTTCAAATTGATGGTCTAAGGAACTATAATCAAAAAAAAAAAAAACTATAGACCCTAAAACAAGGTATATCGTGATGGCTGCCGGACTACTATAATTAACTGCTAATTAATAATTGATTTCATTTCATTTCCAATTCAATGAGTAGCATTTAGAAAAATACCATAGGTTAATATTAAAGACCATCATCATACCGGTATTTATAAATGTTGAAATTGCTTAAAGGTAAAGACCAGTATTGGAAACGCCCCAATTTCAAAAAATGAAATGGAAGCTCTTATTACCAATCATGTGAAAGAATATGTTTTGAATAATACATGCATGATGATACAATTTTGCCGGGAAACCGCCTACTAATTAATATATTTGGTGTGTGAGAGATAAAAATGCACGTGTCCCGCACGTATGCGTAGTCCCATATACATCTTTCTGTGTACAGTGCTTGTAACTTTATGAAGACTGGGCCAAATTTCTTATCATTTTGATGATTCCAGAACCTTGCAGTACATCTATGCTAGATGATCAACCTTTTCTGATCGATTTCACAACGTTTCTTTCACAATGCAATCGCATGACCATAACTGGTCTTTATCTTTAAAGGAACCCTTTTCATATTTGCTGTACTACACTGTAGTTGTAGTACCAGAAATATTCTTTAGGTGATTTTCAGAGCTCTACATAGGTTTTCCAGAGCTAACTTTCACACTGTTTCCTGCAGATCAGTATTACTTTGTACAGGAATAAGATTCTACATTTTATCAATAATGCTAATCATTCATGAACAAGCATTCTTGCTTTCTGTTTTCCACCCACTTCTAAAGCGGGTTTCACACCGGGCCATACGTAAAGTTGCGTAGTGTTACGTACCCACTACGCCGAGCATACGCTGGCCTACGCAACTATACGCTGAAGGACGCAAAGGGGTACGCGAGATGGACGCAAGAAATTTAAACATGTTTTATTTTTTCGCGTACTTTCGGAGTAGACACTAGACACAGAAAGTACACATTTTTTACGCAAGTCTGCCATGCCTACGCAAAAGTCTCTTCCTCACGCAAGTTTCACAAAGCAGTATATGCGTAAAAAGGCGTCCTAAATCCTACCTGCCCACCTACTCTTTACGTCGGGCCTACGTAAATGTACGCAACCCTACGCCTGTTATACGCAACCGTACACGTAAATACGCCAGTTGCATACGCCGTAGGTACGTGGTGCCTATGCACAGGGTACGTAATCATATGAAGCTTCTGGCACTCTTTCCAATCTTGAGGAATCCCTTTAACGGTCATTCTTTTTTTGACATCCCTTAATCCCTTGTTGAGTGAAAGTATCCTGTAAGAGAACATTGAGCAGCTAATGATAATCCCGTATGGGATTCAGGGTCTCACCAGTATTAGACTCAAGATACAACAGAAATGAAATTAAAACGGGAACTCTACTCTATTATATTCTAGTTTCTTTTTAATGTGGTAAGTGTTGGTGTGAATATGATCATGCATGCACGGTAGGAAAAAGAGTAACCATTCTATTCATTCCTTTCTGAATTGAATACGGTAAATGCAATTAATGATACTATTTCACTAAAACAAGTTGGAAACATACATGTACTGGTATATTTTGAGCAGCCAATGGTGATTCTATACGAGATCCAAGGATTTCCCAGTATCAGTCTTGAGATATACATGTACATGTGCCAAAGATGAAATCAATACAGGAATATTTATTACATTTGGCCTCCATGTATGTTCATAAATATCAAATTCAGATTGATAAACATTTATTTTTGACTAGCCTTTCAACCTCAATGTCTGCAACATATCGTCCTTGTTTTCACGAAGTGACGGTAGTAGTGAGGAAAATCGTAACGCAAAATGAATGCAATTTTTTTTCACTACCGTCACTTCGTGAAAACAGCGACGATATGTATACACTCAGTAACATATATTTGTTACATAAATTATTAAAAAAAAACATTTCTGGATGAGAAGTTTACTCCTGATGATTAAAAACAAATTCAAAAATCATCCGAGTC
The DNA here is from genome assembly GCA_035222895.1 of Strongylocentrotus droebachiensis. Classification (NCBI taxonomy): domain Eukaryota; kingdom Metazoa; phylum Echinodermata; class Echinoidea; order Camarodonta; family Strongylocentrotidae; genus Strongylocentrotus; species Strongylocentrotus droebachiensis. The sequence continues at coordinate 293,174 of JAVYIG010001208.1, forward strand.
CCATCCCGAAAATCTGAAGTTGAGAGTTCTTCATGCAAGAGTAAAAGTGCTGTCCAATCTGCAGTTCCACATATAAAATGTAGGCCCTCAAATCCATAAAAATCTTAAGAGCCGAAAACGTATAATCTCTTGTCAAAGTATATGATTTTATGCCCTTCTGTGGCTCTCAGCAGACAATATATTTACGAGTACATGGGATATATCTACAAATGAACGAAGGGATGGGATAGGTCAATTTGATTCATGACATTCTTCAATTGATTGATTGTGTGGACTTATCTCTCTCTCCCTCTGACAAATGTAAGAGCTAGAGCAGGCTTCATACAGGATCATTCTTTTGAGACCCAAATGATCAACCTTTGGTATTTATCTTCTTGATTTATCTCTTCAAAATGAGCCGAGGATGTCTCTATTCAAGACAAAGCCACGTTCTGCAAATAAATAATATCATTGTATGAAGACAAACGCTCTCTTCTAAAACACGGCCTTCCCTTGTGAACTGACATATTTCATACCACAGACAAGAGTATTGATCAAACATAAACCAACTTCCACTATGCTTTGTTTGCTCATGATAGGATGTATGTTTTATCATTTATAGTTATACATTAACTTTAAACAGGAAATACAGGAGATCTCATATTTCCTACAAACATTCATGACATCAATACATTATTCAGATATTATGTGCCCAGTAATCAATAACTAGTATGATGACAATACATTCACCAACAATGGTATAGCACATACATCATTATGAAACTTACTTTAATATTTCTCTCACAAATGACAAAATGTCTATGCCTACATGTATATCACCTTTTCAGAGACAGAAGGGCGTTAATTATATGTTAAAGTATCTGATTTAATGCTCTTCTTGCTCCAAACAGATGATATTTTTGGTAAATGAAAACTAGACAACAAAATAAACTACCTTCACTCCCTAAATAAAAAAAAAAGCCCAGAACAATATAAAGCAATGTTCACCCCCTCCCGTAATATCCACAAAAAGCTTTATAAATTGTATTACAATATCATTTACTGTAACTTGCATATGAGTAGAAAAGGTGAAAGAGAGGTGTTCATGTAAGCCCTCACAGTTACACAGTGTATACATGTACCGCAATGTTCAGGCCCTTCCTGAATGTTTTTTTCTTCTCCTATTCATGCAAATAAGATTTTAGATGAGGCGTGAGTTTCAGAGCGTGTGATTTCAGCTATTGAACCTTGGGCTAAACATGAACAGAGATGACATCCATTTATACATGTTTGTGTGCATGATTCTTTTGTTCACCCTAGATCTAGATTTGTACTTTTTACATGGAATGCTTGCAGATAGTGTATTTTCAGCCTTGTTCACACATGATGAATTAAACCATGTATAAGAAAAATGCAACCGTGCCAAATTAAAATAATTTTATAAGTAATGAATGGTAAATGGAAGTAACAAAAAAGTAAGATGTGCAGAAAATTAGCCCCCATAGTAGTACTTCCATGAGTCTGTGTGTTATAAGTTACACAAAATGTGTTTTACATGATAAGTTCATAATGTAAACAATCTTAATGTCTTTGCTAAGTGTTTTGTTTAAAAAAATTACATTCTCATGTTACAAATGATTAATCAGCTGCCCACAAAAAGGCCAGATATGTATCCTCAATGGCAGTTCCAGCCTTCTGCAGGCAGCCGATGAATTGTATTTCAATAGTCAGAATGCAAATTGGATACATAACATGTTGTTAGGTAGGGAAAGCCATAGCATTGTCTGACCTAGCAACAACTAATGTGTGCAAATTGCATTCTGACTATTGAGATGCAATAAAAATCCAAGGTCAATGTTTGCTGGGTAAACATGTATAGATTTGAGTACAGTTTGAAAATGGTCTATTAAAGTGCACTAGGCTTTAGTCATTTCATTTCATTTAGCCAAAGTGGCTTTTGAGGCTGTTTATCTTGCCTGTGTGAATAAAGCTTTAAAGTACACCACACCTGACTGTCTGGTAGTGAGATTATTCAACCATGTATAGAAATAGTAAACAGGTGTTTTGTATAGAAATAGTAAACAGGTGTTTTGTATTTGTGAAAGGTAGCTACTCCATTGCAGCTCATTGCATTAATATGTAAACAAATGCAAATAAGGCAAGATAATATTAGCTTTGAAATGAATAAGTCTGTGAAAGGTCCCTTTTGTTTGACCTACATACAAGACATACAGTGTACATGGTACTCATGATTGAAAATAAAAGCTGGACTGGATGTCTGTCTGGCCTAGCCTTGACTAACACCAAAACTAGGCAAATGTGGCAAAATTCATGAACACAATGTTTGTTAAGTAAACTGTTTATCTGGTGTGGCCATGGACAACAGGTCAATGTAAATGTTATATCCTTTATATAACACTTGTAGCAACATTACAACAACAACAAAAAAATTATAAGGTGTTCTTCTTGGATTAACTATAACAGACATAATTCTTCAGGGAAAATACATTTTACCTTTATTTTTGGTTTTGTTTTGTGTTGTTTTTAGTGTCAATCTTGGTTTCTAATTTTTGTGTTTCATTTTGTTTTGTTCTATTCTTATTGTATTCTGTTCTGTTCTGTTATGACCAGAGCTGTTTCGATTTGTCAGTGCTCTTTAACTTTTCAAAGCTACATTTTACTAAACGACTCAACATTTTAATGTGTTTTAATTAGGTGATAAGAAGACTACTGTTTTTAATTTGTTATTTCATATTCTTGGGGACAATATATGTAATATTTCATCCAAAGTGCTAACAAGTAGCAACACTATGTAAAAGACAAGCTATACTGTCCCTCTGGCATTTCGCCATACCAGAATGTATAAGACTACTCGATCTCCCGCCAAGAGCTAGAAGGGTGTGATCTTGTAAAGGTACAAAACATTCTTATTGTAATGAGCGAGGCTGAAAGCTTTGCTGGCAATTCGCTTGAAGATGTCGTTGAAGAAGCTGTTCTTTTAGCTCCCCCCCCCCCCCCCAAAAAAAAAAAAATCATTTTCTTTCTTTCCTTTCCTCTCTCTTTTTCTCTCTCTTTCTCTCTCTCTCTCTCTCTGATATGACATGAATTGTTAGGCAACTATTCTCTACTCAGTAGCTAGCTCTCATCTAACATTAGTTATCAAAATATACACCTGCACAAACACAAATTTACAATCCATCATCATTAATTCTTAGTAATTTAATAAAATAGAATATGAAGTTACTTACATTCTAGGACTGGATTGCTTTGTAAGAGTTGTTCTTTGACCTGGTCTACATCTCCTCCTTTACCACACACTGCTGCTACATACTGCATTACAATTTTGCTTGCCTCTGTGCACATAAAAGAAACATAAGAAAAGAAATGAATTTGTACTGTGGAAGAAAACATTAGGGCTATAGACCTATTCTTAATCTTTATATATTTGTCCAGACCATCAGATTTCACCATACTGTTACTATCTGAAGATAAAATGTACATGGTGCACACTCCCACCCCTTCCTCCTTCCCCTCCCTCTTCCTGTCTCCCCTTCTATCTCTCTTCCTCCATCCTCTCCTCTCCTCCTCTCCTCTCCTCTCCTCTCCTCTCCTCTCCTCTCCTCTCCTCTCCTCTCCTCTCCTCTCCTCTCCTCTCCTCTCCTCTCCTCTCCTCTCCTCTCCTCTCCTCTCCTCGGCCATCTCTTTCTTCCCATCCTCTATCCCTTTTGGTTCCTCTCTCCCCTTATTCCCCCTTCCTGCCCTCTCTCACCCTTCACCCTTTCTGCCACCTATCCTTTCCTATTTTCTCCCCCTTTTATCCCACTTCCTCTCCCCCCCCCCCTCCTCCCACCTCTCCCCCTTCTCACACTTTTCACACCTCTCCCCTCCTCCCACCTCTCCCCTTCCTCTCCACCCTCTCCTTTCACCCATATCTCTCTATTCCTATTCCTATAATTTATTAGTGACATCAATCATGTCCTCCATATTTTCTTGATTTTTGTTTAGATGTCTGATGCACAAAAAGTAGTAACTGTCAGCATCCATATTTGTTATAAAAATGCACCCTAATCAAGCAAAGTAATTTACTATCTGCCAGAAATGGCACAAATGTTATCATCTCACCTCAGAAACACCAAACAGGGATAAACAAAATCAAATTAAATGGAAAACACACATCTCTACATTCCAATCTCATGACAACGTCGGAACTCATTCCTAAAAATAGCTCTCTCATGGGGTACATGAATCTGGAAGCCCCCATGACACTGGACTTGAGAGGGTGGTATAAATCACCTGTTTTTCCTGCTCCACTCTCGCCTGAGATGATGACACACTGGTCTCGATTCTTGTCTCTCATGTCCCTGTAGGCATCGTCTGTGATAGCATAGCTACATTCAAAATAGATACAAGAAAATAAAAGATTAAATGTTTGCACATGGAGGTAAAGAGTTGGTAAATATTGAAGAAAGTGTTTTTATTGGCTGGGGGGGGGGGGGGGTGTACTAAGGTGAGAAAACACACTGATCATTGATCATTGGACTGATGGATGGGTGAACTCTCTTTGTGTAGTAAAGATAAAGTTGAGGTCATGTAATTACACTGTGAAAGGACAGTTTGGGAACATTCATGAAAATTTGAATATTTAGTATGTACATGTACTTCAAAGTTCAAGTACAAAAGGTACTGTGAGGTTTTGGAATTATCAAAAAGAAAAGAAACAGACCCAATCTTGCTGGAAAATCAAATGCAATTCACATAGCAATCGGTATATAGGATTATACTCAAAATGTTTGGTCCACACTTTTCTGATATTTTGTTTTGGTCATATAAAAACTAAACAAACAACCAAAACAGTTTTAATAAGCGAGTGTAGTGTACATTGTATTAAGCGATTCTTGTTTTCTCACTGATTATTTTGTGTATTTCAGAAAAAGGAACAAAAGGAAGTACATGAACTATTTTAATATATCTTGAGAATCACCCTGCCCATGTAATGACATACAGACCTTTATATACAAATGCAAATTGTGTTCAAATACACAAATTACATGAACTTATCAATACTAATTTCATTTCCTTCTTTGATTAGATTCATATAAAATTTTATTTTCAAAAAGAATTGTAACAAAATGCTTTCAATGGAAGGAATTTTGCAAAAACATGTCAACAGGGCCATTTCCTTTCAAATTGAAGAAGCATGAAAACATATTTTGACCCATTCAAATGTTCCCCTATTGTCATTTAATGAATTCAAGAATTCTATCAACCTTTACTCCGACAGAAAAAGGAAAGAATTTTGATATGTCTAGACGCTAAGAATCAGGCTGAGATTTGGTTGAAATAATGATCAGTTTCACTTTCTCCAGATGAGAGTTTTAATGTACCTCCTTTGAGATTGTTTTTGAGACAAATCATGGCAGAATTTGAACCCTTTGGGGTTGGAAGAATTTACTGTAATATGTGCTAAAAATAATGTATAACCACAAGTGTCTTAGGCCGCGTTCATGCTTGATTTTGACGGCCAGAATCAGGCATCTGTTACGTGTTTAGTTTAAAACACGCTTGCGTTCATGCTCACTTTTGTAGAATCACCGAAAAACGGCGATCACGAACGCCGATCGTAAACTCACAAAAAGATGCGTTTACAATTGTAAACGCGTTTAAATGGGGTCAACGCACTGACCTCTAGTGGGTCTGCGTAGCATGCACAGTGAAGGTCACACAAGGCCACACAAGTAGAATTGCCTGGATAAGCCAGAGAAATAAGCATGAACAGCTACTCCGTGGAACTGCGATCACGATGAGCGTTTACGATGAGCGTTTCAGATCGCTCATTCTACCTTCAAAATCAAGCATGAACGCGCCCTCAGATGAGACATCACAGGGTTACATGTACATGAGAACAACAAAAAAATACCTTTTTTCTCATTAATTTGAGAATAAGTAGACCTATAGAATTCAAATCAGATGTTTTAAGCTTTTACATATTACAAGTCCATCACTATAAGAGTACCAAAGTTTAGATTTTCAGACACAAACACATGTTATTTATAATTTTTTGATATTTAAAAGAAATTAAACATAACATCAAAGTAAAACAAGTAATTGATTTCAAAACTCAGATGTAACTATATTCACAGGTACAGGTATATGGATATATATTTTTAGAATTTTTCTATAGAGAATACTGCTCCATCAATTTTAGAAAGTGACCCCACACAATTCTGGACAGGAAAATGTAGTCACAGGGACTCCTTTAAGAGTCCCTTCAGATCTTAGCAGGGAACTGGGTGGGGTACATAGAACCAGAGTGAACCTATCAGCATGATGTCATGATACAGACTGTGAATCAACTAAGTTTAGATTTCATCATTCTCCAATATGTGAAAATGCAGTTTCATATTGGAAATCATTTCTCTATTATTTGTCAAAGTAAAGCCAGAAAATATAAGGGACTAATAATAAATGAAGGTAGGGGGCCTACGTGTACGAATTCGAAAGGAATTTGGTTAATCGATCAATTTCCCATTCAGTCAAACATTTGTTTATGTGTGCAGTGCTTTCCCCTATATGTGGTTTTTCAGGAAGATTTATTTGTAGTTGATTTTTCATCTTTTTTGTTTCCAAAACCTCGCAATACATTTATCAACTTCTCCTTATGACTCACCCACCAGTACTTATCCTCATCTCTAGGAAGAGGGAGGGGAGAGGTTTGCTGTGTATGCTAGTATGTAGGTTCATGAAGGCAAAATGTTACCACTCTTTTATAAGCTTAGAACTATTAAAAGACTCAGAAAATAAATTTCATCTACTCCTGCATGTGCTGATTGTTTAAGGTACAACCGAATCACCCAATATCAAAGATCATCCCTGCAAATTAACACCATATTGAATCTATCTAATCATGGTCTTATCCTACAATACCCTATGCACTGAGAATGTGCAGTTATGTTTACTCATGCAACTATCCAAGAAGCGAGACAATGAAGTTGTGGTTACACATGCACTAATTAAGCCATGCTGTAAAACACAACAGTTGAGCTTACACTTCTATTATTAGACAATCCATGAACTTAGAATGAACAATTATGTACATTCATGTATGTTTGTATATTGGGTAAGGTAAGCTAAATAATAAATAGGGGAGTTCTAAGTCAATAATGTAACACTGACATTTTGTTTAAAATAAAAAAGAAACTTGATCTATCATTCATGAAATCAAATACATGATCAATATGCTTAAATTCTCAACACTGTTCAAATTTGTATGAGGAGGATTGAATAGCACATGCTATTTTAATATGTTTGCATGTAAAAGTTCATAGCCTCACCTAGTAATGTTTGTGTTGAACATAAATGTACTCCATACTTGTACTCCATACTTGTACACATGCATGTACATGTATGCATGAACATCAATACAATTTTGATGACAAACTGTCAGGAATATTTAATGATCAATTCAGCAAATACATTTCCTCATGACAATTGACATTGATAGTTTAATTGGTATTTCACTCAGGGAATATTTTTAAATTTGCACCTTTGTCAACAAGATCTGACTGTATTCACAAAATATTGATTGATGAATGGAATTAATGATTTGGTTGAGTTGGGAAGGTGAAAGAAAAATTGAATGTGGAGATCTACAAATCCATGTTGCAAGCATAATGCTACTTTTATCGGTACACAATGCAGGTAATCATGTATGAATGCAATTGAACTACTGTTAAAATACAGCAATCTAAATTCTTTCAATGTATTAATCGTTTTTCCACACTGTTTAGGTTTGCATGAATTTCTATAACTTGTATGACATAATATGCTCCAATGACAATTGCTCTGTATGCAATATTCTTCACTAAATCAAATTCAGAACTTTATCCCTTAACCAAATACTATACCTAATTAACTCAAATCCTTACCCTAAACTTAACCTAAAACCTTATTGCTACCCAAGACTTAACCACATACATATTTTCATCTGTTTAATGTTGTCAGAATGCTGTTACAACTGAATTAATCCATACCGGTATATTGCCAGGCAGAAATGGGTGGTTCCTTTTATAAGGGACCGAAGAGATTTAAAAGTCAAACTGGTTAAAATACTTACATGTGTGGAGGTAGTTCATATAGATTCATGCCTCTGTATTCCATAATCTTCTCCATTGTATAGAGGGGTAGCTTGGTGTAGGGATTAACTGAGACCACCACGTTGCCAATGTATGTCTGTGATATAAAAAAAACAAACATATAATCAGTATATATGGAAGAATACAGGGTTGGTTACAGCATTTTATGAAAATCATTCCACTTTAAAAATGAAATTCATTCCACTTTAAAAATAAAATGAAGATAGCCCCGATGCAAAGGTTATGAAGAAACTATACATGTAGTTTATATTTCTGAAGCTCTTTCTTTACACTTATGCAGATACTTTATGAGAAAGGGATTGAATAGTATCCATCTACAACACCCATGTCCAGTAGACAGTAACAAATGTTGAAAATCTAGGAATTCTGTCACCTTGAGGAACATTTTTGTTTGTTTAATATAATTTTTTATAAAGATAGAGTGTAGTTGAAATAGTAAACAAGGTGGAAACTTTCCCTATATATATGAAATGTAGGGACAATGTCCTGGGAAGAGGGTGGGATAGGGGTTCTGTATGTATCCATATCAGGCTCATGTGTGTGACAACAAAACAATTAGATCATTCAAATTGATGTCATCAGATTAGGTTTACAGTCGTGATATTCCCTCAAACTCAAATTGTTAGCATGCTTAATTTGATTACTCATCTAACCCCTATGTTGAATCAGTGGGCCTTCATTACCCTACTGTTGTCCTACATATATTTTGAAATCTAATTCATATACAGTTGTATTGCCAATTAGTTCTGGGATACCAACAGCAAAAAATACAAGTTCTTTTTAGTTTCTTTGTCATTAAATTGTCTTATCAAAGGCAACTACATGTAGATAGCAGTGCCAGAAAATCAATTGAAAAGCATACAGATACAGAAAAAAACTTCAGATTACATGCAACACTGTGTATGTCCCTGCTTATATTATAGGCAGGAATCTTTAGCAGTATTCAAAATACATGTACAATGTAGGCCCTTCATCAAATCAGGAATACAAATTGGAAGATTCAAAGAAAAGTTAATACACCCTTTCAGAAAATATGAATTCCAATAAAACTCCTGACGTAGTTGCACTACACTGTTTTCCTGGAATAAATATGTTGCAACTAGAGGTACATGCAGGTATCAATATCACAGAATACCAACTCTACATTGCTCAAGGGCTTGCGTTTTTCATACAACATTGTAAAAAGTTGCTTTTTTTATCAAGTGATGAACTCACTTTTGTTGTAAACTGTATTAAATATCCTGATCAAAAATACAAAACATTGGATGACAAGAAAGACAGTTAACAAAAGTTCACACTAGAAATAATTCAACAAAATGTAGTTCATGGACACAATAATGGAGTATTGATTTAGAAAGCTACTGTACAAAATTGTATAATAATCTACAGCATTACCAAGCATGCATGTGTGAGAATCAATGTTAGTTAATACCGGTCAATGACCGTTCTGGGAGGTGGTTTAACAGGCTGGTAAACTACACCCCATAAGGAGTGGCATTATTGGAAATCAATAGACAATGTGGTTTCATCCTTTTCTGGTTGACATCTGGTACTGTATTCAAACATAAGACAGAGGAAATAGTACCAGGTAGTCCTTGATTTATTTAGGAAATTCATCAGTTTTCTCACTTAGTATGTCTCAGCCTAATCTGTTCAAAAGTAATGTTAGCATGTACATTGACAGCTGGATATATTCGCTTGATTTGATTACTTTGAAATCAAAAGAATGAAGACCAAATATTATCAACACAATCAATGTTTATTTAAAAACTACAGGGCCAACACTTTAAATATATAGTATTTGCCCCTCATTTATGCATATTTTTAGTCCTTGTGTACTTATTCTAACGTACAAATTACAAAATTAATCCAGTGTAAGCATGCTTGTAATTAGTCATAAAGGTACCGTATGTTTCATACTATTTGGGGTGTTGTCCAGTGTTATAACATAGAACAGACTTTAGGTCAAAATAAGGGGACTCCTACTATTAAGGTACATTTGTAACTGTGTATCATGTCTGAGTGATTAAGGCATAACAATTAATGATATGACCCCCCTCCCCCTCTTCCTCTCCATTTCCCTGCCGGATGAAGTGGACACTGTAATTCTGGAAGACAAGCCTGAACTACATGTAGGTGTTATACAATATATCCTTCCCTCTTGAAAGAGTTTAATCAACACAGCGATGGCATTTCTTATCAATTCATGGACTGACTGATCAAAATATTCCATTGTGTATGGCTGTTAGACTAGCGTCCATAAATGTCACATACATGAGCTGGGGGCAACAGTTTTAACAGCTCTAGTCAATGTATGTGACAAGGAACAACAGTTCCAGGTATGAATTAAGTGTCCTGTTAAAAATAGATGGGATTAGGATGATGTGTCGTCGGTCCCACCCACTGACATGATTCTAGCCACTTTCCAGGTGACAGGAAACCTCAGCAGGGGATGATCAGTCGTCTTTAGCACTGCCAGATTTAGGGGGCACAACCAAACCATGCCCCCTTCCCCACCTATTAAAACCCAAGAGGCATACAGTACACTAAATTTATTTCAAGTGCACAAGTGCCCTCTTCAGCTGATGGCATTTTTTTTTTCTTCTTATTTTTTTTTTTTTTTAGCTTGCGTGCCAGAATTATTTTTAGAAAATCCCCCTCCCCGGTTTTTAAAATGAAATTCCAGATCTCCCTTGGTCTTCAGGAAATTCTACCCTAGCTCCCTCTTGCCATGCTGCTCCAGTCCAATTTGGAAATACTTATGAACATATAAAATTCACAATTTGTCATAATTATACTTTTCCCATAAGGTATTAATGAATAAAGTCTCAAGCTATGATCTGGATCGAGATCGAGATCAAAGATGTACATTATATTTACTATTAAGTTGTCTATAAAAATAGGTTTCATGTCATACTGTAGTAAATTAATGTGGTATTTCCTAGACCCTCAATATAATAATTTTGCTTCAACTTCAAGCATGATAGTGTGTATACTTTTACTTTCAAATAATTCTTTAGCTTTGTTACCTTTGATATAAATTGAGAAGAGTCAGCTATATTAAGGCTCCTGAATATTTTGGTTGAATAATTAACAAAATTTTCTTGTAGCTCCATCATTTACAAATGACCTAACTCTGTTTAGAATTAAAGTCATCACAAAATTAAGGTGCAGTACACCAAAATTTAACTGGTGCTATTCATTATGAGTCACCAACAGGACTGGGGCTCACAAAACTCAGTATGGATTGTTAGAATTAAATCAAATCTGCACAATAATGATAAAAATAATATATTTCCATACTTTAAAAAAGTAAAAGCATGCTTATTGATTGCAACATACATGTGCATGTAAATATTGACCCGTGCATGATGAATTCAAGTGGAAGCTACTTGCCATGTCCTGACTGCATTAACTAATTCCCTGTCTACAATCAATAATGAGTGCTCCATCTAATTGCAAATCAAGTTAACCCCCTTACTCATTTAGACTACACAAAAATATTGCAAACACTGTATGTCCATGATGTAAGCTGATCTCTCCAAAACTAGTTTCTTTTTATAACAATCCTATTAGCATCTAGAAATATAGCACTAGGCAAGCTAGAAATGTGTATTCCTCCTTATCTTATATTCCCCCCATGTTTTGTACATCCCATTCACAATACAATGATGCTTTATACGTTTCATTATATAACTTTTGTGTACATTTTTCCTCTAGTGTGAATAACCCCTTGTAGGAGCAGTAGTGTTACCAAAGTGGAAGTCTTGAGGAGGATGTCCCCCATTGCCCAATCACTTTGAGCAGCCATGATGGGACAGCAATGAATGACTTCCGGTCATCAATCAATGTCTTGTAATGACAGGCATGCATGCCCCTTGATTGAATCCATTTAAATCTTATATCCAAGACAATTTGACTTCTTACCACTAATTACACCTCAGGGTAATGTATGTACTTATATTTGGGGGGTATTTTTGTCATATACATGTACGTGGAGAATTAGTTGGTCAATTCACACCAAGGTACCTGTACAATGTATGTATATATTCTTTCATCATATGCTGTGTAATCCAATACACAAATCAGGCGAATTAACTCCTTATCTGCCTTGGTCAAAAATATGGAAAAACAATGACCCTCCTCAGTCGAAACTCTTGTCACACATATTGGGTGAACATGCAAAATATACTCCAAAACAATACAGCATTACAAGCGTATGATTTTTATTCCAGAGCACATAAAACGTTGAAATGTTTTACAAACTAATTGTCCATATGTTTCTCAACTCTCATTGGCTTTTAAATGAAAATCTACAGGTGCAAGCTGTATTGTGAACCTACTTTAAAAAGGTATTACTCTATCCACAAGTAGAAAAGGGCCAATGCCAATGACACAATCATATAAACTAGATTTATTTGCAAGCCAGTTAATCAAACATACCGGTATAATTATGTACATGCATTTGCCAAATTCCATTCAATATTTATAACCCTTTATCTTGTAATTCCATTATTTTAACATACACAGACCTATTTAGAGAGTGATCTGATTTTGAAAACAAGTCAAAGTATAATGATTCAGAATTACACATTGTTTGATATTGTTCCAAGAAAGCTCAAGCCAAATTACTCTTAACAGGTGGATTGCTTACTAAACCAAAATGTTTAGAATGTAGACACAATCTCTTCTTTTTTTTCAAGTGAAGAACTGAAGCTCTGTGTGTGCAAATATATTTTTGATTTATATTCCTGCTCTATTCTCAAATAGATTTCTTACACATGTATTGGCATCATCATGGATACCGTATTTGCCGGCGTAAAGGCCGCAGTATTTTTGGAAGAGAAAATATCAAAAAGTTGGGGTGCGGCCTTTACGACGAAAGAGTAAAAAAAAAAAAAAACGAAAGTCAAAACCAACACAAATTTGCACGTATGGGACTAAAAACATCTTACCGACAATTTTATCTTGCATTGTTGACATGAAGACGAAAATAAACGTTCGTGCCAATGCATTGAAAAGGTAAAGGAAGGGACAGTCTAACGGAGCTACCGCGAACATCCATCCAAAGTCGCCATTTTGTTTTCCCATTTCATGCAGTTTCGGATTACAACGTACATTGTGGTAGCTAGGGGTATATCGGACACCAAATCTGCCTGCGATCACTTTTTTAGCTAAACTTCCGGTAAATTATAAGAATATGGATGAATTTGGTATCAGTTTGTAAAAAAAAATAGTGTTTTCGAGAAAATTATGATTATTTTTTTTTGTCCGTTTTTTTTTTTTCCTTTTTTTTTTTTTTTTTTTTCCTCTTTGAAATGTCAAAGTTGGGGGTGCGGCCTTATCGCCGGCAAATACGGTAGTCCTTTTATGGATGAAGGATTAGTATAGTTTTGGCAACATGGTCATGTATATAAATATTTATGCAAGCTTTATAAAATGTCATTAAAGTAAGATAAAATAATGATGCTACACATTCTAAATTTCAGGGATGTAGATGACTGTAGACTAACCTCTACAACGATATATGGTGTTGAGGTATATAATGTAAATTGTATAATGCAGCCTATATAAATATGTTGATATACCTGTACTGGATGCAATGAGTAGAGTTGACTTTAATAACTTTATAAGATGATGAAGCGAATCCTAATTAAATGATTGGTTGAGAGCGTACACATGACCATTGACCATTTATTTTGCCTAACATGTAATTTGACTAATTACCGGTCATAAAATTATGTTATAAATCATCATTTTATAAAACAAATAAAAAATCATCTTATAAAACAAATAATACACATCATTTTATTCTGGCATTAGTAAAAATTACCCACACTCGATACCTTTAAAACAATCCAAACACCCTCGGCTATCGCCTGTTCCAAAAGAACCTTGTGTGGGTAATTCTTACTAACGCCCTCACTGCTTTGTTTTATTTGTATTAACCTCTTTGACGTCAGGCTAACCCTAGGAAGTATTTAATTTAGCTTTGAATCCATGACCACACATTGTTTCTCATACTTACATAGACTTCATTAGCTTTGAACCTCAACATGAGGTTCTCAATGAAGTTCTCTTCTGTCAGGGGTTCCAGCAAGACACAGTCTCCAAGACCGACCATGTCATCCAGAATAGTCCTGGTCTGTCCTCCAAGACCGTTCATCCCATTCACCCCGTTCACCTTGCCGTTGACAGTGCCATTGACAAGTGCCATCCTGGTGTGTGTGTTTCTCCCACAAGAACTGTATACCAGGAATCCTCAGGGGGTTGTTCGCTGTAGCTTCGGCCACTGGGTTCTTCCTAGTTGGTTCTGTCCTGTAGTTTTGTGAAAGCACAGGAGAAACGATTTGTTGTATGTGAAAACATTAAGGACATGTATCATTTTCAAAGTGACCAAAGCATATTTATCTACGGTACAAAATATTATTGATCATCCTCATCCTTTTCTTCAGCATAGGATGGACCGATTGATCCAACTGCTTTAAGCGCATGTACTGCGATCCTATTAATTGAAATACTTCATCATAAAATGGACTGTCGATCAAGGGCACTCAACTCTGCAGATAGCATAAAACAAGTCGTACTGGTACATTTTCAATGACCTTTTGTACAAAAATGAGTAACTCAGTACAAAATAATTTTATAGAAGATATCAAATGACATGTTAAAAGACTACCTGAACAATGTGCATACATTTTCTGTTTGAACCCATAAGGGTGTATGTTATTATACAGAGTAGATGTCCTACTGGCTCTAAGCACAGGATGTATACATTTCTGTTACTTTGGGTCATATATGTCATAAAGTTATTGGCATTGGAGACTAATGACCAAAGTCAACAGAAGCAGGATATACGATCAAAAGCAGAGCAATCTACAAACTTTACAATTATCCGAGTGGTGCCACTTCGTATTCAAAGGTGTAATACTGTATGATTGTTAACCAAGCGAAATGAATCCCTACACTGAAATATATTTTCAAGAACATTTTACTTTTTTTTTACAAAAACAGGTACAAAACGGACTCTGAATAATATCTTTAAGTATATGGACAGGCTTCCTTCAATTTCCCATCATCGAAATTCCTACAAACAAGTTTATCAGAGCAAATAAATTGTCAAGCTCTGCCAAAAGATGCAGTATTGCAAATTGTTCAAATGAGATTTTAAAAATATTGCAAATACCACACATGATCATTCAGTACAAATATTTATGTTAAGTTTATGTAGCTGTCTGCACATATGAAAGGAAGGAAATCTATTAATAACAGTTGTGATATTTTTAGCACTTTGGTGACCATATCTGACAATTATTAGAGGGGACTTTAGGAGGCGAGTTTCCTGGGAAAATTCCTTCATGTTGACGAGAGATCTACACTCTCCCAATCTCTTCAGCATATGTTTGAAGTCTAGCTAAAACTTACCAAATATCTATAAATTTATGGCACTCCTTTTTAGATACGGTAATAAGTAATATATTTTTGACAAAAGGTTTAAGCATAGGTTTTCCTTGATCCAATGGCAATGACCACCAGAAATAGGATGTACTCTTTGTTCACACCAATTCATTTTCTGTTATATTAAAAAAAGAAAAAAAGGGGGGGGGGGGAAAGAAACCTGATGAATTCTGAAATCAGTCTGCCTGCACTGCACAGCCGTTCATACCAGAGAACACTTTTTTTTTTTAAATTAAAAAAAGTTTTGCGTTTGGTGTAAAACAAAATTATATACTGGTACTCTTTTCTTTTTCTTTAACTAAGTTTTTGTTTTCTTCTAATTTTTTTCAATTAAACTCCCTCTGGCCTAACATGTCTGTGGAATTTTCTGATTAAAAAAAATGATACCCAGACTTTGTCCACCACCTAACATGTATCTTACATGATAATACATGGTTATCAGCACATTTTGACGGTCAATAGTATCTGTGCATTACACAGCATTCTCATGATCTACTCAAAAGCTC
This sequence comes from Strongylocentrotus droebachiensis, assembly GCA_035222895.1. Classification (NCBI taxonomy): domain Eukaryota; kingdom Metazoa; phylum Echinodermata; class Echinoidea; order Camarodonta; family Strongylocentrotidae; genus Strongylocentrotus; species Strongylocentrotus droebachiensis. The sequence goes on from JAVYIG010001208.1 coordinate 309,270, forward strand.
TGTACATTTAAAAAATGTATTCCAACTTAAATCCTTAGTAGGTGGTGTGTACGAGCCCCTAAAAGAAGATGATAAGTAAGCTGTAGATACTATACGTAAAGGCATTTATAGACTTCAACAAAAATGAAGAATCTCCATAGATATTTAAAGGAGTAGGAGATCTATCATCAAACAAACACGCAACATATAACAAACACAAACACGATCTATGGTACACTACACAACACTGTGCCATCACCGAGTCCAGTAGTAATCAGATATATTTGAAGTCTTTTCTTAATCAGTCATGCACACTGCCTTTCTTCTATTGGTTTATCTATGATCTATACAAAGGCATCATTCATTGACATGCAGTTCTTGTACAAGCCTCCACTAGCATCAGAAAGAATCACTGCACAAAAAATGGTTCGCTATCTTGATATACAAGAATTACCTTACCTACTAAATAAAACTTGGTTTCAAAGACTCGACAGATAATATGGTTCTAAAGACTCGACAGATAATATGGTTTCTTGATTCAACTTCAGCTTTAATACCAGGAACACATTTTGGCAAGTAGAAATGAATGATATTGAGGCCTAAAAATACATAAAATGTACATGTACATATGGGCGCCGTGCTTTCCCGTATGCCATACCAGAACTATAGAACAAGTCCCCCTGAGTCTCTGAAATATTGTCCTTCACTACATCAGTTTCATTCCGACTTTAAAACATATCTGTTTCGATCATGCCAGTAAACATGTGAATTTTGTAATTGATTTGATAATTGTAAGTGATAAACGGTGAAAGCTCAATATTTTTCATGTCTTTCCTCTTCTCTCTCTCTCTCTCTTTCTCTCTCCCTCTCTCTTTCTCTCTCTCTCTCTCTCTCTCTCTCTTTCTCTCTCTCTCTCTCTCTATCTTATAAGCACATAGAGACAATAATATAATATGTGCTTTAGGAGTTGAACATTACCAGTATTATTATTAATGTCATGTACGCTGTCAAAGAGAGTCAAGACTTCCACTCCAAAGTTTCCATAAAAAGTAAATCATCCAAGAAAAGTCAATGTCATCAATAATAATCTACTTATAACTGTCGCTTGAACAGGGTTAAGCTTCCCTTGTAATCCACAGACTGAATAGGGCAACGTACAGCCCCTTGCTGAGACACCCGCCACTTATAAACATGAGAGAAAGAATGAGAAGGTCGAAGAGAGAGCAAATGATTCAGGTAAGGCCTTTTCATGGGTAGTTGAGGGAGGCAGATTAACAACAATAGACATCCATAGACATCCACATACCTTCTTATTCAAAAGGCTGGGGGATTACTGCCGAATGAGTAACTAGCGCACACACAGTTGTTGGTGTGTTGTGGGCGGTGCGGTATATTGGTTTGCGAGGAAGAGTTGCTGATAGAATCACCTTTGGGCATAGATTTACACATACAATACAGGCTGCAGGGGGTTAAAACTTTTGAAAAGCTCAATATCAAATCGGCCTGACATTTGATTGATTGTATAGCTGCATATGATCCCATTTTTTCTATAGGGACAGGACCAGACAATACAGGGTTGATTGTTGGGGTACATGCTTGCAATTTGGTGAAGATTGGTTGATAAGCGACATTACACACAATTTCCGGATCTGCGGGTTTACTTTTTACCCTCTCAGCATTCCTTGCATATTAAGGATGATTCATGACAAAAGTATGATTTTTTTTAAATACCTGAAAAATGTTTCTCAGAAACTTGCAAAGACCCGATAATAAAGGTGAACCAAAAATAAATGAAAAACCATGTACAACGCTAGAATGTGTCCACCGTCACGGAACATCAAGTGATATTATCTCCTCTTCAAAAGAAGATGGCCTCCAAAATATTTGTAAATGCACTTTATATACAAAAACATATTCGTCCTGAATCTCAATATTTGTTTTTTCTATTTCATCTCTTTAAAGGTGAATTGGGAAGAAAGTGATGAAAATATGCATGTTTGCTATCGTTGGAATGCTGATGACATAAGGAATACAATATATTTATTTAAAAAAAATTGCATGTGTTGTTAAATTATTATTAGACTTAGAAAGATCAATAGTGTAAGCAGAGGAACCCGGAAGCGGTGATATTCTCGTTCGTGACGTAGTGTATGTGACGTATCTCCGTGGACTGTTCCTAAACCCGGAAGTATTTCAATGTAAATACGTACACAAACATGGGTCATTTGTTTAGTAGATTTTGCAATTTTTGTGATATTTAATGAAGTGTTTTATCGAATATACAATAAAGTAATAAACATTCTTTCAATTATATAAGCATTGGTTACTTCCCGATGTTTGGTTTCCTTGAAATATTGACGTTTGGTATAGTAAAATTGATCGTCTTGCAGATCCTGACACACCGGCTTCGCCTATGTTTTGTTTTGATAATTAGCGTAACTTTAGGCTCGTGGCACGGGGAAAACTCGCGATAGCTCAGCTCAGCCATTCGTAGTGCAGTGTTCACTGTGTTTCGGTGTATTGCAGCGTGACATTTTTGGGAGATAATAGTTGTTTTTCTCGGGTTATAATTAGCTGAAACGTCTGCCAATCAAACAAATTAAGCAAGGAGACCGCGATCAGAATGCAGGTGAGCTAAAACAGTTGTATTCCTCGGCTTGTAATTACTTCGTGTCTAGTTGAAATGTCTGCTGATCGAGAAAAAAACTCAGCAAAGAGACGGCGCGGTAGTGCGGTACTTTCTCTTCGCCATGCATGTTGAATCGACGAAGAATCGTTGGGGTAGGACGAAGAATCACCCCATTTTCCCCATCGAAGACTTCTTCAAATTATAATTTCAAGTGGCCATCCAGATGCTCAGAGAAGTCGAGCAACCTAGTAAGCCAAAATTGTAATTACTCCCTTTGCATATTTTGAGATAATGTCGCCCAACCCGCTGTTTGAATGTTTCCCTATGCACCCGCTGAAGCTCCGTCGCCTTTGGCGTAGGCGTCGTCTCGGAGCTTCCTAGGGTAGCTGCAGCTGCAACTCCCGCATCACGATTCGATCAGCGTTTACATTCTTGTCGTCTTTACATTCGCCCAATTCACCATCATCTTCACTTTCTTTACCATCATCACTGCTACTAACTTCTTCTTCATCATACTCTATTCATTTCTAGTTCATCTGAGCTGTCTTCTGTCACTTTTACTGATGATTATCATCCCGATATAACATCTATACTTTCACTCTGATTATGTACCCTGCAGTGCTATCTGATTGCGAATAGAATGCGCGCGGTGACCGTGTTGTGAATAGTCCACGGAATGACGTCACACGCCCAAACCTCCTTATGGTATCGTAGACGAAATTCTCTCAGAAAAACTTGATTCTCGTAACTTCATTCCATTATATCTCCTTCCCCTTATGTTTATTGACAATGAACCTAAAAACAAAAATGAAGAACTGAAAATAACCCTTCTAATGATACCTAATTCAATATGAATGGAATTCACCTTTAAGGCTTCACTAAGTTTCATAAGTAGGCAATATATGATTATAAAAATGACCTTTGAGTTTTCTATTGTCCAGGGCCACACCTAGTTGTGGGATGGCCACTGATTGGCTTCAGTAAGGTCAAAACTTGGGGGTAATAAAAACAAACAAAAAGGATAAACACAGTAGTGACAAGCATGACCATTTATCAACAAAAATGTGAATTCTATCATTATCTCCACAGATTCAAAGTCCTTGTAATTTATATTAACAACAAGGTGCAAATGAAAATTTCACAGGTTGCAAATCAGAATTAGAATGACCTTTCACTGTATTGAAGAGCGTTAAAAGCACATAATATTCACTCTACATGTAGGCCTAATTTATAAATGACCAGTACTATTGCTGACTGTGATTTGGGCATCTGTTCCAACCCTGATAAAATCAATACTCTCTCAAAGTACTGCCAAAAAACAGATTGGTAATGAATAATCATAGGACAGAGAGATTAGAAAGTGATAAATTTGGCCAGGTAATTTTATGTAAATGATTTACATTTGAACAAAAAATGTTAAAAATTAAAAATTAAATTATTTACTTCAGCAATGTTGATGAAAAGCCCATTTGGATAATGGAAAAGAATACATCAAATTCAAGGAGCTAGAAAGCAAATTGAGTTCTCCAATACGTAAGCATGACAATAAATGGTATGATTTTTCATCCTTTAAATTGATTGCCACGATGGGGTGCAAAAGTGCTAATGGGGACTTTACAGAGTGTTAATAGTACCACAGTTAGCAATAGGCGTGTAGTAAAAAAAAAAAAAAAAAAGGAATATACCACAAACAACACATACCCTAACTAGAGGGACGCTTCAATTTTATGCGCAAACAAAGAATCCTGATTTAATGGATCCTTTTATGCAGTGACACGGTCAATATTGCCTTGTATCATACCATACCATATTTCATGAATAGAGGGTTGTGACCTAAGCAAGGTGAAAGGAATTTCAGGAATGCGGACAATGTCAAATTGTCAATACACTATTATGTAGTCAGGATATAATGGTTTGTTGTGCGCCAGAAGGGTGTAAACTCTGTGTTAAATGATTTGAGTTATAACACCCTTTTGGCTCTGAGTAGACCAGCTGGTAGCTGGTAAAAAGTACACCCCAAACAATCAAAGTGTAAAGTGTTTACACCCAAAGTGTGAATATCACCACATTTAGATTCAGAGGCTAAGTACAATTGGTCTAAATACACGTACATGTTGGCCTACACATGTATACAAAGTGCAGTGGAGTTCAACTTCAAACACTTTGAAGTTCTGCAAAGTGAAATAGGTGATTGAAGTAAAGACAGCCACAACTTCTTACTAGTCATTCCTAAATACACGTATCTCCCAAAATGGAATCAACCTTCTGCTTAAGTCTTAATTTGTTGAGATGCCAGACAAACTTCTTTAAATTCTTTTCGTTTTTATCCTAAATAAACTTTTTTTTAAAAACAAATCAGCATAACATCAACAAGATAGTGAGAATACCTTGTACATAAACTTTAATCCATAATACTGAAATCAATAAGTAGTAGGCCTACATGTACATGTACATATGTTGTGTTTTCAGATTGCCCCACCCCACCTCTTCCGTAATCATCAGAGAGAGAAGTTTCTACATTTGAGAACGTCTGATTTTCACATTGAAGCAGTGTAATGACCAAGATACAAAATACATGTACATATAGAAATGGACTGTACCTATTCACAACATCTCGTCTGTTTGGATTCAGAAGGGCATTAACTCAGTGTAACATGACATGAGTTTGTTAATGCCCTTCTGGCTCCAAACATACAATCTGTTCTCTTCATTCCCAACAAAGGATAATGCACCACTCTTAATTCATCCACCCCAAACCCACATAATCAGTGCTTCTGCCTCTTAACGATAAACGCTGGGTTGTTGTTTGACATGAAGACCTACCTTGAATTTTATGGCCTATTATTGATTGTCAGACCTTTATTGATTTTGTCTATGGACAGCTAGAATTACATGTAGATGAATCGCTAATATGTAGGATACAAGTAGCTACACTGTCTACACCCAGGTCAAGATGATATCCTTCAATGATCAAACATATCTCCATATCTCATGGTAAACCATGGGGGGAATATTGAAATATGTTTGATAGCCAGTTCTGTATCATCAAGATCTCTGACCACAGAAAACGCTAAATTAACTACCGGTATAACTTTTTTAAAGGGGATCGAGTTCACCCTAATACTCAGCAAGTTGGTTAAAAAAAAAAATACATGTAGTCTGTAAGGAGCCAGAATACAGTAGATCAGCACCCTTCTGGCCCCAAACAGACAACATATTCCATGATCTTGATTGATTCCACTGAAGTCATTCTGGATAAGCCCAAATGGCAAATACCTCCCTGAATTGTACATTTACGTAGCATTCAAATTTTCCATGACATTCCTATGAAACCTCACAAACTTTTCAATTATTACACTGGTCTATTTTGAGATGTTTCATAAATGACACCTTTTTCAATAATTTACATATACCACCATATGCCAAGTTGCCAACTAGTTACCTATTAAACCTGCATTCATTATCACGTACATGTACATAGTCCAAAAATTGACATTTGTGATCCGAGCACAGATTGCCTCGGCAACAAATGATGAAGGTTGGAATTTTCATCAAAACACAAAATCTATTAATTTATAGACCTACAATATATCAGTTTCAATTAAGTTTTTGACAGGCATAATGGCCATAATCTATGTGTTTGGTATTAGATGCTTTCATGAAAATCCCATTTGGATACCTAATACAAGCATATGTCCAGTAAACCTACATGTATGATGATATTATGAACTGGCCAATAGACTTCAGTTGGCAAGAATTTCATTTCGAGTAAAATGCATTTAAATGTTCTGCATTTTTCCCAAACACCTAATCAAAATAACCTACAACAATGTACGTAACGTGAGACACAACCCTAAACCTAACCCTACACATGCATGTTCTTTAATTTTGTATTAAAGTGCACCTATCACATGGAAAATACAATATGTGTATAGCTAGATCATGTTTAAAACCAACCTCAAAAGAACTTAACCTGCCATATAGCTAAACGGTAAAGGAATACAGGGCTTACATGAAACCCCAGTTGGACTATTTTATGTGAGGGTGTACAGGTGCATTAACTAGTCTACTCAGCAAGATGTTTTACTCTTCACTGAGAAAATATTTAAGTTGCTATCTCTTTGTAGAAGTAATATTTGATGCTCATATATTTGATATCTCAGAGAAACGCAGCATGGAACCCCTTACATTACAAGCAAACTACATGTATCTATAGTGATTACAATTTTCAGAAATTCATAACTTTCTCATTTTTTGTTTGATTTCATTAAAACTTTCAGCAGTATACTTCTCATATTTGTCTGCTTTCCTCTAGAGTAGTTTGCTATCAAGGTTGGATTTCCCTTTAATGAACTTCCTGCTACTATAATACCAGGCATGAAAATCAGTATTGATTTTATTATTTACGATATAAATCTACGTATCTACCTATTCTACTTTGCTATTGTTGCACCTCAACATTGCATAACCGAAACTTAAAACACATCGCCAAATTGCTCATACCCCCCCGCCCAAAGGCGCCCTCCGTGACCCTTGCGTCCGAGCGCCGCCAACGTAACCTCTTCCTCTTATCACGAGTTCCCTAGGACACACCTTGGTAAAGGCGCTGGGGATGGAGGGAGGGAAAATAGGTAGATACGTAGATTTATATCGTAAATAATAAAATCAATACTGATTTTCATGATTTACATCAATAAATCAACGTATCTACCTATTCTACTTTGCTAAAGACCAGCACAGATTAAAGCCGGGTGGTAAAAACCAAGCAAACATATCAACTTGATGAGAAATAGACGACGAAGCCGACTTCAGAGAAGCGACCGCAAAAACTCGTTCGCCCGCGGGCACATCTTTGAGGCAAAAAACAGTAAAAGAACTTGGAGACTTCCAAAAAGCTGCTTTACAGATATCTCGAACTGAAACTCCGATGAAAAGAGCCCAAGACGTACTGACACTGTGAGTATCATGGGCACGAGGAGTCCTGCCAGGCGTCAAGGCCTCAGGGCCCGCCGCCTTGATAGCCAAGACTAACCACCTGGAGATCTTATCCCGAGATGCCGCCGAAAGTGGCTCACGAGAAACCAGAAAGAGCTGATCCGACTTGCGAAAAGGCTTCGTCTTGTAAAGATACCATTTGAGGGCGCGAACGGGACACCACAGTCCGTCCCCGAAAACCGAAGAAAAATCCGACAAGGGATGAAGCACCACTTCCACTGAACCCGACGTGTCAGACTGATTCTAAGCAATAAAAGAAGCCTTGGGAATCAAACGAACCCCACGTCCTTCCCAGCGGATATGCCCAGGGGTAACTGAAAGGGTATGAAGTGAGCTCCTACGCTGACCAGAAGTGATTGCCATGAGAAAAACCGTCTTGACCGTAGTAAGCAGAAGCGTCGCAGAACACAGCGGTTCGAAGGGAGGGCCAAAACCTTGGGTAAACTCCACACTGGCGTCAGAGGTCTGAAGAAGGGTCTCTTAAGGAAGAAAGACTTCAAAAGAGCCGCTAGCTGAGGAGCAGAAGAAACCGAAGATAGCAGACCGATAGCCACAAATCGTTGACAGAGCTCTCCCCTTGTCATACAAAGAGATCAGAAAGTCAGCAATAGAAGGTAAAGACGCCTCTCTAGGGGCGACGCCCACCTCCTCACACCAAGTGTGAAAAACATCCAACCATGAGCTGAAAACCGTCCTGGTCGACTCTCGTCTACTCTGGACTAGAAATTGCGCAGCACGTTCGGAGAAACCTGACGAACGAGCCCTCTTCCCGATAACCGCCAAGCGGTCAGACTGAGGATTTCCGGCCGCTGGTGTAGAAAACCAGACAGAGGTTGCGACACCAGATCCGGATGACACGGCAACGACCACGGAGTCCCCACCAGGAGGGTCAGGAGGTCCTGAAACCACGACCTCGCCGGCCACCAAGGAGCTATGAGAATCATCATCGCTTGATCTTCCCTGATCTTCCAGAGCACATGGGGAAACGACGCGAACGGGAGAAAGGCGTAAGCCCTCCATCCCTCTACGGGATGGCGCAAGCGTCCAGAGCAAAAACTCCTGGTTCTCGGACTCTCGAGAAAATCGAGGAAAACGATGGTTGAGCGAAGTTGCGAAGAGATCGATGTCGAGAACACCGAACACTCTCCTCAGTTGCCTGAAGACAGTCGGAGTCAGAGTCCACTCCGAGGGAAGGCACTTGCCTCTGGAGAGAAAGTCCGCTAAGATATTCTCTTCGCCCGGGATATGTGATGCAATCGGGAACACCCTCGCCCCCTTGCACCACGCCCAGAGTTGAGAGGCCAACTCGTTCAGAGCCACAGAAAGAGTGCCTCCTTGTCTGTTGATGTACACCATCACCGATACGTTGTCCGTAAGAATCAGAACCGAACGACCCACCCGACGAGCACGGAAGTGACGAAGCGAAGCAAACACTCCCATGAGTTCCAACACATTGATGTGGGGCAGAAATTCCAGATGACTCCAGTCTCCTGAAATCATTGACCCCTGGCAATGACCTCCCCAAACCAACAGCGACGCGTCCGTGGTGACGGTCACGGAAGGGAGAGGAACTCGGAAGCGTCCGCCCTGAAGGAAGAAGGAACGACGAAGCCAAGGACCTAGAAGACCCTTGATTCTGGACAACAGGGGGATCCATGACAAAAGAGAACTCACGCTCGGCTGATAAAACTCCAACAGAAAGAGTCGGAAGGGACTCATCAATAGTCGACAATCTGGAAGCAAGTCGACTAGACTGGAGAGAAACCCTAGCCACTGAAGCCAACGCTCGGCTTTCACCCGACGTGCACATCTCAGAGACCGAGCAGTCCTGACTATCGTCTCGACCCTGTCGAGACTGGGACGAGCCAGCTGATGACGAATGTCCAGCTGAGCACCTAGGTAAGACGGCGTGCGAGTCGGAACGAATTCTGATTTCTCCCAATTTATGAGAAATCCGATATCTTGAGTCGTACTGATCAGAATCTGCATATGATCCAACAGCCTGACTGACGCCATGACTCTCGTGAAAATCCGAGGAGCAGGGCGCAAACCGAACAGGAGCGCTCTGTAACGGTAGAAATTGCCCCGGCACATGAAAATAAGCGTCGCGAAGATCCAAAGAAACCGCGACGTCTGCGGGATTCAATGAAGAAAGGATGGTTGCCAGATGATCCATTCGGAAAAGAACCTTTCCCAAATGAAGGTTAAACCGCTTCATGTTGAGAATCATTCTCAAAGAACCCGAGCACTTGGGCATTACGAACACCGGCGACAATTCCCGTACCACCGACAGAACAAATGCGTCGCTGGTGATCTTCTCCCACGCCGGGAGAAATCTCCGGAGCCGCCCGCCGACCTAAGACCCAAGCACTCGGGGGAAGCCATCTCTAGAGAATGACTTCCCACCACCACGAAAGGGAGTCCGGGAAGATAGAAGAATCACGGTAAGAAGAACCTCTAGACGAAGGACGACCACGATCCTGGTATTCCTCCTCGGCCGGGTACCAGTCCTGAGGGCGGCCCTTAGACTGGACGACATTCTTACGAAAAGAACCCGAAAACTTCAACTTTTCTTACGAGGTCTGGAGGAAGGAACCGGCTCTTGGACATCGCGAAAAGCAACGGACAGGTCTCGAGCCTGCTTCTCACCATCAATCTCGGCTTGCAGTAGAGTAGTGAAACTATCTCCACAAAGGTGGGGGCTGGCCACTGGAATCTGCGGAAGCAGTCCTGGAATTTGATGCGGTCGAATGCCCAAAAAAGTGAGCACAGCCTCCCGACGATACTTCTCGATGGAATGCGAAGTCACCGCAAGCCGTGAGAAAAGATCAAACAACAAAATGTCACTTTTATCAAAAGGACCACGAGTCCCAAACTTCTTCCCCAAACGACTGGCCACCGCCACAAGTTTGGGAGAAACCCGTTTAGGACACAAAAACAAAACCGCATCCTGAGGAACGAAAGCGTACTTGTCCACCTGCCGCTTAAGAAATCCCGTCGATGACGACAAGTCTTCTGCGGCATTCACAAATTCTTCTTCGTGTAGATCAGGAAGAAACAGTCCCTGAACCGCTGAAGAGTCCGAATTAGAAGACAGGAAGTCCCGCCGCCCCGACGATAACACCGGGACGACACAAGAAACGGGCACATAATTGTGAAACAAGGCTAACGAATCCGCCGCCAGAGACACAAACGGAGTAGACGCATCATCCCCCGCAACTGAACCAGACGACTGAGCGATGGAACCAGTGTCCCAACGATCAACCGAGCCCCCCCTATCTTGACCAGATAAACAGGGACGATCCCCGCCTCTCAGAGCGCCCAACGAAGCGTGAGGCGGAGAAGCAAACAGAGAGGACCCCGACCGAATATGACAACTCGAAACCCGCACCGGCGACTGCTCAGGCGAGATCGATGCATCTTCGGAAAACTCCGAAAATAAATCAACCGCGATCGGATCCGAAAGTGAAGTAGGACGAACCGGAGGAGCCGACTCGGGCACCGAAGATCGAAAAGCGTCAGCAACAGCCCGCATCCAATCCGAAAAATCCGGCGGGGGTGGAGGCACCGACGGAGGGAGAGTAGCCACCAAAGGCGGACCCCGAGGAGCCGCAAACGGTTCCGTAAAATCAGAGCGCGGATTCTTCGAAGGATAAACAAAATCCGAGGAAGAACCGGCCACAGCGTCCCGGGAACCCCGCCTCTTACGAGACGTAGCGGTAACGTAAAAGGCCGAAGGAACGGGACGGTTATCCGATAAAAGCCCGACGGTAGGAGCCGCAAACCGAATCGGGAAAACGGAACATGCACCGACGGAGAGGCGCGGTTAGTTGAAGCCCCAGGATCCGACTCGGCTGCACGGGTACCCGGACCGAAAACCGAAACCGGCAAATCCGACAAAGGGATAGAAGAACCGATCGGAGACCGGTTCAAGTCCGGATCCACGGAAGCAACCCGAATATCCGTCGATGGCTTTGTGCACCGACCAAACAAAAGACCTGACGGAACAATTGTTGGCGGTGCAGAACTAAGGCCCGTTCCACCCAGAGTTAATACCTCTGGGTTTCCGGGAACCGTCTCGAGAGGAGATAAAATCGCCCCCTCGACCATTCTCATAGGCTTGCCTTGCCCGCAAAAATGTCTGCTGACATTTGCATCCCCGGGGTTTGCGGTGTCACCACCGCTCCCGAGGGGCGTAACTAACGAAGACTTATTAGTAGAATCCTTCGTCTTCGTATCCTTCGATGGATTTGTGCACCCACCAAACAAAAGACCTGACGGAACAATTGTTGGCGTTGCAGAACTAAGGCCCGTTCCACCCAGAGTTAATACCTCTGGGTTTCCGGGAACCGTCCCGAGAGGAGATAAAATCGCCCCCTCGACCATTCTCATAGGCTTCCCTTGCCCGCATCAACGTCCACTGACGTTCGCATCCCCGGGGTTTGCGGTGTCACCACCGCTCCCGAGGGGCGTACTTATTAATAGAATCCTTCGTCTTCTTTCTCGCGACAGAACTTGATTTCTTCTTCGTGAAACCTGCTAAGAGAAAATAAGAACTGCGAGACATATTATAACCTGCGGGAAAGAAAATTAAACAAAGGGTACGAGCAATTATCAACAAGAATTAAATAAACTACCAGTGACTAAAACACCCCACCGACTACCCCCGCACGCACCCGAGGCCTCGGAGGAGTGAGGACAGGCAAACACGAAAGCGGAAACGTAACAGTAGTCGGCAAGAAAACGTTCTAGAATACTGATAAATAAATAAATTCACGGAGTGAAACTACTCTCTAACGAACAGGAAATCGTAGAGAATATAATAAAAGGCGAAAATGCGAACCAAAAAGTGACTAAAAGAGGAAAAACTCTTCAACTTTTGGGAGCGATTTTTAGTGTAACTTATCCGTTCGGATGCGAAGAGATAAGAGGAAGAGGTTACGTTGGCGGCGCTCGGACGCAAGGGTCACGGAGGGCGCCTTTGGGCGGGGGGGTATGAGCAATTTGGCGATGTGTTTTAAGTTTCGGTTATGCAATGTTGAGGTGCAACAATAGCAAAGTAGAATAGGTAGATACGTTGATTTATTGATGTAAATTAAACAGTAACTCAATCATTTTACACCAGGAACTGATGACGAGACATAAAACAACCATACCAGGATACATACAAGGTGGTCCAGGTTCTAATTACAAATACAATTTTACTGAAATCAATATGTTGGATATGATTTTTGTTCCTCATTTTATTAACAAGTGTAAACAATACACATGTACTTCTTCGTTCAGTCTTGAGCTCTTTTTGGATTTGATATTGTTAAATTGTAATTTCCTTGTCACGAATTTGATTTATTCTATCGTTTATTACCAGAGCTTAATCGCTCATGGCTCCCATATATGTGTTCACTGTCTTTAAGCCCTACCACTTAACAAATTTAAGAAAGAACAAAAGAATTTAAGTATCGCCTACACAACAAAAATTAACAAAAGCAACAGAAAAATAAGAAGATTTTACATGTAAATGCTATAACCTCACAGAGAAGAGAAATCAACTGTCAATTTGCAATATAACTATTTCAACAACTGAATTCATAATATTACAACTTTCTGTTTTTATGGTTTATTTTTGTCAGTTCCACCTACAAAATTGTTTTAAAACGTACATGTAAAGTACTTAAAGCCACACTGTCCTACTGGTAGCTACTTACTCCCTCTATATAGAAAACAATGCTTAATCAATGACAATTGGTCCCACATGATCCTCTTTTTCTTATGTTAATTGAGAGCTGAGTAGATGAGATAACCACCTGTCCAGTAACCTTGCAGTGTGGTCTAATCCCTCCTATAAACTAGTACATATTTAAGCCTTATATAAAATGGATGCTTTAATGTTGGCTAATGTAACCACATTAATACTAAACAAGAAAGATCCAAATTTGTACATAAAGTAATATAGTGAATAACTATTATTGCCACACAAGCAACAAAATATCAACTGACATACAAGCACTGTTATTACAATCCATTTCCATGGTATGGAAGCCCAACATATGGGATACAGACGGACAAAGTTGACTGAGGCAATCAATGTGATATTTAATTCATGACTCAAAACAATCAATGCCTATCTAAAAGAAGCCATCTGTTTCATTAGCAAATTGAAGTGAGCGAGTACAATGGGAGTGCAAACACTAATGCGCTTACTCTCGTGCTAAATGGCTTAGGAAATGTATTTGTACCACACCCCAGAATAAAAGAAGACAGAAAATTAAATCTATCCTATAATGGCCAAAATCTCATTTATAAACAGATGGCCCTGAATTGTACTATGAGAACGAAATTGAGAATCCTTCTGAAAAATATCAAAATATCATTTTGTATTATTCATATAATTTACTCATGGTCATCATCATACATGTATGTTCTAAAATGAAAACGGAGTACTGTAAATGGGTAATAATATGACTATGAATAAGAAATTTGAAGCAGATGTACACCTACTTCGGCAATTCACTTTCAATTAAATTCAATTTATTGGTTACACACAAAAACAAATATATTATTGGAGTAAAAGTCATTCTCTTGCTGTTTCCATAAAAATACAAATGTCAAATAGCAATATATCAACATATATTTTCACTTTATCAACACTTCTAGCATCAATGTGTATGTATTTTTTAAAAAGTGAAATAGGTAGAATTGATTTCTATGGGTTATGTATGGGGGCGTGGGATGATTTGTAAAATGGAAACCCATGCCTCTCTATTTCCTTTATAGATAAGCCAAAAATTCTAAATATTTTGTAATTCCATGCTTTGTTTGAGGTACTGGTAGTGATTGCAGGAATTAATAATAATAATAATATGAGATTTGTAAGGTGCCAAATAAAGTTGAATAAACTTGAAATCAAATGCCCAAGGCACACTTGTGAGAGAGATAAAGATAAAAAGGATCACATAAAAGTATCTGTGTTATAAACAAAGGAACAGAAGTTAGATAGAACATACAAAAAAGATAGAACATACAAAAAAGACAGAACAATTATTTATATGCCAAATTAACCAGATGTGTTTGAACATTATTTTCAAACACTTGATCTGCTATACGAATCTCTCAAGAGAGCATTCCATAGTGAAGGCCCTGCATGAGAAAACATTCTTTTCCTCCACTTACATGTAGTATTGAGCATGGGAAGAACAATAAATCCAGAATTTTGAGAGTATTTTGAGATCTGGACAGATTATTTTATCAAGTAATATTGTACTGTAGAGCAGAGCCATGGAAACAATAAAATAAAATCATCAGATTAAAAAAAAAAAACATGCGTTCACTCATGGGCAACCAATGGAGTGCTTGGAGAACCGGTGTGATGTGACAGTGTTTGTTGAAGAAGGTCACTACATGTGTACAAGCAGCAGCATTCTATAAATTTGTTATCGTACAAGCTGATTTTGAGGTCAGTTGAACAAAAGATTTAAGTCAATCTGGATAAAATTTCCACTACAAACTAATTACCTGTATGAAACATGTAGTGACAAAGATCCTCAGCTTCTGTCTTTAATAGATGCCATCCTCTTATTAACCCCCTCCCCTGTACCCCTGCACAAATCACATTTTCACCCATTGAAAGATGTAATACGGTATTTGATTTTGGTATCACACAAACATTTCAACATACTCTAGCTGAAATTATATTTAGCTTTAGCATTCAATCTGATTACATGGTTTGCCAAGATCCATGATCTTTGATAAACATTCAGTCGGGCAAGACAAAATACCATTCTCATAGTCTCATTCTCTCCAACTTCTATTTTTGTGGGAAATATTTCACACTATGCTTGTTTTCATGCCTTTGATTTTTGTTTCCCCTAACCTTTTGGACTAGTTCTAGTTCATTGCACTTGCCATGGTTTAGAAACAGGTTGACAAGCCTAATCGGTGATGTCACTTTATCTCTCGTTTGATGGTGTTTGACAAAGCATAGAAGGAAATGGAACCAGAACAATATGATAGCATTTGGCCCTGCAGCAAAAATTCTTTCAAAATGACTGTTGTGCTTGGATGTTGCGCAGGAATAGTTTGACAAAGAGAATCTCCTTCTGTTTGTAAACAGCAATGAGAGTCTATATTTTACTTTGAATAATGATTTATAAATGTAGCTCACTATAGGCCTTCACCCTTTTTTTGGGGTTCTAATAAATATTTGAAATTCTGCAATCTTGACAATTTACATTGGAAGGGGGGATACAGATGTTGTAAGGTACATGTAATGGTGGGTTTATACATGTATTGTTCTGTATTTTGTCCTTGTTTATATTATATTGTGTGTCCTTTTTACCTGAATTACATTTATAAAGGTGATTTACATTTTACATTAAGTGCAGGAACTAGATTATGTAAAATACATGATATTGTAAGTTTACCTCTGATTCAAAGACATATGAAAATATGTAAATATCCCAATAAGTAAGAGTTCCACTGAAATCATTTGTCATGAATTTATGAGTGGCCCTCAGAGAAAATACAGCCACAATTGGTCTACTTCAAAACTTTGGTATGCAACTACATGCAGATTCACCTACGTCTACAGGGATAAAGTTTACCCACTCGATCCAACAAACTGGTATCGAGCATTTTTATTTTTGAAGAACTTAAAATCCTAAAATAACAAAACAGCACCATCAGGCCCAAAGGTAAATGAAACCCAGGGGTCACTCACGGACAGGTATTAGGATAGCAGGATTGATTTAAACTATATTCAATATTATATATTTGTATACCTCATATTGTACATGTAGACATAACTGAAATAAGAATTTTACATTTGTAAACTTAATTATATTATATTATACAACATAGTAATTAAAACTATAGTATGTAATACAACTGCAAATATGTGACCGAGGCTGAGCAATTCATTAGCTTGACTAACCTCGAGGACTAGGTGATTATATATATGAAGTTTGATATGATATATGAAAGATTAAATATTAATTAAAATATCATATTTCATATAGTCACATCCACTCACACCACATATTTACATGCACTCCACATAAGACAACATGGGACATAATCCACAATTTACCACCATTCCACCAGCAAGCTATTATACCAAAATATAATACTTATAGTGAATACCCTTCGAGGTCATTACATCAACATGAAATGCAACTACCGCTACCACGCAACCCCGTTCATGTTCACCGTGCACCCTCTCACACAACTGGAGCGGGCGTCCAGTGTAGCTTGCTCCCGCCCTACCTGGCCGAGGGTTTACGAGGGTTCGGTGGCTCGGTATATGCGCTCATATTCATCGGTTAAAAAACTAATGAAAGACCTAGAAAAAGAACATGCATAACATAATTACCTGTCTGTCGACGTGATCTAGATTATCTCGCAGGTGACACACCGTTTTATAAAGTAAAATAGCCTCAATTGTTGTCTTCCACCGTATCTTCCAAAACTACAGGTGCCGCGGCGAGATATAACGCTCGACTGGCAAATGCAGCGTAACTAGCTAGCTGGAAACATGGAAATAGAGAGACTATCAAATCGACCCGATTCTGGACTACGTGTTATACCAAAAGATGGCGCTATACACATTTTGGGGATGGTGGGATGGATGAGCTCTGTTGCATAAAACTTAGCAATGATAACTTTACAATCAACCTTTGCAACATCACTCACTAGCCAATCAAATCAAGGTTTTTATGAAAGGCTCTTATCATTATTGTAAGTTCTTAGTTCTTATTTTGGTGTAGGTTTTCCTTACTTTTGTAATATCTATTTTCATGTTTTTATGTCTATAGGGACCCCTCTGTAAACCAGCATTGTTAAGTTAACAACGCTGAGTAGGGCCATCCCTCCGTGTTTCTTTTGTTTGTATAAGTGTGTCTTTATCTAGAAAATTATCTATCTTTAAAACTTAGAAAAGAAGTTATTTTTTCGGATTTTGAAAGAATGTTTGGTTGTCCCAAGGACTATCAAAATTCAATATGTATAAATTTCTTTCTTTTGTGTACCAGGTTCTACATTCACTGCTGCAAATTTAAGAAAGAGAAACCAAATTTCCAGGGTCTTATATCTTTGATAAAAATTAAGTCTAAATCTGAATATGTAATTGCAGCCAAATATGGCAAGTTAAGCCTCCATTTTAAAAAGTTTATATTTGAGTTGTAGTGGACTATATGATGTTTTTGTCATTTCACATTCCTGTACATGATTGTAAATAGCCAGTTGGCTTTTATGTTATTTTTGAGTACCCAATAAAAAAGGGAAAAAAAGGAAAAAAAAAAGAAAAAAAAAGTGTGTCTTTATGATTGTAAATATATATATATATATATATATGTTGATGTATTTTTTAAATGACGGAAAATAAATACAATACAATACAATACAATACAATGAAAGTAATTTTTAATGGTAAAGTTCGCATCAATGCTAAGTTTTATTTAGGGGTCGTTATATGACAACCCCTCAAAGTAGTGGATCCAGGGGTATTGATTACACGATGGGGGGGGGGGGGGGTATAGTGGTAGCATTATTAGCTATGTAGTAATAGCAGTAGTAGTATAGATATATTGACTGCTATGAGCAGGGGCGGCAATCCCGGGGGATAGGGAGACACGCCCCCCTCAATTTTTTAGGGGGGATTATCCTCCCCTCAAAATTTAAAAAAGTGCCAACAAAAATGTTTAGTAAATAATGACTAGAGACTGCAACACACTTTTAGGATCTGGAGGGCCAACGAGTGCAGCGTTTAGACAAATAAAAATGCGATATACTTCTTTATTGCTTGCAGCGAGGAGCCATTGCGGTCCTTCAAATCTTCTCTGTTGGTAGCTATGCTCCCTCGCATAATATCCTACCCAATGTACAAGTAAATACTGAGAAAAGTGAAGTGTAAAAGTGTACAATTATCAGGGATGATTTCAATATTTGTTTCACTTTATACACCATATACAAAATATTGCTTAAGCATCATGATTTGCAGTTGGGTTTGATTCTCTAAAAAATTGTTTGCGAGCGAGCGAGGAATTTCTTAAAAGATGTGTGAGTTCGCAGTGCGAAAAATTACATCTTATAAAGAGGAAAAACCCAAATCCTAATGGGGTAGCACATAATGGAAGACTGGAAAGACCTTTGATATAAAGTAACATAAGTATATCATCTATAGATGCGTGCGAGCGAGCTTTGGGGGAAATTGCTTTTAGTCGCTTGAAATTAGCTAAGGCGCGTTTATTGATTGAATGATTGATTTATTTATTTATTCATTTCATATAACAATTGTTTGCACAATAAAGAATATAGTTGACAAAGTAAGATCAAAATTATGAAATGAAACAGGAACCTACTGGAAAGCAAAGCTTGTTTTTGTAGGTTTCCAAGAATAAATATAATATGAACATTATCATCATAAATCATTTTAAAGTGTCTTAATAATCACAGTAAAATAGATATAATATAATAACATATTTTCATAAACCATTTTAAAGTATCTAAATAATCGTTAAAAAAAATACAAGAAGAAAAGAATGACAAAACGGATTTATTTCTAACTAGATCTGAAAGAGAGTTCAAAAGAGGAAAAGGGGACACTTATCAGAAAAGAAAAGGAGCATGTGCCAAAGTATAAAGAGTAATTATCAGAGTTGAAAATGGGGCACTTCTTACACCCTCAAAAAGAGGCACTCACCAGGGATGAAAAAAAATTCAGCCATGAGACTAAGAAATGGGCATTTGTCGATGAAAAAGGGGGCCCCATAATATTTTAATAGGGGCATTTATAAGATATTATTATTATATATTGTTAAAAGGGACTTATCAGAGGTAAAAAGAGGCACTAGCTTGTCGCATCTGAAAAGAGGCAATGACCAGATATGAAAAGGGGGACTTATGTGAATGAAAAAGGGGCACGTGTAATAAAGGAAAATGTGCATTAGTTAAAAGAAAATGGGCACCGATCAGATTTTAAAGGGGCATTTATCGGAGGTGTAGGGGGCACCTATCTGAAGTAAAAAGGAGTAACTTCTCGTACCTGAAAAGGTTCATTAACCAGAGAAGGGGCACTTATGAGAAGGGAAAAAGGGCACTTTTCAAAGTAAAAGAGGCACGTACCCTTCATATTTAAAAAGGTCAATTATCAGAGGTGAAGGAGGCACTTATCAAAAGTGAAAAGAGGCACTTCTCGTACCTTACTAGGGGTACTTGCTAGAGATTGAAAAGGGCACTTATGAGAATTGAAAATGGACACTTATTGCAAAGGAAAATGGGAACTTGTCGAAGGAAAAGGGGCACGTGTCCAAGTAAAAGGGGGCATTTATCAAAGTTGAATAGGGGAAGGTGCACTTTTACAAATTAATAGGGGCACTTGTCAAAGTAAAAGGGGTACTTCTTAAAAAATCATAGGGGCACTTTTCCTATGTAAAAATGGGCACTTTTCAGTTGCTTGAAAAAGTGGGGGTACTGTGCCCCCCTGCGCCCCCCCCCCTGGGAGGCGTCATTTTTTTTCTGCGGCACAGATTGGGGCTTTTTTTTAAAAAGAGGTCTTGATTTAACCCTAACCCTAACCTTAAACTTTCCCATAGTCTCAACACGCACTTACCCCAATCTGTGCCGCAGAAAAAAATAACGCCCCCGGGAGGGCCGCCTCTAGCTGCCTGGGATGGCGAGGCTCATCTCCCTGGAAATATTCGAGAGGGAGTCTGCAGGAAATAGAGGGAGAGAGAAAATTAAATATCCGTGCAATATGCCCTTTATATACAACTTTACTTTGTGTGAACAACCAATTTTTTTTCTCTGAATATAATTCTTTGACTAAATTTCTTCATAGCCTATGAATAATGGGGGATTGACAGGCTTCTTCAGTTCTCAAGTAATTGTACCATCAATTTTGATAATATTTTGACTTGACTTTTGAGTATAATTTTCATTAGGAAATGATATCTGAAAAAAGTTACATTGAATGTACATTTTAAAAAAACACCACAAAAATTGGAGAAAAAAAGATTAATAACTCAAAAAATGGATCATCAAATAAAAGCAATCTAACGTGTGTTCCAGACAGACGGGACGGGACCTAAACAGATAATAACAACACAACACAATGACAGTCCCTCTTCATGGACATATAGCCACGCCTCACGCACAACCACGTGCTTTTCTATTGACAACATTTACAGACTGGTGTAGTTTCTCAGAACTTCGGTAGCGTGTGAAGTTGTGTACATTTGTTCAAAAGAACTTGTATATATCACACTTTGCGCGCGGTTATGAAAGATCAAAGGTTATACAAGGCATTTAATTTTAGCGCGAAACAAAACCATAGCATTGCATTGCATGCACTACCTTTAACAAAATTCTGCCGTGGCCGTGAACGTATATCAGCAGGTGAATAGAAAGTGAAAATTGTCTCGGATTGTCCTATTCCCCATCACGTAAGTAACTTAAGTATCAAACATTCGAAGGTTGAACAGTTAAATCACTTTATCAGTTTACAGTTTTAAATAGATCGTGATCTTATAAGACTTATATCTTTGAGTTTGAGATTAATGTGAATTTCAACGTTCGATCAGGGCCAGGGTTGCGCTCGCGCTCAGCCTCAGCTCGGGCCAGGCGAGGTATCTGTACTGCACTGGTAAAGCTAAGCGAGGTAGTGCTGCTGCAGCTGAGCAAGTGAATGTGCCTCTAGACCAACTACATCTTCTGTTAATGTTTGGTCTTAAATAGGCTGGGCAAAGGGCAAGGATGTGGTGAAGCCAGAAATCGTCACTTCTGACATGTCACTCTCTGCAGAATATAACAGAAAACTGAAAGAATTTATTTTAGAACAACTGGAATTGTTGATAAAGTAACAATTAGAGTCTAGATTCTAGATCTAACGTACTTAGAGTCTAGATCTAAGTAGGGTGTCTGATCGCGCACCCGATGTTGTGTGCTAAAATTCTTCCCATAGAGATTGCACGCATCCCTATGCAGTCTACGTGCATTGCGCGACCATGCAAAAAAAGTCAAGTTTTTTTTTTCAATTCGAGATTCAAACCTTCATCTGTTGTGATCCTGAAGGTGATACTCAATAAATGAGGTGTCATATGAAAGAGCAGGTGAATTCCAATATTTCCAAAGGGGCGTAGCTAGCCCCCGAAATTCTAAAAATATCTTGGTCAAAACAGCAATTTAAACATTGTGTCCTGGCTAACTTTGAGGTTTGCCACTTTTGAGATATGACGCCCCGATCGATAAGTAGTCCCAGTCCTAAGGAATAATTCTATGCGCTTATATTTTCGCTAGCCCCCAGGGATCACAACTGATAACAGTTTAAAAATACCCTTCCCGCTATTTGGTGGATCAGCTAATTAGGGGGCGTGCGCTCCGCTCAGTCCAAACCATGGTTACATCGCGTAACATCTGCGCGTATAGTGATTGAAAGTATGGATAGCCGTTCCGCACAATAAACCCGGAAGTGCATACACGTTATAGTCAATGGCAATATCGCGGAGACATCTCCGCGATATTGCCATTGACTATAACGTGCATTCACTTCCGGGTTTATTGTGCGACGAACGCTAACCATACGAGTCAATGGCACATGTCGCGGAGACAGCGTAGCTCAAGCTGCAAGTCGCGCATTGGCTTAGCAGCATGCGTACGATATGCATACGCTTGCATATCGCGCGATACAGCTGTTTGGCTAAATTTAGCAAAACAACATCACTCTGCGTGGACGTTTTTTTCGTCAATTTTGACCAAAATGATATGAATATACCAGCATTTTGGAGGGGCTGTATCTTTTGATTGAAACATCGGTGAAGCTTCAAATTTGAAATGTATTATTCTGATTACACTTTTTATTCAAATATCAAACAAAAATGGTGAAAAACGATCCCAAATTGAAAATTAAAAAATCGTTCAGACACCCTAATCTAAGCAATAGTGCTTGCAGAAAGCATCGTTACTAATGCTATGCATCGCCAAGAGAACAAAATACAAATATAACATTAATAATTATCACAATAGCAGCCTGCCATCAGTGCGCTGCTGCGTGTTTACTTATTTCATCTCTATTGATATTATGCTTCTCAACTAGGCCTATCATAATCACCTGATCACCTGTCATGAGCATTGACATTGTCTACCTTGTTCCTGGATCTAGTTGTAGCTCTAACGGTTACTCTTTTATCTCATTATTTCTGTTTTTTACTTTTGCTTTTTTTATAGACTCTAACAGTTAGATCTATATTTGTTTTATAGAAGGCAGTCTTTCAACCAGGGATTTCATGATGTCTGAGCAACAGAGGGATGTTCCTCTGGAAGTTGTTGACAAGTGCTCAGAATCAGATGAAGTGATAGAATCACTTCCCTCTTGCCACCCAGGAGCCTTAACACCAGGTAAGCTAGACTATTTCAAAAGCATTTATACATTTATTAAAATAAATAATGCAAAATTTTAACTACCGGTAGTCATCCCCACTGTAGTCTACTAGACTAGAGTAGACCTCTGTTTGTTTTCTTCTTTTTTCTTTCCTTTTTCTTTGTGTTTTTTTTTGTTATAGAAAATAATCATATCGATGTGCAGTTATGTTGCATAGGTCAAAACTTTTAGGACATGATTTTTATTCATAACCTTAAAGAGTGTGCATATACATGTTGTAATATATTAAACAAAACTAAATATGACCAAGTTGAATTGCACTCTGGCTAGAATAAGACCGCTCCAGTTTACGAGGGAACATACAATTACACAGGATTGCCACATGAGTGATGAGGCTTGAATTAATGGCAAATTGTTGCCTCCTAATCCTGTCAGAGAAACTTCGAGAAGCAGAAATGGCATCGACCGGTTCTGAAGCTAGTGACAGTAAGATGCCAGGAGGAACATCTGGTAGGACCTCTCCTGCCAGCAGCACTGGGCAGAACAGTGATGCAAGCATGAGTACTGATGGGGATATGATCATCACTGACAGTATGCGTGCTGAAGAAGAAAAGCTGAAACAGAATGCAGAAGAAGAGCAAAAATCACAAGAGATGGAGGTAGGATCTGCTGATGTTCACAAAAACAAAATACTTATTAAGTTGAACCGATTTAGAGGTAGTTTCATTTATATTTTATAGTAACACCAAGTTTTCAAACATGTATCACAAGTACCTTTTGTTGTTTTACTCATGACTGTAATTTATCATAATCCATTTTTGTTTCTTTGTTTCAATATTTATAAGAAGTCTTACCATTATTGGCGTACAAAATTTTACGAACTTCAAAAGTATGACATTGCCATTGAATTGTCCTATGGATTTGGCACTCCAATAGTTGGCCAGAATAGAGTCATTCAATCTACTTCTAGACCGTTGAATTGAACAGGTCTATTAAGAATTGTTATGAACATGTAAAAAGAGAATTATATACTGGACTTGTGCCATTTTTGTTGTTGTAATCAATATGAAACATACATATATTGAGTTGGATTGGCTTGACTTATTCTCAATGTAATCTCTGTATTGCATTATCGTTGCAGTCTGGTGATAGTTGGAAGACAGAACTGGAGGAGCAGAGGTACAAGAGGCTTCAGCATCTGCTTCAGAAGAGCAGTATTTATACCAACTTTCTGCTCTCCAAGATGGATGAACAACAAGCCAAGGAACGCAAGAGACAAGAGAGACAGGCTCAGAAAAGGAAGGACGAGGAGAAGAACCAAAAGAAAGAGAAGAAGGCTGAAGAAAAAAAAGAAGTAGGTCATATAGTGGATGAATGTATTTTTTGTTTGTATTTTGATTCTGTTCTTTTTAATAAATGAATGTATTTGAGAGCAGGGCAAATATGTCATTCGACAAGTAGATCAATGAAATGAAATGAGAATAATTTGATTTCAAATCTTCATGCCAAGAAAAGTAAAGATGAGTGAATTGCCCTTAAATAAGTGAAAAGATTGCAAAGTTTGGATATATGTATTTGTGTTAGCCTTTTTTGGTTCATTTTTAGTGCAATATTAACCT
This sequence comes from Strongylocentrotus droebachiensis, assembly GCA_035222895.1. Lineage (NCBI taxonomy): Eukaryota > Metazoa > Echinodermata > Echinoidea > Camarodonta > Strongylocentrotidae > Strongylocentrotus > Strongylocentrotus droebachiensis. Next base: position 333,862 of record JAVYIG010001208.1, read on the forward strand.
CAGTAAAAAGGGGTTACCAAATCTCACCAAAAGAAGTTATAATGACTTTCCCTTCTTGGCAGGTCACATTTGTATGTATGGTGGTGGTCTGTAATAACTTGTTTGTCCCAATCAATTAGCACCTTAAGCTTCTCCCAATTACAGCTCTACAGCACACAATGGATAGGAGTAAATCCCCTAGCTGACCTAAGGCCAAATAAAAAAACAAACATGTTTAGCGTCCTGTTTTTTCGAAAAATAGGAAGGAGGAGGCCCTTTTTATTTTTTATTTTTTATTTCAAAATGGCCGCTCAAAATGGCCGCTCGGTACATTTTCCCTGACAGTCGGGGCTATTTTTTTTTCAAGATGGCCGCCGACAATTTTTTTTTTTTAAAAATCAGAAATAGAGCCATTTTAGCAGTTTTCATGTTTTTTTTCTTTCAAAAAAAAAAATAGGAGGCGGCCCCCAAAAAGGAAGCGGGCGGGGACGCTAAACATGTATATTTTTTTAAATGGCCTAAGCCTTTCTATTACCTATTGGACAAAGGACACCAACACACTTTAGTAAGTCTCCATTGTAGCAAAGAAAGGAGAGCTATTAGGAATGTAAATTACAGCTTAACATGCCTCTTAAATCCAATTATTTTTAATTTTTTTCAGCAGCTAGAGACACCCAAAAGGTCGAGAAGAAGTGCAAGAAAACAAGATCAAGAAGATAGCCAAGGTATGGATGATGGACCTCACACTATATTTTACCACCCTTGTAGTGTTTTCTTTTCTTTTCTTTGACTTTGTGAGCCTTTTCAAATTTTCATCATAGAAAATTTATTAAAGAAGGATAACAAAGGAAAAAAAAAACGGGTAATTTCATTAAAATAAGCTCTGGAGGCACCGTAATCGGCCTGAAATAGTTATGCTGTAGAAAGACAAGTCATTTGGTTTTAATCTTTGGTCTTCTCTTTTTTCTTGTCCCTCTTTCAATTTTATATCCGATCAGAATAGAAACAGTTGTTTGATTATGGACATAATTGAGAATATAAATGACCCTCAGTTTTGAGTTATGAGAAGAAAAAAGCAAGGGAATGTTGGTTAGTATACTACTTTAAACATGTCATACAATTAGTTTTGCTTAGCATTTAAATTAAGTAAGTAACGATTAAGACCTGTCAGGAAATCTCTGGGTTCTCTCCCATTAGAACTGATCACAAGCTTATTCTTTAAATGAAATCATGAACACTAGTTGCAGTTTTAATGATGCTAAAATTCAGGATGTTCCTATACAAAGCTCTCTCACATTACTGGGCCACTTTGGTGCAGTGAATTAAGGTAAATAGGATCTTCCAGTTCATTCTAATTCAAATGCAAAAATGTTCTATATTTAAAATCAGATATCAAAATTATGAAGGAAAACTGTTCCTTTCTATGGACATTTTTAATAATGCTATGAAACTATAGCTGCGCAATTTTTGTCTCGCCTGCGTAGCAAAAAGCTACGGTTAAGTTTTTGAATTTTTGATATAATTTTGAAAGTATAAGTTCTTAGTTAATGAAACTTGGACTATAGGGTTATCAAGTATCCCCAATCATGTGAGTAGAGTTTCAGGTCACAAAGTCAAGGTCAAAGGTAATTTCAGGTCAACAGACTTGGACTATGTTGTGGCATCATCATCGAAAACTTAACCTAAGGTTAAGTTTTTAAATTTTTGATATAATTTTGAAAGTATAAGTTCTTAGTCAATGAAACTTGGACTATAGGGTTATCAAGTCTCCCCAATCATGTGAGCAGTATTTCTGGTCATTAAGTTAAGATCAAAGGTCATTTTAGGTCAACAAACTTAGACTTTATTGTGGCATCAACATCAAGATTTTGAATTTTTAGCATATTTTCAAAATTGATTGTTCAAATTCCATGAAACTTGTACCCAAGGGTTATCAAGTATCACAAATCATATGACACAAATTCCAGGTCACAAGGTCAAAGGTCAGTAGACTTGGATTATGTTTTCACAACTTAATATGAGAATTAATAATTTTTTTAATTAATTTGTTCATATTTCATTCAAGTTATCGATTGTGTTACATTTAATAGTAAATAATTCTTCTGATGATTCTTAATCAATATTCACTTCAAAATGTGATTATATTTAGAGGATTTCATTTTTTGGGGCCTGCTAATGGGCCACCCTGCCTATGAATAATGTTCCAACCTCAATTTTTCATCATATCGAATTGCGTAATGCAGACGAGACCGCCGAGAGCGTTTCCCTTGTTTGATGTAAGATATTATTGTCTGTTTTTTCAGAAAGTGGCAGCAGTCAAGAAGGAGCAGGAACGAAATCACCAAAGGGAAAAAAGCAGAACAGTGAAACAGGTAATATAGGAGCAATTAAAATTCATTACCCATTTTGTTATTTGGAATATATATGTAGGTGATATTATCTTGCTGTAGTAGCTCTTTAATCGCAATGAATTGAATTTCTGCACTGCCACTGACATATTGTTTTGAGTATATTGTATATGTGCACTGTATGTACAACAACAGTTGACTGTGGCAGTTACCTGTTTGTTCAATTCGTTGATCATAGGTCAGGTGGTGAAGGAATAGTATAAAGAGCAAAAGCTGTCTATTAAAATTGTTATTAAACATGTTATATCTTGGCATTTAGCATATTTTAAGATTTAATTTCTAATGAAGGCTTGTATGTCTGAATTAAAAATAAACATTCTTTACATTTTGAAATCATTTTGTATTGAAGTTAATTGCATTGAATTGAGTTGGTTTATTGTAATTATATCACTGAACATCCAGCCCAAGCGCTGACTCTTTTCAATGTACAAAGCAAAACTGAACAGAAGTTCCTGTTATCAATCCTTATGTCGAAATAATAAAATATTTGAGTAGGTAATATTCTTCTACAGCTTCAAAGAGTTGGAAAGTGTAAGGTAGAAGAACCGAGAACGAGTGAATATAATTAATTAAACATTCTTCCTTCTTTCTTTCTCTCTTTACGTAAATGTGCAGATTCACCTGGGAGGGGCAGGAAGAGGAAAGCAGATACTTATTCAATTGCTGATTATTTGAACAAAGAGGTGAGACTCGGTTGACTTGCAAAGTCTACCTACAAGCAGTTGACATTCTACCCCCTGCATATACAGTTATTTCACACACTTGATTTGTCATCAGTTTGATTTTCAATAGGAGTTCAGAAACAGCATATTGTAAGTAAGAAAAAAGTATAGACATGTATATGAACGGTTGTAGAGGTTATTAAACCCTGAATGTTATTTGGCAAAGATTGTTTCTAGTCTTAATAATTTTCAATTTCAGACGCTGACCAAGACATCTAAGAAGCAGAATGTAGATCAAACAGACACAGCTGCAGAACCCACGGACACAACAACAATAGATGCTGATGTTGATGTTAAAGCAAGTAAAGGCGACTTTGTGGATACCTTCAGCAGGGTGATCAATGGAGAGAAAGTCTCTGATCTTCAGCCGGATCTCTTCTCTGGTGGTGTGCTTAGACAGTATCAACTGGATGGCATGGAATGGCTTAAGGTAAACAACCATGACCTGCATTACATTAATTAATACAAATGTACATTTCACCCTCGCAACTTATGTATGTGATTGTTGCTCTGACATTACTTCATAGATTATTGCTCCAGGCACTATTATAGCAATGATGTTCGCTTGTCTGAATTTCAGATTGAGATGGGATCACTAGGCCCATTTGGTATTGGTATTGTTATTGTTATTGGTATAATGTGATTTCAATTGTATGAGAATGGTGTCAATGGTATCTTAGGAGATGAAATGGGACTTGGTAAGACTATCCAGTGTATAGCACTGTTTGTTTATGTGATTGAGATGGGATCACCATTCCCATTTCTTATTACTATTTCATGCTTATTGCAGGTGCTGTATGAGAATGGTGTCAACAGTATCTTAGGGGATGAAATGGGACTTGGTAAGACTATCCAGTGTATAGCTCTGTTTGTTTATGTGATTGAGATGGGATCACCATTCTCATTTCTCATTATTATTCCATGTTCATTGTAGGTGCTGTATGAGAATGGTGTCAACGGTATCTTAGGAGATGAAATGGGACTTGGTAAGACTATCCAGTGTATAGCTCTGTTTGCTTATGTGATTGAGATGGGAGTACCAGGCCCGTTTCTAGTGTGTGCTCCACTGTCTACTGTGCCTAACTGGGTGTCAGAATTCCAGCGATTTACCCCAAAGGTAAGTTTGCATTAATACTTTCGATGATGCCAACATTATTTTTGAAAATGCTGAATGTAATGTAGATCATGGAATTAATGAAAATCAATCAAAATTAAATTCATACCTTTTCCAGAGGTTGCCTTGTTGTTTGTTTATTAAATAGAAATATTTGATTTCTTGATTTGAACAAAAATTGCTGAAATGGATTTAAGACATAAGCACAATTTGTAAATTGCTGCTTTAGAGATAATGTTTGGAAAAGACTATGCATAGAATCCATGGACTTTGTGTATATGTTTTAACATCACTTTCAGTTATAAAGTTTAACTTGATTCCTTGTACCTGGAGATTCTCGTGATGATGGAAAAGGAGGAAATGATACACTGAAATGGCTGACTGCAGGAGGTGGTTGCACACCATCCCATTGCAACACATATTCATTTTAATATGTGCGTTTCTACGGGATTGAATTCATAAAACAATGATGAGATAATTATGACATCAATTACTTCATAAATTGTTAACTGATTTTATTGCATCTGTAGATTCCAGTGTTACTGTACCACGGCACCAAAGAGGAAAGAGCCAAGAAAAGGAAGCAGATTCGTAAGAAGATTGGTGAACACCAGTCTCATCCCATCGTCATCACATCGTATGAGATTGTGATGAATGATAGGATTCATCTACAGGGGTTGCAGTGGAAGTATGTCATTGTTGATGAGGGACATCGTATCAAGAATCTCAACTGCAGACTTATCAAGTAAGGATCAGGACTTTGTTGTGTTCTCTGTCTCTAGGGTATATCGTATAATCACAGACTTTTCATATCGTTCTCTTTCTCTGTCTGTCTCTCTCTCTCTGGGGCTCAGTCTTTGTATTTTAATTTTCTTCACTCTCTCTCCCTTTCTCAATCTCTCTCTGTCCCCCTTCCTACTCTTCTTTCCTTCCTCTTTTCTTAGTTCCCACAGTTTATTGTAATGTTGCTGGTGTTTTCTCTAATTTTTTTTGTTTTATTGTCCACTAAACATATGGGGTAAAGAAATTATTTGAAAATTGAAATATATTTATCCAGCTGGAGTCATACCATGAAAAACTTATGTTTGGTTATTCTTTTAAGGTAGATCTTAGGTATACGTATGTATTTTATGTTGGTGATACCGCTTGCTACTGACAGTCATTCAAACAAGTTCACAGTTTCACTCATTCCTTTTGCAAGAAAACAATATGAAATTATGCAAATATTCGTCTATGACATTCTCAGGGAGCTGAAGTTGTACCAGACAGCGAACCGTCTACTGCTGACAGGTACACCTCTGCAGAACAACCTTGCTGAGCTGTGGTCCATGCTCAACTTTCTCTTGCCAGAAGTCTTCGATGACCTCAATACGTAAGTCTTCTTTTCTCTCTTTTCTAGTTCATAATGTCTTGTGGAGGAAGAAGATCTTGAAGATGCTTTGATTGAGCATTCAAAGATTGTATTGTCTTCTATAGGTGGTCTAATCTGTAGTATCTTACAGCCCAAGGATATTGAACAAAGAATGGGGCATATCGAGCTTGGTGGCATTTCCAAACCTGAGAACCATGAACCATTTTAGTAATTCACTTATTTAACTGTGAAACCAGAAGTTTTTTGCCTTTAAACTCATGAATATTGTCAATGCCAGCCATTTTTGTTGAAAGAAACTTTCATGAATCACAACTATGGTACTAACAAAAATGTGTTGTTTTATCATTCCGAGACGGGTCATTACTTAAAAAAGTTTGATCAGGTGATTGTTGGTGTTCCCACAAAAAGGTTTTTTATTAATATATGGGAGTGACATGTTGTTTGATGGTTTTTATTCGTCTAGATTCCAGTCATGGTTTGACTTCTCTACCCTGTCTAAGGAAGGTGGTGATGAGGCTATCATAGCCCAAGAAAGAGAACAACATGTCATCTCTATGCTCCATCAGGTTTGTATACAATTTACCTCCCCCCCCCCTCCATATTTTGTCATTTGTATACATTCCACTCTGACTTACATTTTTTTGATGTTTTCTGTGTGTCACTCTCGGAGCCCAATAAAACAAGAAATGTGGTTATAGGTAAAGCCCAAGATAAAGATTGATCATGTCCTATATGTCCTATAGGTAATGGTGTATGAAGGAGATATGCAATGTGTGTTGCCCTGGATGTTTAGGAATGCTCAGGCTGTAATATGTGTATTTTATTGAATACACTCACAGAGCTGCCAACCATTACGTTTTTGCCGGAATTACTCCGTTTTTTCCTCCAAATTACGTATTACGTTTTTTCTTCACAAAATACATTTTTAAAATTAAAAAAAAAAAATATTTATTTATATATTTATTTATTTATTTTTTTTTACATACCGCACGTCAAACAACTGCCCTAAAATGGTAATTTGATCACAAATTCAATAGAAAACTAATTTTAAAACATACTTGGAAGAGAAAAATATTCTCAAAAAAAATGAAATGCCGATAATACCAAAATAACCACCAACAAAATTACCTGCTTGTATGGAAAAAAACAGCATGATGAATGAACATTTCTGCATTGGAAGTGTGTCGCGCGTGGTTGTAAGTTCCGTTTTTATGAATTCCTTTTTGGGGCTTGAAATTCCTTTTTTTTTGCCATCATGATTCCTTTTTTTGGTCGCCCAAGGTTGGCAGATCTGCACTTACGAGTAGTTTTAAAAATTTGTTTTTATTTGTTTTGGTTGACTATCTATATTGCAGGTAGGGTAGAAACTTGTCATATTATTTATGTATGCTGAAGATGGCTCAGAATAATTCATATCGTCATTGTTGTATCAGAATGGTTGATATCCCTGTTTCACAGGGTTCGTACGGGTCAGGGAATTTCTGGAAAGTCAGGGAATTTAAAAATGTTTTTTCCAGAAGCAAAAAGTCAGGGAAAGTCAGGGAATTCGTCCATTTCTTCTGGAAAGTCAGGGAAAATCTTTTTTTCTTCAAGATGTTTGTTAAAATGGCATTTAATTTGTCTTGTGAACAAAGGAAAAACACATTTTGTAAAATTTGTGGTTCACATAATAGCTAGCCCATCACAATGCAGTGTAGTACGATGCTAATGTTCTTTTTGAGAAATTTGTGTGTGCATGACTGTTTGTTGACCTGTGTATAGGCAAACTCATGCAATGTACTGAGCTCTGTGAGAGTGTGTGTGTACAGTATTTGTGTGTATGTGACTGATCACACCAATCAGAAACTACCTTGTGAGTGGGCGGAGAGTGAAGCCAGCATAAATTAAACTTGTCAGTGACCACTAGCACAGTACTGAAGAATCATAAATTATGAAGTTTGTTGACCTGTGTGTAGGCAAATTCACCTATTGTGCTGAGCTGTGAGATCGAGAGTGTGCATTTGTTTGTGTGTGTGTGTTTCTCCTTACAGTAAGCAAGTGATGTGACTGATCAGACCAATCAAAAACTTTCCTTGTGAGTGGGCGGGGAGTGAAGCCAGCATAAATTAAACTTGTCAGTGACCGCTGGCACAGTATTGCAGAATCACAAATTATGAAGTTTGTTGACCTGTGTGTAGGCGTGGTGCTGTGAGATCGAGAGTGTGCATGTGAAAGTTTGCTTTATTCTCCTTGCTCCCAGTTCACTGTCTCTCGCTCTCTGTCTCCCATTCTCGAGCGATTGGCACATTTAACTCATCATTCTCTTCCTTCCATCGAGTCTGATCTCTCTCTTCTCTCTCTTTTTTCTCTATTTAATCATCTTTCGACTATTTTTAAAACCTATTGCCCCCCTCAAATCTTGCCTTTATTAATTTTGATCTCTTTCTTTAAAATAATACAAAAATTATTTACCTTTGAAAAGTAGTTTTCGCATGTTTTCTTTTCTTTCTCAAGTTTCTTTCATTTTGTTTCTCGATCCCACCCCAACATTCATTCACATCTCTTTATCTCTTTCACTATCGACTTTCACTCATTCTCAGTTCCCCCAAAGCATGTCGTGCCGTATAATTATTTTTAAAAGGCAAAGATATTCATATTCCCTATCAAAATCCAAGCAGTATTTTTAACTATTGTGTTTACAAACGGCAAGGATTAGTGCATGCGTGCCAGACAGTTGCCGCCCAGCGTGGTGTAATATTACATGTGGTTTCTCTGAACAGGGTGCCTTTGTTTGTTATCGGTTACCAGGCAACCAGCACATAACAAAATGTATGCAAATCTTGGGTTCATGTATAGCATGGGCGCTGCATTCCACGTTTGTTTTTAATTGACAGACAAACGGACCATTTTGAGAAGTGGTGAATGCCTAGCCCAGTATATAAAACCCGGCTGGTTTCGTCTTAGGGAGTGGTCTAAACTAAGCATGTTGACCTGGGACTTATTGTAACCAGGGAGGTGACAAAACCTGTTGTAACTTGATTCCACATTTGGCGTCCATTGTGCGAGCGCGAGCATACAGCCAGTTAGCTAGCCTAGCCTCGTGGTTGCTGCTTTCCCCAAGGTCCGCAATAAAGGCACACTTTTTTCCGTCAGCAAAATATCGAAAGTCGGGGGTGCGCCTTATATAGTCAGGTACAGGATATTTGAGTCCTCAAATGCTACTTTTTAGTGGTTTTCAAAAATTTCTGTGTCTCAACATTAATTACATAATGCAAATAAAGAATAGGATCTACTATTTGAAGTTAAACTACGTTCCTAATTTGAAAGGAAGAGAGTTTTTATGCCTCCGTTACGAAGTAGCCGGAGGCATTATGTTTTCGGGTTGTCCGTCCGTCCGTACGTACGTACGTACGTACGTACGTACGTCCGTACGTCCCGTTCTCGTGATCGCGTTATCTGAAGAACCGATTGATGGATTCCTGCCAAACTTTGGTCATGTATGTATCTTACAGAGCCGGTGAACTGATTAGATTTTGGGGTCACGAGGTCAAAGGTCAAAGGTCCCAGGGCTCATTATGTATGCAAAAACAGCTCGTGATCGCGTTATCTGAAGAACCGATTGATGGATTCCTGCCAAACTTTGGTCATGTATGTATCTTACAGAGCCGATGAACTGATTAGATTTTGGGGTCACGAGGTCAAAGGTCAAAGGTCACAGGGCTCATTATGTATGCAAAAATAGCTTGTGATCGCGTTATCTAAAGAACCGATTGATGGATTCCTGCCAAACTTAGGTCATGTATATTACTTGCAGAGCCGATGAACTGATTAGATTTTGGGGTCATGAGGTCAAGGTCAAAGTTCATGCGGCTCATTATGTATGCAAAAACAGCTTGTGATCGCATTATCATTAGAACAGATTGATGGATTCCTGCCAAACTTAGATCATGTATGTATCTTGCAGAGCCAATGAACTGAGTCGATTCTTGGGTCATGAGGTCATAGGTCAAAGGTCATGGGCTCATTATGTATGCAAAAATAGCTTGTGAACGCATTCTCATTAGAACTGACAGATTGATTACTATTTAACTCTGGACATCTTGCAGAGCCAATGAACTGAGTAGATTTTAGGGTCATGAGGTCAAAGATCAAAGGGTCATATATGTACATGAGAAATTGCTTGTAATCACGATATTCTGAGAACCCATTAATGGATTACAATTGAACTTGAATTTGAAAAATTTCTTCTGTTTTGGTTTGTAAAATTGCTCTATGACGGAGGCATCATTTCGACTGCGCGCAGTTGAAGTTCCATCTAGTTTTTTTAGAGTTTTTTTGTTCAGTCTCGATAAATTATGCCCTGTCACAAGGCACTTTGCCGGCCGAAGCTCTCCCGTGTCTTCAGCTCACTCACCTGTATGATGCAGCTCACTTACACAGGGGATAACGAATCACCACGCAAAAACTAGCCTGTCCACATTTCTGTTTGGACTCGGAGGAAAAAATTCTGTCATCTTTAGTTTTAAAAACAACATTGTTACTGGGTCTAACTTAGTTCAGAAGCACTTCAACTGTGCCTCGTAATAAAATGAAAGTATTTTCGAACACTGAAATAAGAGCCGATCTGATGTTTACAAAAAGACCAATGTTGGCTTTGTTTTTGGTGGCTTTTTGTTAACCAGATCAGATCACGTCTTATTTCAGTGTTCAAAAAATACTTTCACTCTCATTATACGAGGCACAGTTGAAGTGCTTGTGAACTAAGTTAGACCTTGGTCTAGTAACATGTTGTTTTTAAACTAAAGATGACAAAAAAAAAGAAAGCCAGATATTTTTTCAGATTTTTTTTTTTTTTTTTCGGGGGGGAGGGGGGGGGGGGGAGAATCTTCGAAATAAGGGTGCGCCTTATATAGTTTTGTGATTTGCTTCCTAGTATTGCGATGATATATAGTTGTACGCTTTAAATTAAGACATGTTCATCATTGAAAATGGTCATGGAAATTTACATTATCCTGCTCTGGAAAGTCATGGAAAGTCATGGAATTTTAAAAATGTGTAAGTGTACGAACCCTGGTTTCAGTATGATTTTAAAATAATGATTTATCTCCCTATAGATACTGACACCATTCTTGCTACGTCGTCTGAAGGCTGATGTGGACCTCATGATTCCACCCAAGAGAGAACTCTTGGTTCATGCACCACTCACCAAACATCAAGAAAAGTTCTACAAATACACACTAGACAGGACTATCAAGGAGAGGCTACAGGAAAAAGATGTGAGTTTTTCGTAATTATTCATGTAAAAGTGTATATCTCCATAGTCAAGACCAAGCTATTTGTCCCATGTGACCAACCACATCTAAGATATCCACCATTCATTTCGATGGTATGGATTCGATCTAAATGATCAAACTTCTACTCCCAATAGTACTTTTTCAGAGCAAGCTTAAAATGGTTGAAATATCTGTTTTTAAACCAATCAAGCTCAGTTTGAAATTTCAATTAATTTTACATTTCTTGCATAAAAATATTAATAGATAACGTAATATACAAAAGAAGTGGCATGTACCGATATACAGATGTAAGTGAAATTAATAATACATAAAAAGACATCAGTTGGCTTATAAATGATGTGGCCATAACAGCGATATTGACATATCTAATGTTCTATATGTTATTGTAGGAGCCCACTGCTGCGCCTGTAGAGCTGACACCTTCTGGGCGTCCAAAGAGACGATCAAAAACTATCAACTATGCAATCATGATGGATTCGGGCAAGAAGGAGAAGGAGAAGAAAGGCAAGAAGAGGATTAACTTTGAGAAGGAAGAAGATGACATCATCGAGTGGTCGAATATGATGGAGAAACAACTAGAAAAGTGAGTTTATTATTTATAATAATTTATTATTACAAAACATTTTGTTAATTTTGTTACATCACTACAATAAAACATGGAACTCTGGAGTTGACACTTACCCTTACAAAATCAGTGGATTAAGTTAAGCCTGTTTTATCTAATGTCACTTTTCTAGAATATGGGCCGTGGTGATTACATTAAAAAAATTCTGTTCCCATGCACATATCTTATGTGAATGTGCTGATTTATACCAGGGAAGAGAAAGTGATGAAAATCAAGGAGCCTGAAACCTCTGTGCCGAACATCAAGTTACAGAATCCGATGACGCAGATGAGAATGAGTTATAATCACCCCTACTTCCTGGAGTACTCAGAGAGCTAATAATAATGTGAATTAATCAATCTATACAGGAAATAGGAAGTGATGAAAGTTAAGAAGCCAGAGACCCCGTCGTGAACATCAAGCTATGGAACATGATGATGCAGCTGACAAAGTGTTGTAACCATCCTTATCTCTCATAATACCCTTTCATCAATGCTAATAATAATGTGAATGTCTCCATTGATTCCAGGGAAGAGAGGGAGATGAATCTCAAGATGCCTGAAACCTCTGTAGTGAACATCAAGCTACAGAACGTGGTGATGCAGCTGAGAAAGTGTTGTAACCATCCCTACCTCTTGGAGTACCCTCTCCTTGAAACTACCGGAGAATACCGGGTGGACGAGGAGCTGGTCTCCTCTTGCGGCAAGATGTTGGTGGTGGACAAACTCCTGCCTGCTCTCAAGGAGAGAGGACACAAGGTCAGTTCTGGAGGGTGTTTCACAAAGCCTTTTTTCAATGAATAAAGACAAATATCAGTAACAAGTCTGCTGATAACCAATCAGACGCACAGATTTCAGTAGCTTATAACAAAAACTGTCATTTGTCACTGGTGACAAGTTTTGTGAAACAGGGCCCAGTAATCAATGTCACTTCTCATCTCTCACTTGTTTCCTAGAAATCTGCTATGTCAGTTTGTTTCCTAGAAAGATGTATTGCATCCAGTATAAAGGTTACCAATCACTAAAAATAGGTTGTGTTATCTATGTTAGGAATTCTATGATGGTTTCTAATATTCCCAATATTGACTTCTAAGTATTACTCCTGCAAAGAGATATTGCCAATATGAATTCCGTTTTGTCGCACCTTAGTGACTAGTTTGCATAATAGGCAATTCACTTGTCTAGAATTTGGGTCACACAAATTATTACATCTATACTAATTTGTTAACGATATGATCTGTTGTTGTTGTTGAGGTCACTCTGTCCCTTTTAATGATAAAGAAGTGTAATGCTATCTGAAAACAGTTGATCTGCAGCACGACCACAGGGAAACCTCTGAACACTTATACTATGCATAAATTGCTAGAAATTATTCCGAAGATAGTTGAAAAAGATTTGATTTTTAAAATACTTTAATGCTAGGTAAGCATCCAGTATATGAATAGTTCTCACTGCAATGAAGCATACTATCATTGATGTTGTGTAGAGAAAAGAGGACATTCTGTATGATGTTCTGTAGCGGACTGTAGAAAGCTCATGAGTGAGGGATGTAATTGATTATCTTGTTTAATACAAAGGGTGGTACATTGTGATCAAAACATCTCTAAATAATGACAAACGATATTTCCATGATCAAAACATTCTGAGGTGAAAATTGAGTGATAGCTTCCAGAATTTCATAGTAACCTATTAAAATCTCCGCACTTTTTTTCTTTCAAGTTTAAACACATATGTGAAAGATATCTATTGCATTTCTTTTTCCTGTTGTAGGTGCTTATATTCTCCCAGTTTACGACCATGTTGGACATCCTAGAAGACTTCTGTCATATGAGAAGCCATCAGTACTGTAGACTGGATGGAACCACATCATTAGAAGACAGACAGGAGAGAGTAAGTACCTATACAAACAGGGAAAGAGATACTTGCATTAATAGTAATGATAATAATAATAATAATCTTTTAAAGTCCACTCCAAATTTTATTAAACCGAAAATGGAAATTCTTTTTGCCCAATTGATCGTGAGCCCGGCAGCCACTGAGCACTGCTCTATCCCCTTATTGTTGAACGCCAAACAAGGTAGCAGCAACTCCCGTCTTTTAACGTCTTTTGGTATGACGCGGCCGGGGTTCGAACCCACGACCTCCCGGTTGTGAGGCGGACGCTCTACTGACTGAGCCAACACACCGGTATAATGCTTCAATTTTGTGTGGTAATTTTCTTATGTTCTCAGAGTGCACCAAGAACCATGAAGTCACACAACTACTGTAAATAGACTTTAGCATTTGTCTTGCTATGTCTGTGGATTGAACAAATAAGACATGTAAAAGCATCAAATGTCTAAAACAGATTTTTAGGAAAACATATTGTGGTAGTTATTTGTAAAATTTGATCTGTTATAAGCATTGTTAACATCAAATAGATACATATTTCATGACATGCCTTTTTTAAGGATTGTTTTATTGTTCAAAGTGCGATCAGACAGGGATTTAGGTTAAAAACTTTTGCAAATAGTTTGTGATTTTAATCTCAGAAAGCATGAACCATCATGTCCCGTATTCTCCATTTGTTTCATTCCCAATGTTTTCTGTTTTGTTCTTTCCTCAGATGAAAGAATTCAACTCCAACCCAGATGTGTTCCTATTCTTGTTGAGTACTAGAGCTGGAGGCTTAGGAATCAACCTAACGGCAGCTGATACTGTTATCATTTATGACAGTGACTGGGTAAGCTGATTATCTCTATGAACTTAAATTATTTTCATACAAGTTACTTGTAATGAGGGACGTCTGTGATATCTAACAAATTACAGTTGTTACTTGTATAAAAGTTAACAATTAATGTTTTAGTCAAGTCGGGCCTCAAGGCCATATTTAAGTGCCAGTGGCGTAGAAGTTAGTTACATGTACAACACCAATGGAAAGAAATATTTTTTAAAAAGGCCTCTTTACTCAGAACTGCTGGGCTTGGCTACATCACTGATAAAAATGTTGATTTCAGCTGCCTTTTTTTACCTACAAAGTCAATGGTGGTGATAGGTAATAAATGAAAAAGCAAACTGCAATTCACATATCCTAAATATTGAAAAGAATGTTATGCCTATAATGAAGTCCTTTGTCAACACTTTGCAATTTCGACTTCTTTCTTTGTGCTATTGTGTTCCTGCTTCTATCAATTGTGATCTTCATTTCTGTTTGTATCTTCATGCAGAATCCCCAGAGTGACCTTCAGGCACAAGACAGATGTCATCGCATCGGTCAGACCAAACCAGTGGTCATCTACAGACTGGTCACTGCTAACACCATAGATCAGAGAATTGTAGAGAGAGCTGCAGCTAAACGCAAGTTGGAGAAGATGGTCATTCATCAAGGTAAATATTTGATTTGATTTGATCTGAGCTTCCTTTTATATTTCTTTTTTGATGGTACCTATTGCATACCTAACTGCAGGGTAAAAAACATGTTATATCTAAACTGGATAGACTTTCACATAAACATAGTTACTTCCAGATTGTTCTGTGCGATCAAGTCCCTGTTTGAATTTATAAGAGCAAGCCAGTGCAATTTCTGCCAACTAATTTTAGGTGACAGTGTACTCCAAATGATTTTTTTTTTTTTTTAATGCTTACTTTTCTTCACTATGAAATGTGATGTAAAACAATGTAATATTTGTTGTTGTTTTTGAGTACCGTTCTTGTGTACTGTTCTTTTGTTTCATAGAGAAATTACTTGATTTCTTAAATTACATATAGTGATATTCTCAAATTCTCAAAGCACACAAAATTTATCATATTGTGTTTGTGTATTGTATATGCTTTGTCATTAACATCATTTAATTATAATCTTTTTCCTTGTTCTTATGCACTAGGTAAATTCAAGGGAGGCAAGAGCAACCTGGCTAAGGACCACACATCACTGCTCAACCCCAAGGAACTCTTGGCTCTCCTACGCTCTTCAGATCATAGTGGTGAGGTGAAGAACTGCCGAGAGAAAGGCATCAGTGACAGTGACCTCCAACTCCTCCTGGACAGGTCAGACCTCACCGCAGAGCAGAAGAAGAGGAGCGATGAATTGCTCAAAGGGTCAAAGGTCAAAGAGGCCCAAGAGGATGTCAGTCAAGGTGCTGAAGAAATGCAGATGGAAGCCTGAAGCGCAACAAATCTTAGGATGTTCTGCAGTAATGTCTGTGTGCACTGTAGTTGCGCAGGGCCAGCTGGTTCACCATGCACAATGCCGAAAGTTCCCGGTATTGCGCATAGAAAATATATGATAAGCTAGCCCTGCGCAGGTAAGGTGCGCATGAACCATTCTGTAGAACATCCATAAAGCAAGACGGATCATAGAACTGGAACATGTCCATCAGGCAGAGAGCCTATTAAACAGTACTATATACAGTATTATCAGGC
This sequence comes from Strongylocentrotus droebachiensis, assembly GCA_035222895.1. Classification (NCBI taxonomy): domain Eukaryota; kingdom Metazoa; phylum Echinodermata; class Echinoidea; order Camarodonta; family Strongylocentrotidae; genus Strongylocentrotus; species Strongylocentrotus droebachiensis. The sequence goes on from JAVYIG010001208.1 coordinate 349,734, forward strand.
CATTGTTTCATCCTGTATCTTTTGTCTACATTTTCGTTGATAATTTACGTGATGACATCATTTAAAAGATGTTAAGTGATTTGTACATGTCACCTTGAAAGTATGCAATGGAGGTGCAACTACAGGTATTGAAATTCAAAAGAGGTACTGCTTGCCTATTGATGAAAGTTACTGAAGTGCCGTTAATGATATATCATCTTGTTTTTATAGTAATTCAGTGTGATCCTGTGGAAATTGTCACTCTGTGCAACTTACCCTTTTACCCAACTTTAATTGATGCAAGTAAAAGCAGCTGCTAATAAATCTTTTTTAATTTGTTGGTGCTGAGTTATTTCAGATCTAAATGATAAAGAGGTTGACTATTATGACAAGTATTATGAAGAGAAAGGAGAGGTAGTTCAAGACATACATATAGTAACATCAAGAATATAATCATATTCATCTACATGTAGTTCCCTTGAGTGTAGGGCTTGTAGGAATGTATGTAGAAATAATATATTCGTACTCGTAGGGAGATTTCACTAGTTACGACTTCATGAAGATGTATGAAATATCTTTGTTTTAGAACTAGAGACGTTTTCATAGAGTGAACTTTAAACATGAAATGCATGATAATTGACTTTTTAATGAGAGTGTAAAGTAAAAAATGTACAGATGATATATTAACTTTTTTATCCTATTTAACATTTAAAATATTTAATGAAACTTTCTTATCGTCTTGTTTCTTTGAACATTTAATCTCTTTTGTTTTGTTACAGAATTAATTCTCTTGGATAACTTCTCATGGTCCATAGCTATGTGGGATTATGGCGAACATCATAGAAAATGGAAAAAGAAGAAAAAGAAAACGAAATACGAATATGAAATATCAATATTAATGGGATCGAATTTACTGACATTGCTGGATACTTTGATTAAATTGACTCTCAATTATACTCTGCTACGTTTAGGTTTGTCAACACGAAAATGAAGTATATGAATGCGCCTTTTCTTCACCCTGTATAATCCGTCCTATTACATGCAATGTTAGCATAGACAAACATGACGTGTGCTGAGAGCCAGAAGGGTGTTAACACGGATAAAGTATATGAGTGAACACCCTTGCTACTATCGGCAGTCACATCATGAATGCATGAAGGCAAACATGGATGTAATTATTAAGGTTCATCTAGGTGGCATGTTAATACACTTATTACCTGCCGTGAAGTATAGTTTCATCCGAAAGGATCAATCAAAGACAAGACTCACGCAAAGATTACTAAGTCACTGTTTCCTGTCTTGTTATGAAATGTTTCTCTGTTGTTTGTAGTTTAGTTCTTTTATTTTATCTTCCATTTAGTTCAAATTATCATAGATTCCTGTCCTGGTTGAAATTCTGAAAGTGTTTTAGCATTTCTTTTCTTCTTTATGTTCATAGTTATTAAGTTCATTTTTGTTTCTATCAGTTTGGTATATTGTATTTTAATGTGTTTGTTACATTATCTAACATTTGATTCTGTTATAAGGCTGGTTGTACCATCCCATACATTGAAGCCACTCCCATCTCAACGTTAACAATGATGATCATGAATCGTTTCCATATCACTCTCCATTCGTATATGTGGTAAATGCATTGGAAGTAGTTTTGTACACGTTTGTTCCAGCTCACCGAGAAGCTATTGAGCTTCCCTCAATGATCGACAGACCTCAACAACACAATTGTTGAGGCAGTAATATTGGCTCGTTCAGATATGTGGGAACTAAACGCTTCAAAGGTCCTATTCACTCAGCTCTGTGTAAGAAGATACTGTAATGTGAGGCAGATCACACAAATAGGTCATTAAACAAGCTGCTGTTTACTGCGTCATATCTCAACAGGGCCTTAGATGTGATGTCAATTCATCAGAAGCCATGTGGGCAATGTCAATTGTATAGTTTTGCCAAAATGTTCTGGTGGGACCACTTTCATTGTTTAAGTTGGACCATCATCAAATGCTAAAAACAAATGGAACTCTTGCTATTAGAACTTTGTTACCAAGAATGTATTTTTTAAAGAGAAGGATCTGTCTTTCAATTTGGTAGAAGGGATTTCCCCCATAATTCTCACTTTTGAGATGGTTGAACAATAACTACCGATACCTTAAATATGCCTCAGAAACATCATCCAGGAAAACATGTACATATATATATCAACACAAGTCTCATATTCTTGTAAATTCTTTGTCTTCCAAATGTGTATAACATGTGGTATTATCATTTATGCAGAACTTGTTTTATGTATGGAGCCTATTGTATTTGTATTATGTAATAAAAAGTTTTTCAAAGATCTAAGAAAAATTGTAATCTTTTATTCTTCACTTCTGAAAAAGCAATCGGAATAGAGTGGTGAAGTGTGACGTCATCAAAAATCTATTTTTTAGAATTTCTCAATTTTTTCTTCATTTTCCGAAAGAGCATCAAAAATAATGTCCGAATGTCAAAAATCAATTGAACATGTAGTATTGGCTGAGATATGATCTGAATAACTATATGTTCTATGGAATCTCAGTGTTATAATGAAGAAAAATTTGAGAAATTCTAAAAATAGATTTTTGTGATGTCACAGCTTCGGTACTCTATATAACAAGATGCAATTTGACTGCCAATATATATCCCATAACTATTTGATTTACACCATTAGTTGTTCATACCCTCTTACTTGGACCAATTAGGCAAGTCAACACGACCTTTCACCAACCCAGTCTCACTCAGCGTAACTTCCAAAAGTCAGGGGCGGATCCAGGATACAATACTGGATTGCAAACGGTGATGTGGCGACTTTTGAACAAAGTGAATATCTGTTCTAATGTCCCATAATTAAAGAAAATTAAGTGTCCTAAAATTTCAGACACTCCAGTTTTATGTGAGTTTTAAGTCAAATCAAAAGTTATGAATATTACTTATATATCTCAAATGTATTTATTAACAAAAGCGTGTAAGAAAATTACATGACCAATTCAAGCTCTTTTCAATACATTTTTATTCAATGAATATTTTTCATAGTTAGAATAACATTTCAAAACAGATCTTGTTCACATATTATCAGACTTCCTTAGATTATCACATTTCCATAAATGTATCTCATTTAACAATTTTGTTTGAAGGAAGAACCTCATGAAAATTAAAAAAAGAGATACGTGTAGCTGAGAGGATGATATTTTGTATGAACTGTGATTTTAATAAAATTGTTGATACTGGACACACTGGTACATGTACTTTTTTTTTTTTTATAGTGGATGAGGTGATAACCAAGACATAATGACATATGACTGCTTCATGCTCTGAATTCAATTGATGCTTACTATTTTGTCCAAAATATCCTGTTCCAGATTTTCACTCAAGTATATCCATTCAATGAGTTTCAAATAATTTTTTTTTTAAATTTAGCACAAGTAATAAATACACCTTGGTTAGTAGCTCAAGCTGGGATGTCAAATATCATTTAGCATCAAGTTCTCCCTTCAAACAGATAAATGCTCAACAAGATACGTCTGATTACATGTGAAATACAAAAAAAACAAAGTCGTAAGTTGATCAAATCATTCACACACCTACACGCAACAGTGGGGGCTTTAGCCCCCTTACATCCCAACTCAAAGGGGACTGCATTGAGGCCAATACTAGATTTGTCTGCCATTCAACAATGTAAATGCACATCTACAAAATATTTTTTACATATGCCGCCTGTGAGAAAATGAAGTACATATAAAACATGTAGATATGTAATCACCTTTCATACATACTTTCTTACAAGCAATCATTGAACCTTCCACTACTCTAGGATGTACTCCTATGTCTCAGCACGATTCCTTGTTTATATCTTAATTATCTATATATTTAATAACCAATGTAGTTCAGGTGATTTTTTAGATTTTTAAAATTCTTTCTAATGAACATTTCAACGTGAAATAAAGCATTCCAATTTTTACTTTTAAACTTACATTCAGGCCATAGCTTTGGGGAATTTCCCCCTTCAATATGATTACATTTATTCATCAAGTTGATTTGAACATGCTCAATTTTAAACCTCTCCCTTTCCCAATCTCTACCTCTTGCTGTGCCAGGAGTGTTGGCATATTCATGCTTTTGACGAAATATGAACCAAGTTTATTTTCAAATGTATGTGTACCTGTATACAGAGACATTGCATGCCATAAAGTAATCAATTTTGCAGTTTTTATCCAATGGTATTTGCACAAACTGTTGGATTACATTAAACAAATTATGTAGCTAAACTGTTTGCTGCTGTTCATATACATATGAGAAAGCATCTTGTAGAAATGAAGTTGGCGTTTCTAAAGCCCTCTGCACACTATACGATCTGACTACGATCCAAACTTTAAAAATATTAATAATAGAGGATCTCAATATTCATATGCTACATAAAATCTTAATTCCAAACTTCTTTAGAGATGGACAAGCTAAATTGGCTCAGAATCAAAGTGATGTCAGACCATTTGTGCGATTGTTTACTATTTGAAGCCGATAGGATTTAATTCAGACTAGAATCCTTAAATGCAAATTTGATTGTTGGTATCCTTATCCTCTTTCAGAAACTAAATCGGGAAGAAGATATTTCCATATCTAACGTAATTGCCATTTCTTCAAAAATTGGATCGTAGTCAGATCGTATAGTGTGCAGTGATCTTAAGGTAACTAGACTCTGGGATTGCTTGATTCATGTCCAAAATGGACATATAATGAATTGATGATTGCTTGCAAGATCAATAAATAATCAACTTTTAACCTTAAACCAAGTCTGTCTGATACATTGGCACAGCAAGGATTGAAAATGTTACGTGGACATGCTCACAGCTGTGGGCTAAGTTAAATGAATTCACAACAGCATACAGCTTAGCTTAGTTAGTTGGGGGGAACAGCATTTGCAGGAAAATGAGAAATTACTATGGAGGTATATCAGCACTAAAACAAAAATCCTTGTATGATCTTGTGACTCTTATGCTTGAAATTGTATCAACTTCTTGTAAAGCACCTAAAATATATATTCTCATAAATATTATCCTCTAAGAAGAAAGGTGGCACAGGTTGAAATGCACAAGTGCTCTTTCCCTTTTTTGGAAGATGAACTTGAATTCATCTAATATCTTTACAAAATCAAATTCATGCTATGGAAGGGATGAAAAGTGTTTGTGCATAGCATGTAGTGCTGATTATGAGTCAGTAGTACCAAATAACAGATCCTTTCTAGAAAAAGTATAAGCAAACTCTACTTGAGACTCTCAATACCTCAGTCACACTGTATGACTGACTCTTAAATCCAAATCGACCGATTTCTGGCCATTCAAAGTAATGAAATTTACTTTTAGTTTGCACAAGACATGACAAAACATATATGTTAGCACTGTTGAATACTGAGTGCATGTCCATTCAACAAATAAATATTACGTAATTAATGGGATATTTGTCAACAGTTCAATATGAAATTGGTACCAGAAATAGCCATTCATTTTAATAATGCAATATGCCCCATGTAGATGATAATTTCCGACTTGTTTTGCTTCACAAGCAACCAATGTCGAAAAAAAGGAAACCAGTGCAAAAAAAAAAGGATGATTAAGGATGATGACTTATAACTTTCCGGTCATTGTAGTAATGGATTTTATGTACATTCCATTATAATTGTCTTTCCGGTCATGGTATTAATAATCGTTATTAATTATAATTGTTTTTCCTGATGTGGCTTAACAGATTGCAACTAAGAAACAGGTTGACTTGGCGTGCAGGTTTGAACTTTCCAGAAAACAAATAAACTTGTGACAAACCACAAATTATAATTATTATGAATATGAAACTAGATGAGAAATATATTATGAAATCCTCTTTCTAAAATAACATATTGATTGAGAAGGCAACTGCCAGCGCATTAGTCATTGGCATGTTTATTGAAATACAAATTATATCAGACTATTATTCTTTTCCAATAGTCCAGGACAAGAAGAACGATAATGCCATACCATTGTGTAATAGGTTCTTTAATACTAATGATGACGGGATCATTTTCATTGTGTTATATCAAGCATCTGCCAACATAACATGTAGAAGGAGGATTTGAGTTTCAAATCGTCTACTAGAAATGTAATGGCCTTGCTTTATCAATGTCCACCACGTAGCAGCATCGATTTGCTTTCCTGTCACTAGTAGTACAATATATGAGTCTTTCTTTTCCTTCTAGTGATATAAATCCATGAACTAGAATGTTTCCTCGTCATCTTCAGCCATCTCTTTTGCTAGTTCAAAATCCTGTTGCTCTCGTTCTCTCCTATCCTGAATTAAAAAATTAGAAGGAAAAAAATTAAATAGATAAATAAACAAGTAAAAACAAAGCGTAGCATCCCCTCACCGGGTACAAATGGCCTATGTACGTCAGAAATTCTATCAAAATTCACCAACAGTACTTACGTTATCGAACGGAAACCACATTTTCAAATACACAATTAGCCATTTTTGCATATTTAATGATATATGACCTTTGACATTCTCCAAAATCAAACTTAGGATATATTGATACTATGTACCTTCATATCAAATTCATTAAAATCCGTCAAGCAATACTAGGGTTATCGAACGGAAACCAATTTTTTTACAGACAGACGGCAGCGTTGCTATATCCCCTCCGACTTTGTTGGCGAGGGGATAATACACAGAACTCGCAAGAAGATTTGGAAAAGCCCCATGGAAAAAGAAGGTATAGAATCGATTAAAAAACTCATATAGGGAATTGAAGAAAAATTATGTTACTAGACATATCTATCAAAAGAGATGGCAAACATCTTACATACTCACCTCGGCCGATTCAAGATCCTTGTTATAAGACTTGGGAGGAAACCTCATTGCCTGTGGAAAAGAGAATTTACTTATTGTATCATACACATATACACTAATAGTCCAAACATCTATTATCAAATGATATGGGTGTGTTGTAATTTATATTTAGGTATAATATTTAAGAAAGTGTGATTTGATATGAAATTCTTCACATCTGAGAGGTATACAAGTAGGAATATTTCAGTCAGGTGAAGAGTCTGAGATTAAGAAAATATTGATCACAAATAATCAGAGAGCTGTATCTGGAAATTAACCCAGCATACCCCCCCCCCCCCCCACATCTCATCCCTTCATGTACATGTCATTTTCACCCTTGATAAAGGAAATATCAGAAAATTCAAATGATCGTACCTTGACTGACTGATTATGAATATCGAGGCAGAAGCTGATTCGTTGGTGGAAGGCAGTCATAGGTTCCCTGGTGGTGTAGACATCAACTGTCTCTTTGGACTGTACATAGCCCTTCTCATGGTCTATACTAGCCTCTATCACACCATCCCTGATTGCCTGGTAGAAGAAAACCAAAAGGAGAAGAAGCTCCAAGGTTACAAGAAAAACCAATGTTTCATCGGGGATTCTTAAGAAATTAAGGTGTTGCATACACATCATTTGGAGTTCATATACTTCCAGCACCCCTCTTTACCCCCCCCCCCCCCCACCCCTCAAAAAAAGTTCACAGTTCTTGTATAGCACATTATATTGTTATACCTTTGAAGAAAAAAAGTCTTAATGTGCTTTATATCAAGAGAAAAATAGAGAGAGAGAGAGAGGAAAACAAAACAAAAAATAACAGTGAATCAACCATACTGAATTCAGCCCATTCCCACAATTTTTGTTGCTGAAAAAAACAACACTATTTATGACATGTGAAGTGAAAGTTTTCACCCTTTTGGCATCAAATATTTTTAATTCTGGAGCCAGCATGTAATTACCTTGGCTACAATGAACTCTGCATCCTCTGGACTGTCCAGCTGAAGCTTTTTAGCCACATCTGAGAGGGAAATCTTTGAGTAGGAGAGACTGATCATACGCACACCAGTCTTGATCACATTGTGATGAAGTCGAATGATTAACGTGTAGGTGAACTCAGACTGGAACTTTGCAGCAAAGTCCTTCAACATCTGGTTGAAAAGACCAAGGTTACCGCTTCTTACAGCTTTATGGAAAAATACATAAAGAGGAGAGATACTGGTTTACATGGGTTTGAGGATGACTTAAATATTGTAAGATCAAAACATTCATGCAATCAAAGTTAATGTAAAGTGGTTGAAGATTTACTAAATTTTCCAATTTAGAGAACCTAAGAACAACATAAACTTGATATAAAAAGACACACCTCTAAAGGAAACAATCCTGTATCCAAAAAGGAGTAAGGTTCTTAATTTGAAGGAAAAAAAGAAAAAAGTTCTAGCAAGATTGCCCCAAAGGTAAATTTTCATACACTAACTGAAATCTTTGATGAAATAAAGGTGTTCCTGAACTATGATATGGGCTCTATTTTGTCAGAAAGATTTAAGGTTAAGGTTAGAGTTACAATTGGTTTTAGTTTAGGATGAGGTAAAGTGTCCGGAGTTGAAGTAAAGAATTTGATTACTGTAGTACATTGATTGCAGAGCAGTTGTTGTTAAACCCCCCAAAAAAGAAGATACAGCCAGAAACAAACGTCAGATCATACAGAGCTGATTTATGCACTCAGATAAGAAGGAATTTTTATAGAAAGAAAACAAGCATGGATGAACTATATTAGTGATATGTTAAGTTGAATCTTACCTTGAGTGAGCTGGAAGTATGGTACCAGTGTTTTCTTGTAAGCACTCTGCCTGAAGATACTCCTATCAGGAATCTCTCCCAGTAAGAGCTGAACAACAATGGCTAGTTTGTGAACCTAAGGAACAAGAATTAAACCAAATGTTAACAATCTTACAAACATCAGAAATGTACAAGAAGTTCCCGAGCAATTGGATTACTTTGAATAAAAAGTTAAGAGCATAATAACTTTGAAGATGTGCGTCTACATTTCAAGTGAATTTACAGATAAAGTGCCCAAAATACAAACATATGTTTTTCAATAACACTCCGCATTCAGACGATGAGGTGTGCAGAATCACATGAAAAGTACTAATATTCTAAATGTTATTAAGGCGAATAATGGACTCCCCATTCTTGACCATCTTCTATTAACATACTGGAAACCAATATATCTTATACATCAAACATTTCTGATGGCTGAATTCACATGAAACCAAATTTTGTTTCACCAGTAACCAACCTTCTCTTCATATCTAGCTCAATAAGAAAAGGGGAGTTGTGGTGAGGTGTTTAGTTTGATTGTACTTACAGTTTGCTTGAATCCTACCGCTGTGTACTGTGGTGCTTTGCGGAGAGCTTGGATGAGGTTCTTATGTGCTTCTGAATACTCCAACTGGATTGCCTTGATTCTTCCTGAAACACAGATTGAACAAACAACAAAAAGACAATAGGTTAATACAATTTCTACTTTCTGGCCTATACTTAGGAAAGCAAATAACATATTTTATATCTTATTTCATGCATGGTACCATGACTTTCTTCTTTCAAGACATTCTTCTTCAATTGACAGTAGTTTTGTTAACCGTGCAAAGAGATGATATGCTTGAACATTATCAAGAGTAAGTAGTTGCATTCCCTCTGAAAGTGTGAACCTTCTATTTGTGATAATGCAAACAGTGAACGTGTAGGTACATTAAAAGTTTGTATTACACATGATATTACACAAGTTTCTTTTTGCTATATGGTATCTGGCAGTTTTTGTTCTCCCTTACCTAAGTAGTATAGAAACCTTGCCCATTCATGATTTGATGCCTGCTCAGGAAAGGTTGACTTTGCAACAAGCTTATCTGCCTGGTCGTACAAGTTGTAGTGGAGGTAGTTTCGCAACAAAAGGTTCTGGAGTGTGGCTTGAGCTTCAGCATTGTGCCTCAGTGTTGCAGTCCTCAGCTTGGCATGTAAAAAACTAAATCAAATAATGCAAAAAAAGATAATAAGGGACTATTGAACAAACCTTGTTTCATATGAAGAAGAATAACAGTAAATGGAATAGATTCTATCCTACTTTCACAATTATCTGTACTTATAACCTGGAGCACATGTGACTGGGAAGGGAAAGCAACTACTGAAAATCAAAAATTAACAGGATGTGTAGGTGTTCACCAACAGCATTGTTTCCCTGACACCCCTTACTCTTTACAAGAAGTGCATTGGGTTTTTAAAGTGTATAAGGTATGTCTTTGCTACACAAAGGACCTCTATTAGTTTCCTATCCAAAGGATGGAATTTATCACAGTATAACCTTGTCTGCGTATATGAAATAAGGGAGGGGCATGTTTGCAGTCAATGGCTTTGAACAGCCATCAGCCTGGGCTAGATATAAACCCATGATCTCTGGTTTGACAGACAGATGCTCTACTCAGCCAATTCGCCTCCTTATTGTTGGAAATTTGTTCTCAAAAGTTGTTAGGTAAATTAAATTCATAGAAACAGTGGGTGGTATTCTCGAAAGCGGCCTAAGTTAAATCAGTGGCCTAAACCTGGTTTAAACCATGGACTATCTTTTTTGCTATTCTCGAAGGCCGCCTAAAGATAAGCCAGGCTTAAATACGTCATAGTTCGGCCTAACTTTAGGCCGCTCAGAGGGCAGGTTTAAATACGTCATAGTTCGGCCTAACTTCGCGTGACATCACGTTTTAGTTATAAATCGACTGTCCGCGGAGAGTGAACGGTAAGTTTTGCATTTGAATTTGTATATTTGATAACAGTTTACACTCTTTTGTATGGATAAGCGCTCATCAAAGTTACACCAGCTAATAAAGTATTTTTGTTACGTTCATGTTGCTCTACTAGTGATAATCTAAAATGCTTTTAACTGAATAAATTTGGGGGAAACTTGGTAAATTTTCATGGTGTTCGCAGACCAGTCCCATACGTGCAAATAATTGTCGGTTAACATTTTCGTTTCCTGAGATTGAGCAATTTCTTACCGGGTAATTTTTTTCTTGCCACTATTGTAATTTCGTACGCATATACGACCTTAACACCACCTTAAAACTATCATTACTAGACGTAGAATCTACTTTTATAGTGGATTTTCGAGACGCTGTTGCCTAAAAGTGGACTAGCAGTATCTTTCGTTCGTTAGCCTCTGATTTGGGTAGTGTCGGCTGTTGTGTTGTGGGTTGGAAAGTGATAACTATTAAGCTAAATAAATGTAAGTATAGAGACAAACAAAATGGAGCCTGCAGAAACACGTGTGGTTGCTTTGGTAGTTTAATCCAGACTCAATATCCATGTGCTTTTAGTATAATGCAGTGAACAGAGGACCCTTGCATAAGTTGCATACATTCATTGTGTGTATGCATAATATGAATAACAATGAACTGTGCCTTAACAGCTGCAGTGCATTTCTAAGTGGCATGTTGATTTCAATTGCATGTTAGTTTCAATGAACCTGTTTCTAAACATAACATTGGCTCCTCTCGTTAAGGAGCCGACCCTACCCAAATCAGAGGCTAACGAACGAAAGAGACAGAAATTTCGGTCTGGTATCACCTCTGCCTGAGCTGCAGTGCTAGTAGTTGTGGCTGTTGGTGCAATAATTTTCTACAGGATGATGATGATTTTCATAACCACCACCCCCCCCCCCCCCAGAAAAACTTTTTTTTTAAAACAATATCAATAGACCTAGATCTAAATTTCATCAATAAGAGTCTAGTCTAGACAGGTCTAATAGAAATTGAAAGGAAATAGACAGAAGCTTCCTTTTTTTGGACATACATTTGCTGATAATGTTACAGTAGTTTTATAGTCTAATAATACTATTAGTTAGTAAACTACAGAGAAAGAGAAATTGTAATTTCTTATCAAATATCAACATATTTTTCATCTTGATTTTCTGCTATTTCAGGTTCTTTTCAATTGATGCATGGGGATGAAAAAGAAGGCCTCTCGCAAGCTACGGTGTCCCGCCTTGTGAAGTCCATCTCAATAACCTTTGCCAGGATATGGGAGCAATACATCTCAATTCCTTCAACAAGAGAGGCAGTCCTGCAGAGTGCAGATCCAACATGAATGTTATAATACTGCCATTTCCCTGGCGTTAATATGGTCGGTGCTATTGATTGCACCCACATAGGCATCTTCAAGCCAGTTGGCCCAACACCAGTTATTTCCTGAACAGGAAAATATATACTCTGTTTTTCTTGGAAAGTCTGCTGGTGAGTAAAGCTGTAATTACGCCTAAATTTTGTAAACTAAATCATGTTTATACAATTTTTATTAAAAGATCTGCTGATTTTATGAATCTGCAGATGTGTCTACAGGTACATTATGAAGTGATTTAAAATTGTTTTGTCTGATGAATGTAGGTGCAATCTACACTCAAACTTTTATTAATTTTACATCGGCACGAGCTAATATTTTCAGCTCAATTGCCATGGCTACCAGTCACTCCTGACAGTGACAGCTTGGTCTAGTCTTTTGGGAGGTACTATCTCTGAAAATAAGACACAAATAATCAACAGTTGATAAACTTCTTTAAAATTGGGGTCAGAAGAAAATTCAAACGTACCGCTAACAATTCTGGACCATATAAGACTTAGAGACCTACAGACTGCAGTACAGTACAGTGCAGAATGTTTTAATTTTACTTTTTCTCCTTTCACAAAGCTCATTTTGGGAGATAACATAAACAAAGACAATCTTTGGTCTAATGTTAGATTGAACTAAAACGGAAAAGTTGGGCTTTAACAATTAGGGCCTTGTAAAATCTACATTCCAGGCTGCGTTTACATCTTAGGTTGGGCCAACAGTCGGGTGGTTATCTAAGTAAGATGTAGACCTCTAGACTTGATTTTAGAAAAAGGGATTAACTTGGCTATAGACTTTAACTACTTAGGGCTTTCTTAGGCAAGGACATGGCAAGTACAACTTGGTGGAAGCACATTCATGACAGAGTACTGCAAGAATGTGTATGTTTGTTCTTGACTTTAAAAGAGATACCGGTAGTCATTCTGTAAATCAATGATTACTAGTAACTGAGTGGGGAGGGGGTGCCTAGTCACTGCCTACATGAAAGGCGCCTTAAGTTTATTTTTAAAGTTAGAATATGATTGACACTATAACTAAGTCCAATTATCAATGGAGTAGATCTTTGATATTTTAATGAGGTCTAAACCTTTTTATTTTTGTTTCAGGATGATGTTCTTCTTCAGTAGAATAAATGAAGGTAAATTCCCTGATAATTGAGACAAATTCAGAGAGAGGAAGGAGAACGACTGAGCTGCTGAATTTCTGACAGGTAGGCTGTACGAATAAGTTGTTGTTTGTATGCCCAGGTACTTCAAGGATGGCATTTGTTCATTCACATTTTTCCATCAATACTTTTATGTAATTGATTATGCACTCCACTTTTACCACAATATGCATGCAAGTCCACTTTGGTCGCAATGTACATGCAAGACATTTTTAATGTTTAAAAGAAATAGGTTTCAATGTGCTTCCTTTCATTCTTTTCTTTTTTCATTCAACAGACATACTTGCAAGGACTATGAAGTTCTACTTAGCCTCTTCAATGAACCAGACTCCATCTGCTGTAACTGTGAATGCATGGGGATCAAAACCTTTGTATTATAATCCTCATAACATGAAGCTATGGTAACAAACAAGCAACCATTGATAAAAAGCCTGATATGTCCATGTTGTGTGTGTGAACCACAAAGCAACCATCACTCATAAGGATGTTTTTATGTACATCAGATGTTCATTGTTTCACTGGAAAAATTGTGATTTTGAATCATTTAAGAAATCATGTTTTATAATGTGTTTTTATAATGTAGTGCAAGTCATGATATAACAGATTCCCTGCAAAAGAAACACGGCTCAAAAGTAGACCATGCTTTTTTTTTAAGAAATGGGAAAAATTAATGTAACAAATACATAACATTTAATTCTAATAGTTTCAAGTAGCAGATTATGAGGCTTAATATTTTACCTTCAATCTTATAATCGTATTCATCGTGAATTACAATCTTTTCTGTTTCAAGAAAAATAAATAAATTGAACATAATTGTTGATATGTTATATACAATATTCCTTTCATATATTTTGATTTTGAGTGTGCATACTGTTGGGTTCATTGAATTATACATGGAAAAAGTCTTGATATAGAACAGTGAGAGAACAGAGAGCGAGCAAGAGAGAGAGATAGAGTAAAAGAGAAAGGAAACCAAATGAGAAAGAACAATTTAATGGTGAGAGAAATAAACAATGCATGTGAGATAGTGTGTGTGTGTGTGAGAGAGAGAGAGAGAGAGAGAGATGAAGATAGGGAGAAAGAGTTGGGGGGGGGGGGGGTACAGTGCCCCCTTTTTCAAATGCTCCTTTTTATATAGGAAAGTTCCTTTTAACTTTGTAAGAAGTGCCCCTTTTTCCATAGGAAAAGTGCCCCTTCCCCTTTTCACCTCTGATAAGTGCCCCTTTAATTTTGACACGCGCCCCTTTTCCTTGACAAGTTTTCATTTTCCTTTGCAATAAGTGCCCCTTTTCACTTTTGAGAAGTGCCCCTTCACCTCTGATAATTGCCCTATTTAAATCTGAGAGGTGCCCCTATTAACAAAATTATCGGTGCCCCTTTTCTTTCAACAAATGCACATTTCCTTTATTATAATAAGTGCCTCTTTTTCATTCTCATAAGTGCCCCTTTTAAAATATGTTCAATGCCCCTTTTAAGGTGCGATATGTGACTCTTTTCACCTCTGATAATTTCCCTTTTAACAATGATACAATTCCAGCAAGTGCCCTTTTTGTTGGTGCTGCCCCCCCCCCCCCCCCCCCGCTTTGGAAGTCGCTCCGTCGCTCCGCCGCCCCTGGACGTCATATTGCTCAAATTGTCGAGGTGATGCATCCTCTCCACACTGCGCGCATCCATTGTCTTAGCCCATTGTCTTAGTGCATTGTGACGTCGCAGCTTCGGTACTGAGCATGTGCAGAAACCGTAACCATGGTGAATAATCCATGGACTAAGTTAGGCCAGGTTTAAACCGTGGATCAGTTAGGCCACCTTTCGAGAAATGAAAATGACTTAGGTCAGCGGCCTAAGTTAAGCTGGCCTAACTAAACCACGGTTTAACTTAGGCCAGGTTTAACTTAGGCCGCTTTCGAGAATACCACCCAGTGTTTCATACAGATTTCCCTGCTTTCTTACCTTCTAATTTGGTCAAGTTTACCGATCAGCTCATAGGCCCTTGAATGATAGAAGTACGCCTTTGCCGACAGCTGATCTAATGAGCGCCTGTTCTGAGCATCTAATTTTTTGACAAGCACATCCGAACACTTGACAGCCTGAAAGATCAATGCAATATGCACAAACATATCATCAAATTTAATAGAGTGTTTCATATGATGATGATTATTCTGGAACTTCTCAACGATGATTCATAATTTCCTTTCAAAGACAATTAGCTGAAAAGATGACAGATAAATGAAATATATTCTTTAATGGTTTATGAATCCAAATACCACCTTTGGCATTTAGATTTCTACTTCATCAATTACAGGTTTTATTAGCACACATCTTTTATTCTGCTCAATCAAATGCCTCGAGAGCTAGCTGATTGAAAGCTGCTTAATTTACATGTAATATAATTTGTATCTGTACAATCAGAAATATGAAATATTTACTCATAGTTCAACCCTACTTTAAAGGGATCCGGTAACTTTGTCTCAGATTCTGAAACAAAATTCTGGATTTAGCTCATGATGCAATGAGAATTATAAACCTTTAGGTCAGTCAGGAACCCCATGACTTTTACAAGCCGATCGCCTGTCTGATTATCAAGATATTTATGATTGGAATTACAAATTTGAAAACCGTTCGCCCGACGGTTTTTTATAACACTACAGTCTATTGGGGAAAACGAGAATGGTAAAACTGGTCACTCAAAGATTTTTACTTTTTTGAGGCACTTCTTGATCATTTTTAAGCGCAATTTTTTAGGGCTTCAATATTACACCATATCATAGACACTGATAACACGTAGGGCCGTGTATCTTAGATTTAACATTGTTAAACGGTCCCTTTAAGTGGACCAAATACACAAACACAGCTAGGTGTACAAAAAGGAACTGTCCTTCATAACCACCCACTGTGACCTAGCATTCTTACCTCACTGTATCTCTTTGAATCTAATAGGTGAACAACGACAAGAAGATGAAGATAGACGTCAAGCTCTGGAAGGAGAGGAGCATGTGCTGCTTTACCAGTTCTGGGTCGGAACAAGATATTATTCTCTGTGTCCATGGGCTATTCAAAGATGAATGTTAGTGGGACAAAAATTGTTAACTATGAAGTAAATAGGTAACTGAATTTACTCATTTCAGACTCTTTTACAAAAAAAATAAATGAGGGATTTGTAATTTCTTTTAAAGGATTTTTACAAAGTTTTCAAGATCACATGCTAAAAACAACAACTAAAAGAATTGAATAATAAAAAATGTAAATATACATTTAATAAGATATTAAGTAATATCAATCACTGGTGGAAGCTTTGAGAATTATTATCCCTCAACTAAAATTGTGAATAAAAATGTGTCAAATATGAATTCTGTATTTGATTAAGGCAGTGTGAATGATAGCTGCTTCTATTTTACATGAACTGCATGCAGTATTTGACATAAAGCTGTGAATAACAAGAGTACACATACTCTGTCAAGGTTATGTAAAGCCATGAAATATAATTCAATCTACTTTCTAGAGGCATAACTTGGGTGTTTCATTACAAGAGATTATAATAGTCACTATCCTCACCTCATCAAGATAAGTCAGCAGGATTGCCTTGCTTGTATTTCCATTGGGAATGTATCCGCTGATAAGCTTGCGTAACACAGTGTGGTTCAATTTGCGCCTTGAGGATGTGAGGGCTCTGATAACTCTGGCCATGTAGTTCTTCTCCTTGAAGAGACGGCTTTTTCAATATGCTTCACATGTTCCTTGAAATCTGCAATACAGCACATATAAATATCATAAATATGTTGCATTTATTTTGAAAATTAATAATATAAGAAATAATGTGCTTCAAATAAAACATCCAATGAAATTATTTGTGTTCTACTACATTTATTGTTTCAGAAAAAACAACATTAGTTTCCTCTGAATTTGTGACCATTTCATCCATAATCATACACACTCTGCTGTTAGTGAAGATTTACTCAGGTTTTTAAGAGAATAGTTTCTTTAGAAAAGGACATTTACATATTTGTCTTTCTTTTAATAAATGTTGTACTTGTACATGCAGTCTACATTTTTTACCAAGATCATCTGTAAGATATAAGAATTTTACTATTTGTAGTCTTAACAATTCTCAGTTCAGTTCTATTATCATGAACTCAACATTACATTTACAATATTAGTACTTCATGTCATGGATGTTAGCACAAAATCCTCTACAATTTTCTCTACACAACATCTTGCTTACGGTAGTAGGGTGAACCAGTGGTATCAACTAACTTCTTCTTTTTTCTTTACAATTACATTGAGCATTTTGTAACTTTAAGAAAGCTACATGTAAGTGAGAGCAACACAAATATATCTTACATACATTTAACATGTACGGTAAGGAAAGTAGAAAACACAATGCATCCTTTTCCATTTGGTATGCACCATGCATGGAGTAAACCATGACAAAATGGATTGTACATGTATGTGTACATTGTATTCTTTTATGACCAATCCTGCATTCTCTAATTTCTCTTTGAAATGAAATAAGGAACAATTTAAAGAAATCTAAGTTTATAAAGGTATTTTATCCCAATTTTCAAATATATTGAGCCTCAACCTCTTTGCAGTATATGGACAAAGTATGGTAAATTGATT